>VWZE01006786.1:570681-658238 GCA_013396675.1 Eubucco bourcierii | reverse complement strand
TATATATAAGGAAGTGTGGAGATGTTATATATATTAAACCAGGGAGTTTATGAAATAACATCTCACACTTTGCTTATATATCTGAGTTTATGTCATATGGCATGGAATACCCCTTTGGTCAGTTTGGATCAGCTGGCCTGGCTGTGTCCCCTCCCAAGATTTTGCCTATCCCTTAGCCTGCTGTTGGCAGGGAGGTGGGGGTGAAATGCTGGAAAAGCAGAGCTTTGGTCCTTGGCTCAACAGTAGCCAAAACGCCGATGTGTTATCAACACCTAGGTACAGCACTTCAAACATGGTCTGGGGAGAATTAACTCCAGCTCAGTGAAACCCAAAATGACAAAAGATTTAAAACAAATAGATCAAAATTATTAAACAGGGGCTTTCGAAGTTGGTTTGAATTTGGCTTGCTATAAAGCAGGAATATGCAATTTTTATCAAATACATTTTGTGTGGGTGAATTCAGCAGTATGTAACAACAAAAGCTTACAAAACTTTGATTTCTGTAATTTAACAAAAAGTTCAGGTCTGTGAAATGTAGCAGAATGTTTGAGGCCTCATCCCTGGAGATATTCAAAGCCAGACTCAACAAGGCTCTGGGCTACCTTTTCTATTGGAGGATGTCCCTGCTGACTGCCTGGGAGTTGGACTAGATGACCTTTGGAGGTCCCTTCCAACCCAAACCATTCTGTGGTTCTATTTACCTTACATAAGTAATGTATCAAAGGGTTTATCTGTGGAGGTTGCTAATTTTTTAGTACAATGTTTAAAATTGCTTCTCATCAGTTAAAATCAATACATTTTTTGTTAACTTAAATTGGTACAGAATCAAGCCTCCCATGGAAAACATATGTTTTCTGAATATCACTAAGAAATAAAATAATTAAACTCTTAAGTCTCCCTTCATGTTCTAAACAGTATATTTACCTCCAGTGTCAGAGAAAATGAAATGATAGCTCTTGTAATGGAAACGGGCCAGAAGAGAAGTCAGATACATGCTGCATCCATGGACAGCCTGTGCAAAACAACCTTCAGGGCAGCAATATCGACACCTTACTCAAAGATACTGGATAGTAGAAAAGTGATAGTGCTCATCGCACTTAGGATCACTACACCAACCACAGAACTTTGAGTATATGAGTATTTAAAAATTATTGCCGATAACCCGATTAAAGGTGTATATACTTAAGGCATGAATTTACCATGTAGTGGAAGTGGGTGTGTTCTTAAGCTGTATTATTGATCCTGCTATCAAATTTCACCTATTAAAATCTTACATTTGCAAAGGTGTCAGAGAACATAGTCAGTTCTTGAAGTGCTCATTGGTGTAACTACCCATTGAGTTGGTGAGAAACTGAAGGAGTGGTTTGAGTTGGAAGGGACCTCGAAGATCATCTGAGTTCCAACCCTCCTGGCATTGGCAGGAACACCCTTCAGTAGACCAGATTGCTCAAGGCCTCGTGCAACCTGGCCTTGAACATCAATGGAGAGGGGGCATCCGTAACCTCCCTGGGTAGCATATTTCTGTGTCTCACCACCCTTACTACAAACTGGGTTAGAATATTGGGAATGAGGAACGAGTGAGTAGCTCAAGGATTTATTCCATATGTAGATCAGAAAGTAAAAGAAAAATCCTTGAAATGTGCCATTTATGACAGCTTTAAGAGTAGTTAAACCAGGGAGCTTATGAAATAACAATATTTGGAATATTTTTTGTCTATTTTTGCATTACATCTTAGTTGCATGAAGATAGTTTCTGTTTCATCAGCCTTACTGATTTCTTTAAAACACAGGTATGGCTGTCCAGACAAAGCAGCTTTAATAGTGGAGGTTTTTTTGACTGTGGAATAAGTATTAATCCTCCTTTTTGTAGGTCTTCCTTCTCTTTCAAATATAATGTATTTATAGTCAGCCTGATTTTGTCGATTTAATATTTGAAAGGAGCCACAGAATAAATCTCCAACATGAAGACTTTCTGACTTCCACGAAGGTGCAGAATTTAAAGAGCCTGCTCGCCTTCTGCAAATAGAAAACAGACTTTGTAGTCATTTGGGCCATTGTGAAAAAATCGTCCTTATTTAACTTCCAGATTTTAAAAATTTATTTATTTTTTTAAGATTGCAGCAGGTATAGTGTACAGCTATAGCAAATCTGCAGAGTTCGGTGGAATATAATACAGAGCAGACCTTTTGCAAGAGTTTTCAGTGTTCAGGTTTGTGCTAGTTTAACACAGCCTTTTCCTTACAACACTGAAATGAAGGGAAAATAACGTGCACACAACTTCTGGGTTGAGATAAAGAGTTGAGATAAGAGTTTACTGAATAAATGAGATAATAACAATATGCACAATTACCTTAGCCTATTTGCAGAAAAAAAAAAAATGCAGCAGAAAGCAGCAGCAGCAGGCAGAAGCACACAAGCTGAAAGCCCGAACCAGGAGCTACTCCCCCATCCTTCCCTGTCCACCTCAGTGGAAGAAAGCAAACACCCAAACTCAGAACCCAAAAGCAGGAACAGGAAGCTCAAACTCCACACTGCTTTGCTCCAGCCAGCACTTTAGTTTTGAATCTGGCTTGAGGCAGTATGGTTTTGAATAACAGCAGCAGGTTAAAACTCAGCCTGTGATGAGATTGATTTTTGTTGTTGGTGGTTTTTTGTTTTGTTTTGTTGGACCGATACAAACGCAGTCCTGTTTGTTTCTAAACATTGGTAAAATGGGTTAATTAAAACCAAGTAATCCTTCTTTAAATGAGAATGGGTGAGGTTTGGTGCTCAGCGGATGTAAAACAGGAAAAAAAAATTAGCTCCTTTCATAACCTCTCAACTCTTCCCCCAGTTTAGTGAAGTCTTACTAATATGAACACATTCAGAAACTCTGTTATGTTCTGCTCCTCCATGATATTTCCAGATCCATTTTCCAGGATTAGGCTATCGTTCCTATAGTGTCTGTCAGATACCATGTCATCAGCTGAAAAATGACCAAAATATATCAGATACCAGTGAAGCTGATGTACATTTTGCTATTTATTTTTGTGGGGCCAAAGTTTACTTTCTTGTCCTCTTTCTGTCCCAGATTCTTAGTTTTCTGTTTCTTTCTGCTACAGTCAATAGTTTTGAATTTCTTTATTATTCAGGTGTGCAATTTTTAGATTTGAATTTTTTTTTTTTTTTGTATGTCCATTTCATTGGTTTTAGTCATCTAGGTCAGCTATAAATTTGGTGATTTCTTAGCATCTTAAGACATGTTGTGGAGTGTTTCTATACCTCTATGGGCAAAGCCTCATTTCATGCCATGTCTTAACCACTGCACTATCTTCAGCTCTGTTCTAGACATGTCTATTATGACAGAAGGAATAGAGAATTCTTTCACTTCTGAACATGTAGCTGTTAAAATAATCCTTCCTGCTTGCTGATTTAATTGTCACTCTTATTTTTGTATTCCCCCTACTGTTCACCACCCATATTTGCATCAGATTTGAGCTCCTTTCAGTGCTTTCAAAGTTCTGTGTAATTCTGCCCTTCCTTACTTATGTTTCCTCATTGAGTTTCCTGTCTCTCCCCCACTCGCTCCACTTCTTTTAATGTTCCCACACATCCATCTGTCACTTCTTGAGCTGTTGCTTCCGTGTCATCTTCCATGTTACCATCTATACATCCTGTGACCTCCCAGGACTCAGGTGTACAAGTGCCTAGCTTGGTCACATGTAAGTCACATTAAAAGAGCATACATTGCATTTATGGAGCTAAGTGGGATATAGCTTTTCAAAAATAAGCTTCCCTGTGTATTATTCCTCCTTCAGTAACTTGTGCACTGTAAACTGTATGCCGCTCATGTAACCAACTAAGTGCCTAGACAGATACCCTTTACAAAAAGGTCTAGACTCATTTAAGATGTTACCAGCCGCAGTTCTGTGTTCTGCACCCCAGCTAATCAAGTACTTTAAACGCTTTACAAGGTGATAGTGACAAAACTTGGGGCAAAACAGCCTCAAGTTTTCATCTGCAGAAGATTAGAATATAGGAGTGGGGAAAACTAGCTTCTAAGAGGCTTGTGAACAGGTTCACAAGATTGTATCTACTGGAGCCCAAGCTGTCTGGAAAACAAGCAGTATGTTGTCTGTGTCAGTGCTACATGACAGGTGTAACTTCAGAACATGCATCACACCTGCAAAGATTACTCATTAATTTCTCTATGATGTGTGGTATTAGTAAAAGCCTGGGCAGGAACAAGAGTCTCTACATGTTAACAGTGACAGAACTTGAGGGACAAGTAAAAACTCTGCATTTTATTTTGTAACATGTCTGTGTCCTCTATACTGACATTGCATCCATGGTAAAACTTAGGCATCTGCTGAAAATTTTAGGTCAGAGTGATCTTGGTAACACAGCAGTTAGTTGATTCTTGGGGTTTTTGTTCTGGTTTGGATTTTATTTGTCTGGGTTTTTTCCCTTGTTGTTTGTTTTATTTGTTGATTTGTTATTTGTTTGTTTGGGTTTTTTTTTTTACACTACGTCACTCAAGACATAAGATCCTGTTTGGAAAAATCCAAAGCAAAGAGATCTGTGTTGTTTTACTTTAAAAGAAGGAACACTTAAGATTCCTGATGAGTGTCAGTGTTCTATAGCTTGGTGTCTTTTGCTGGGAGCATCTGCCTCCAGCTTTCTTGAACTTTGCTTTCAGGACTGGTAGGTGCTTCAGAGGAAGTGTGCAGTAGTAAAGGTAGTCTTTAATTGATCCCACTGAACATTCTCACATACAGACTGTGCAAAAACATATCTGTGTATTGAAATCAAATGACGTGCCTTGGCTAGAAATAGGAACTAAACCACCTTGATGGTCTGATCCAGTGGCATTTAAACATTCAGTTTTGCCAGCAGTTTGAGCTGAAGCTAGCACTTGACAACGTAATTTTTTTGTATTCAAGACAACATACTTTTAAGGACAGAAAGCAAAAGTGTTCAGGTGGGGACAGTGTCAAGACTTTGTGCCCCAAATGCAAATTCAGAGCTAGCTTATACTTTTTGCAATTAGAATTGTACTCAGAGTCATCATTTATATATCACTTCAGAATAAATAAAGAATTATTTTAAATGGCATTTCTGTGTGTAACAGGAATAAATTTGGTTTAATTTGAAGTTTTGGTTTTTTAGTTTGCATACAGCTAACACGTGAGCTGGCAGACCTCTGAACATGCTTTTAGTTGTGTTTGTTATTTAAGTACCTCAGTGAGCTGGATGGTTTATGTTGCTTGCATAATAGAAGCACAGACTGGACTGTGTCTTGTGGTTGTTGCTGCGGCTTCACTGTTCAGGTACATATTTTGTTTTCTAGTGTCAGGACAGGCAGTTTAGCTGTTTCTCTAAAGGCAGCTCAATTGTAATACTAAATGTTTAATTTCTAACGGGCAATGCAAACGTGCTGGCCCGTTTGTCTGTAGACATACATAAATCAGATAAACAGTAACAGGTCAGTATAGAATTGTGTTCATTGTGAATAGTCTTAAATTATCTGTGCTTGTGCCTGTCACACCTATTACAGAGCATGGAAAAAATATGCAGAAATCACTATATTGTGTTAGAAATCTAATAGGAACAGAGGGAGAAAGCAGAGTGATGAGACAGCTACTGCAGCCACTGCTGCCTGGATTGGCAGCCTATTTATAATGGGGCAGACTGATAGCTAGATTACTCTGCTTGACTGTAGCACATCAGATACCAGGAATGATTGCTGATATATATACATTAAGCATTTTATTTTTTTAAACCAATGCATTTATCACATTCTAAAGGAATTAAATAAATGGACCAACCCATTTTTCAGTATTTTAAATACTTTTGAATGGTGTAGTACTTTGATATGAGGAAACTCTGTGTAAAGAGTCTGGTGCTGATTGTTTTTCATGAATCAAACAAGTAGTAGGGCTTGTCTACATGTTCTGAATGCCATCTGAAATGATAATGTTAGGTGAGATTGAACATCACACAAATCTTGGCTGTGTAAGAAAGTGAGTCTGTAACTGTTACCAAACTTTTTCAAGTTTTGCTTTCTTTTCCTTATTTTTTTTTTCATTGACATTTTAAACATACAGTAATATTACCTTAAATTATCTTCTTGATATTAGGGCAATTTCATCCATGTCACCTGAAGAATTACAAAGGCAGGCATTCATTCCACTTGGAGGTGATTTCTGGCTAAATGTGATGTGATGGAGATGATCTGGCTAAATAGCATGTGAGGGCACAGAGCTGAAGTGAAGCAATTTAGGAAGGCTAATGCCATTGTGGGGGGTATTAAAAGAGGTGTGGCTAGTAAGTCGGGAGAGGTTCTCCTGCCCCTCTACTCTGCCCTGGTGAGGCTGCATCTGGATCACTTTGTCCAGTTCTGGAGCCCACGGTTCAAGAGGGGCATAGAACTGCTTGACAGAGTCCAGCGCAGAGCCACAAAGGTGATGAAGGGAATGTAATATCTCTCTTACAAGGAGAACCTGAGGGAACTGGGGCTCTGCTGCTTGGAGGGGAGGAGACTGAGAGGTGACCTTATCAATGTTTATAAATATGTAAATGGTGTGTGTCAGGAGGATGGAGCCAGGCACTGCTCACTGATGCCCAATGACAGGACAAAGGGCAATGAGTGGAAGTTGAGGCATAGGAAGTGTCACGTAAACATGAGGAGGAATTTTTTCCTTGTGAGGGTGCCAGAACAGTGGAACAGGCTGCCCAGGGGGGTTGTGGAATCTGCCTCTCTGGAGATATTCAAGACCCTCCTGGATGTGTTCCTGTGTGATCTGGTCTAGGTGATCCTGCTCCGGCAGGAGGGTTGAATTGGATGAGCTTTCAAGGTCCCTTCCAGCCTCTGACATTCTGTGATTCTGTGACTTGTTTCACTACCTAGATGCAGGAGTTTTACCAATTGATTTGATTTTCATGTAAAGGTCAGTTCCCTCGAACCTCTCATTTTCCTGGTGCTCCCTAGTTCCTTTACCCTGTAAGTCTGGCAAACTGCAGAAATCTTTTAAACATCTGAAATTTTCACATTAGGAATTGTTTTGTGGCAAGATGGTTCTAACCAGGCTGATGCACAACTAAGCATAAGCAGTGTAGAGTGTTGCATTACAGCTTGAGCTGATCTGCTGTTTGGAGTATTCCTTTCAAGGAGATAGGTAAAATATTTTTACCTATTGAGATGATGTAATTGACTATCCTTTAACAAAAAGTGCAATGAGATTGTAATTGATTTGGTACCTTAACGTTTGAGAAAAATAAGATTTTTCTATCTTTTGGGGGAGAAAAGAGGAAACAAAGGTGTAGGAGGAGTCTTGTCTTTACATAATGTTGTCTTTAACCTAAAAACCATCAATTTATCTCTGCCATTCTATCTTGTGAGTTCTAGAAGTTATTAAACAATTCAACTTTTTGTTTGTTTGGGGTTTTTTTTGTTTGTTTTTAAATATCCCTTTGCCCTTTATTTTTTTAAAGGGTTAAGAGGTTTCTGGGATTTTTCTGTAGCATGTTCACTCACTTCATCCAAATCCATTATATGTGCCTAATTATTTAATTTTTGTTTTTTTTTCTCCCACAAAAACTGTTCTAACTATTTATTTGTTTATCTATAACTAAGTTAATTATATTCTGGTTGTTTCTGAAAACAGAATCAGGGAAAATACACATTCAAGATCCTAGACCCACTGTTAATTTATATAGTGCTTTATCATTTATCCATTGCATCTTGTTTGGCTTTTTTAAAAATAGTTTTTCACATTGTGTAAACCTGAGATTCCAAAAGAAACCTTCCAGGTTTTCAATTTTGAATGTATTTATCAATTGATTTTGCTGTGTCATTGCTGGATTGGCTGTGGTAAGTGCTCAAAGTGCCTCACGCTGGAGTTAAAGGTGGTTCAGCTGTAACTGCCAGGATTTCCTTTTGCATTTTTAAGATAGTGTTTGAATTTGTATAGGCTGCTGTGTATAAAAAACCTGTTTCTGTCACTTGCTCAAGTCCTTCATATTAAATTCCTTCGTACTTTTAATATATTTAAAATACCTTCTCAGTGACTCTCCTGTACTCTTGTCATCTTGATTCCAGTGTCATGTGTGGCATCTCAGTTATGCTATCAAGATATCTGAGCAGTAAAACTTGAAGCCTGTGTTCATCATCTGTGGAGAAGACCTGATCCAAAGATATAATTCTGGTTTCTCTGTAAATTAGCTGTCCATTGATTTGTCAGCAGCCCGCTGACTTCCCGCTCTGATGCATTTCAAGAATACTTTGTTCTTGCTGTTGCAACTCTTTTATTTGCTGTTCACTTTTCCTCTGGAGGCTCCTTATTTTCATCTTTCATTTCACCTGTCATAATTGATACTTCCTGCTATGGGTTTGCAAGGGGTGAGTTTCCCCCTTGTGAAGGGTATGTGTTTGCCTCTAATAACCTCTTCAATCACACCATTAATGAAATTGGTTTATTTCTCACTTCTGTTGTTGTTTTGTTTTGTTTTCTTTGTTTGTTTGTTTCCTGTTTTCTATGGGTCAGTTGGTTTGTTTCTTTTCATAATTATGATTACTGGGAGTCTTTTTGCTTTCTGGTAAGCATGGAGTTTTTAGTTACCCCGATTTTATTTGTAAAGTTCTGAAATGTTTGGAAGTCCATGTGTGCCACACCTGCCCTTTCCCAGCAGGACCTGCTGTGGGCAGTGTTTGCACACCCTTGTGTGTATGAGTCCAGTTAGCCATCACGTGCGTCCGTAGGAGTTTCCAAGCATAACCAGAGAAACTGATGAAGCTTGTGAACTGAGACAAGGGAGTTAGTTCTGGAATTTTTCCCTCCTCTCTTGAAACGCAAAGTAACACAATGCAGGCAGCTGTGGCAATGCTTTTAAGTTTTTGGCGTAGTTTCAAAGGGAGTGCTTTCCGTTAGAGCAGCCCCTGCCCGACATGGAGCCAACATTCCCATTTCACGGCCTTCCCCCGTCAGGCTTTTTGCTCCTTTTCCTCCCTGCTTCAGTGACCACCACCTTGTGTTGTCTTTCTGATACTGCAGCACCTTTTCTCCTTGGATTTCGTGTTCCTGGCAGGAATCTGTTCCAGCACAGGAACAAAGGCCAGACCAGTTTTGGCTAGTACATGTGTTTTTCATGTTTGCATGCTCTCATACCCCAGCTGCATGTTGGAATATATTTTCTTTCACTTCTTCATGGGTGCCAACTGGGGAGCAGTGATTATTGTCACAACCTTTTTGTTTGCAGGGAATGGAATAAGTAACAGTATCAGTGAAAATGCTGACCCAAAGCAATACCATGTTGTGTTTGAAAAGTCAAAATGTAAGATACAAGCTCAGAGAAAGTTTCTTTACTGGTTAAGAATTAGAGTGAGGAAAAAATGCTATGCCCTCAAAGGGAGTGAAGCCACAGTAAAAGCTAATGTCCTGCTAGCACTTCTTTACCTTGGACCGACAGAGTGCACTATATATGTTTTCACCACCATTTTCCTGTGGTGAATAACTGCAATAGCCAAAGGAAGCAATGGAAGTCTTCCTGCTTCTGTAGGCTAGTTAGAAATTCATGGAAGGATTTACTCCTTTAGTTTTAACACAAAGCAGGACTTACTCCGTGTAAGTTTGGAGACATCTTTGTCCTGCTTTGTATTTAAAGGAAAAGTGGAACCTAGTCTGGCTTTTGGTTGCCCTAATTCTGACAAAGGTAGCATTGACTTGGTATGTGGTTCTTTGTTCTTCATAGCATGAAAGGCAGGTCTCTTGGTGTTTGTATGCCCAAAGAATTAACGTGCAATCTTAGTTTAAATTAGTTATTATAAAAGGGTAGGTAGGATCATGGGCTAGAAGCTGCAGCAGGACCTGGCTAACTTGCTAGAGAACTGGACACCTGTTTCATTAATTATGGAAAATAATGTAAATATAATAAAATGTTAGCCCAGACTGTCAAATGTCCAATGTTATACTCCTGGAGAAAACTTGTTTTCACAAGGGTATAGGGTCCCATCTGCTTTTATTGATTTTAAAGCCTGTAATTTTTATTTTTTTTTCCCTTAGGTTTTGACTTTACATTTGGGGGACCTACGCTTGAATTTTTGTTTTTAAATTAATCTCTCTATTTCAATTTTCCCATATGTGAAGTTAAAGAATAATGAATACTTAACTCCCTACCAACATTACAAGGTTATTGTGAAGATTAATTATGCTTGTAAACATTCTATAAAGGCCTGAGTATTGCCAGCAGTATTACTTTGCTGTATTAGGGATTTGCATGGTTCATCTTATAAATAAATGCGTAGTGTTGAATGATGAGTAATTAGCAGTTGGTAGTTTAAAAAAAGGAAAAAAAATTAGATTCTTCATTTAAATTCCTCCTTTTACTTTAAAATGTACCTACTTAAAATTATTGCTAATCGATGTCATGCCCTGTTTCAATTTGAATACATCTAATTTTAATAAAGATAATATTAAACAATACAAGGTTGTTTCTGACACTTTTAAAGAAGTCAACTGAGCTACCCCATGGCAATCACTCAGGACGCTGTTGGAATTAGCGTGTGTGTGTGTGTGTTAAGTTGAAGTATGGCAGTAGTATCCCCTTCCACAGGTAAAGAGCCAGCCTCATTTTTGCATATTCAGTCAATTTAGTTTTATAATTGCCTCATAGACAGCAGGAAAACAACAATGGAGAAACTGTTTTCTATCTTAATCTGTAACTAAAAAGGAGCGGAAGAAAGGCAAGATTTGCTAATTCTAAAAGCTTGAAGGACATGGTCACTAAAACCAGTTCAGTTTTGTCTTACAAGATGGCCTTTCTTTATTTAATACCTCTGTTTGAAATGCAAATCATGCCTTGATAAACTTCCATTCCCCTCAGATACACAACACATTCAACAGACTTGCACTGATCTTCTTTAAAATGTATGGTGAGCTGGTACAATATTGACATTCTTCTTGCCAAAAATTGTAGTAGAGGATTAAAAGAGTAAAACCTAGTAACACGAAATAAACATTTTTCAACATGGTAACCCATATGGGAATAATGTGAATGAAAGTATGTTTAGCTTTATTTTTACTTTTGAATTACATTGATCTGAGCTACTCTCTGGTTAGCAAAAATAGTTAAAATTTTTAGAGACTGTTTTTGCTGTGTTGTTTTAGCTACTTCTCACCAGCAGTGAATCTCTTTCTTCTAAAAAGTTACAGGAACACAAATTCAGAAAAGATTAAAATTCAACTGCTTAAATGATGACTACTTTTTTTTTTTTTCCTGTTGAAAGGAAAACTCAAAATCCAAGTTCAGTAATTTCCCTGAGCAACCCAAACAGATAAAAGGAAGCCTTAGATTTTAATTGATTTAGCTCATGTGATGATGTAGGGGCTCCTGTAGATCCTTGTGTCTAGGAATGACAGAGGGTGACAGCATTGTCTGGGTCTTTGTCTTTGTATCCTGTGATCTCCTTTGTTTATAATGTCACCGGTGGACGCTCCCTGTTCGATCTGAATGCCTAGAGAGAGAGGTATGCTAGAAGCAAAGGTCAACAGCGTTGTGCTTTCGCTGCAATGTCATAGGTAGCAGTTTCTTGTCCCTATTCTGTTGTTTGTTAGATTACCTCTTTCCCTCCCCTGCACCACGAGTGCTTTACTCCAGCCACAGCTGAACCAGCAGGGCTGAAGAAACAAGTACCCTCCAGAAAGACTGAATTTACCAGTGATGTAGAATTGTATAAGAGTAGCCGTGCTATCAGCATGCAGAAGGGAATCAGTAACTCTTTGTGTTTGAGTTATACTAACCTGATAGTTTACGTTTGGCTGCTTGATTTTTCGAAAGCACAGCTCTGCGGTGCACAAATTTTTAGTGAGTAATTCTGTAGTTTCAGTATGTTTGGTAGAGTTTTGCATCTTTTTGTAAAGGATGGACTGAAATGATACTCTTTTGGGTTCTTGATATGAATCAGACTTTCGTGTTTCAGTCACAGCATGGTCTTGTCACACCTGTTTGTGCATGCTACCCTGATTAATATTCAGCTGATAGCATTTTGATGTAACTTAATTTGAAGCTGAAGTCCTGAGCTCATCAGAAAGAGCTTCTAGTGGCAAATGAGAATGCTGACACCCCAGAAATGCTTTAGAAGGCTTTAAAAACATGAGAACTAGCTTTTCTTCTGTATATTCAAGAAGTTAAAGCAAAAGCGTGCTATTTAAAACAAGAAGTTGGAGGCCCCCAGACAAGGATATCTATCTCAATAATGTACACACCAAGGGATTATGTTAATTTTTAATCATCAAGGATGCAGTTGATACCATGTGAAGAACTTTACAAATAGATGTTTTAGAAAAATAATACTGTGTTGATGTATCCCAGGTCAAACTTCAGAAAATGTGTCAATACCCTTTGATAGGCCCAACCTTTCAAAACATGAATATTTTGGTCTGGGATCTGACTTTCAAATGGGTAGTAGTGGCCTCCATGTGTACTTAAAAGTCTTATTTTTTAATTACTGCTCAGCTGAATTACTGTGCTTGGGTAGCTTTTAACTGCCATCCTGTCACAGTGAATCACAGAACCTCAGAGGTTGGAAGGGACCTCCAGAGATCATTGAGTCCAACCTCACTGCCAAGGCAGGATCCCCTAGGGTAGTTCACACAGGACCACATCCAGGTGCGTTTGAAAAGTGTCCAGAGAAGGAGACTCCACAACCTCTCTGGGCAACCTGTTCCAGGGCTCTGTCACCCTCACTGTAAAGAAGTTTGTCCTCATGTTGAGGTGGAACCTTCTCCGGTTTGTAACTGTGAAGGTGTGTTTTTGCTACAGATCCATGTGGTATGTGTTAGTTTTGCATTTGTGGCAACAAGCCTTGTAAATTCTGCCCTTGCCCTGCACTGAACTGTTCCTGTAGTTTGGCATCTCTGTAAGAAGCAGGTGTGGAGGGCTGCAGGTCATTAGAGATGGAGAAAAGGAGAAAGCGTTGCATTATGCTGCAGTCACACATCTATTACCGTGCCTGTTGCTGTCTCATTGTCTACCCAAAGTTACACAGAACATCTACAGAAGTACACAAACATTCATTATCACTGTCTGGGGAAGTGTAGCTATTTCTGCTGCAACTGAAACTAGTGATAGAGTTTTCACTCTTTCTAGCCTCTGATAGGAGCACTGAAACTCAGGTAAAGCTGTTAAAGCTGTTGACAGCACTGGTCTAGCTGACCATACAGTTGAATCCTTGAGGTTACAGTATTGTCTGGCATTACAGTGCGTTTTGGAATCCAAAACATGCAGCCAGTGTCTTACAGATTACCAGAAGGCGGCATTTTCAGTTTTCCTAGTCCACATAAATGTTTGGGAATTTTGTAACTGATTTAAATGGATTCTGTGCAGTGCTGTATGGATCTGATGCTGTAGTTCAATCTAATGTGAATTTTATCTTGACAAGCTACATTTAGAAAAAGTTTTTTAAAAAAAATTAATGAACATGATGGGTATTTATGAGGAAGTCTTGTACAGACTGAGAAGGGACAACAGCTGCTGCTCCTCAGCCTGAATGGACCACCCTGTACAGATTGGCCTAATCATTTTATCATTAGCTTCTCTCTAAAGCTACTGCTTATACCTAGGGTTTCTGCATTTGGAAATGAGGTTTTCAAATGGAGAGGAAACAGCTATCAGTGGTATGTGTTATGTGAGAGCGCTCAGTGACTCTGTTACAGGCAAAATGCAAATGAGAAAGCCCATTAGACTCATCTCACAGTGTTTATTTGCTGGAAACTGTCATCTCTTCGATCATTTTCTTCTTTTCCTTAAACAGGGGAGGGGAATAGTTGTAGAATTAGGGTGTAGTTACACCTAAACAACAACTTCTGTTTTATTTTTCTGAGGCAGCTAAGGGTAGAAAACATTTTTGAGGAAAAAGGCTGTGAGTCTTATTTGAACAGCTTTAAACAATTTGATGTTGCACATACTGCAACACAGTCATCTTGTGCTTGTAGTTTGTAGAGAGCGGGTTTTGCAGATCAGAATTTGAGAGCTGTAATGTTACAGAAGAACCCAGTTCTCTTCAGTATATCCTGATGCACTTTTTTTCATCGCTTTGTAGATGTTTCAAGAAAGTGAAATAAACATACCAAAAATATTCAGTGCAGAGGTTAAATTAACATTATTCCTAGGTCTTGTTTGTTTGGATTGATTAATTGTTCCTTCTAATGGCGCAGATAGAAGCTGTAGGTAGCACACAGCTTTTCCAGACAGAGGCTGAAGATGCAGTCTTCTCACCAAACCAAAAGGCACAATCCCTTGCCTGTGATTTTTGGTGGAATCTGGGTAGCAATGCATCCCCAATATGTCTTGAAAGCTTTTTTAAATTTTTTTTAAAAAAATTTATTTAGAGGAAGGAGATGTGGCAGTGTCTGAATTACTGTAGAAGCTGGAATTTTAGAGTTGATGTGCAGTGGAATGGAAGTGAGGAGGGTCTTGATAAGGGGGACTCTGTGGCATTGTTGTGGTATCTGATGGTTTCAAATATCAAGTTAAAATAAACAGATGGTGTTGTGGAGACTTGCATTCTGTCTTGGGGGAGAAATCCCTCCTCTTTATTATTTCTCTTCCATTCTATCTCACCCCCTGGGAATCTTGAGGAGTTCTCTACATTTTGGCTATGAAGGGGAGATAAGTGTTTCTGGCCCAATTTCACGTACTAATGGGTGATTGCAAAATTCTTGAGAAAAAGAGATGTACTTTTGTATTATCTCAAGCTGAAAGGGGAAATGAATATCATCTGTCACTTTTTGGGCAACTACTCCAACCACAAGGACTTGTGCAGCCAAGCACTGCCGGAGTAATATGGGTAGATGCCTAAGTGTGGAGAAGTGATGGGATTGGACTAATGGAACTCTAGGAGTTGTAAATCCTTCTTTTGTGTTAACTCTCCCTGAGCACTGGATAAAGGTACAGAGGTGCCATGGCATGGGCATGGTCATCTGAGTGCACCTTTACATAGCCAGGATGCTGCATTCAGCTCCACAATGTGGAGTTGGACTGCTCTAGCCAGTAAGAAAGAAAAGGGGGGGGGGCAGTTAAAAAAGTAAGAATGAGGTCACTTGGAACTCAGTAGCTATGGGAGCTAGAGAAGTGGCTTTTCTTGTAAAACAACTCGTTTGGATCCAATTCAGTACTAATGGTTATTCCTCACATGTCACATGCAAGCAGTATCAAAACACTTTTGCCAGCCTGTGGGTTTCTGAGGCTTGTATATATTGTTTCACCTGTGTTGTTTTACTTTATTATCTGTATATTCTATTTGCTTTTTTCTTTGCTTTTTTCTTCTCAGCTAAGAAGGGGATGGAGTTGTTAAATGACTGTTGCTTTTCAGTGTTTTGTAAGTTGAACTGAAAGTGAAGGCTGAAAGTATCTTCAATGCATCATCACTGTAGTGCAGAGTATGATTTGTGGGAAGTGAAGTTACAAGGAGTAACTTCTTTCTCAAATTAAATACTTTCTTTGACTTAACTGTTGTGGTTAGTGTATTTTACTGGTATTTTAAAAGTATTAGCTTCCAGGAAGATTTCAGACAAAGTTAATATTAATGAATAATTTCAAAAGAAAAGTTTAATTATTAATCACACCTCAGAAAATGAGTAATGCACTGGAAGAAAACTGGTAACTTCCTGAAACAAGACTGTTGGAGTAAGGCTACAACAGTTATTTCCAGCACTATCCAGGAAAACAATTTAGCAGGGTGTTACGTTCAACATCTGACATTCTCATTTTAAAAACCTCTGTTGTTTTTTTTTCCTGTTTCCACACTTTCTTTAAAAAAGTGCTTCTGTGTTAAGCATGAAGACACGTTCTTGACTGGAGTTGAGCAGAAAAGTTGTTATATTCCTATCTGATTCCATGTGTTCTGATGTATTTTTAAAATTACTATATTGTTATTTTTAGCAAAGTTCATTCTTGTACTTTCCTTATTTAAACTTCCTTTTCACAAGATACTGCCTTTATTTAGATTTTATTTTTTTTGGTAGCATATTCCTCCTTAAGTGTTCAACTTGAAAGGGTGAAAAAGTTTGTTTTCAATCTTTCTGCATTTGCTGGTAACAATTTAGTTCATCTCTTCCAATTGTTAAAGGCTTTTTTTTTTTCTTATGAATGCAAACAGACGGAAGACCTAGTTAAGATTAAAGTTTTAGTATATTAACCAGTGGCACTGACAATTGTAATTTTTTTTTTTTTTTTTTTTTGGTCCTGAAATCAGTGCAAAAAATGTCAGGTGAGGGGAAAGGAGGAATTTTTTCAAAGTATTTTGACGCATTTAACTTTTGCATTTGGCTTTTTAAAATAAAGTTCGGGAGCAGTAGATTAATCTCAGAACTATGAAGTTAAGAAATCCCAGTTCTTGTTTCCCATGCTGGAGCTTCTGTTGACCCATCAGCCCCTTGGGCTTCTGCTCCTAGAAGGCTGCAGGAACATTGGAGAGTGGCAGGCCTCAGCCTCCACATCCAGCGGCATACGGTGTGTGTGTGACAATCAAAATACACGGGGAGACACTGAAATTTCCAACACCTGGCTTCTGTTGCAGGTCCTTGTAAATACTGTGATGATATTTTTGTCAGTGATGATACTCTGAAGGAAATATTTATGTGCATTTTTTTATGAAAGAAAACTAGAGAAGCAAAACCCCCAAACCCAATGTGTTTTGCTGTTGACTGCCATAAATGTCCTGCTTCTCATGCTCTTGTGAGTGGATTACAGGAAGGTTTGAAACAAGGACCTAGCATTAGCTTTCAGCATGGCTCTGTCTTGAGTTCAATGGGATAGTGGGAGAAATAACAAAATAATTTGCTAAAACACAACTATTTTTAAAATAATATTTGAATGTGCATTGGATTCCTTACAATCTCTCCCTGTTTTGAAGAAAGACACTGATCAGAGCTGTGGGTTTACGCAGCAGAGTCAAATACATTAATTTGTCACATGATCTTAAAGGCTGGGTTAGGTGAGTCTTCTGCTGTATCAGAACTGTTTCATGTCTGATAGTGTGGTGATACCTTGTGCAATCTATGTTAATTCATTTATAAGGCAAAAGAAACAATTTGCAATGCTCACGGGGTAAATGAATGGTCTGTGGCCAGGTTCAATAGTAAAATGATGTCACAGAACAAAACCATGAATAGCAGTGAGCATTCCTTGCCTTCTAGTTCACTGCACCTTTATTAAGGTCATATGTATTTGTAGAACACCCATTTTTCTCAACTCCTGTTTAGCAGAGATGTGAGTTGAAGAGATTGATTGACTCAGGCTCTGAAATATTGAAATCTATGATGCTTGAAAGGTGTGGAGCAGCTGTTGGACAACTGATAGTGGTGCAAATACCTGAGCAGTGTTTGCTGGTGGCCTGGCTCTCAGCTAGCAGTGGAGGTGTCTGCAGATCTTGACCCTGAAAACCCTTGGGTGGGGGCAGATAGACTGCCCCACGGGAGGGGTCCAGTGCCAGCTGTGGGGGTGCAGCCTGGGCATAGCTTGGTCAGGAGTCTGGCGTGGGTGGGAACTTGACGGCACGGCTACAGTTCCTGCTCCAGCTGCGCAGCGGACAGAGCCCAACGGGGTCTGGGATCGGGATACCCTTAGGAACTGAACTCGAACAGCGCTGGGGTTTGTCACGTCGCTGCCAAATGTCATCTCGGCCGCTGAGAGCCCACGGAGGGAGCGAGGCGCGGTGCCCGCTTCCCGCCGTCCCCGCTAGGTGGCGGCCGTTCCCTCCCGGTGCGGCGGGCGGCACTCGGGGCCGGCTGCCGGCACCGGGGCACCGCGGCGGCACTGGGGTATGCGCGTTAGCGCCGCTCGGGGCTTGCGGCCGCGCCGGGCACGACTCCCTGCCCTGGGCAGCGGCGCGATGGGAGCGCCCCGAGCGCACCTCTGCCATGTGCGGGCACCGGCAACCGGGCAGCTTCTGCTACTTTGTCCAACTGCTGAGCTTGGCGTCGGTCTGGCCGCTTACCGGCTGAGAAAGTGAAGGCAGAATGGAGCCGCGCTCTGCTCAACCAGGAACTTCCACTCTATCATCCAAGTAAAAATAAAGTTTTGTAGTAACTGAGTTGCCAGCTAGTGATCAGTTAGTTAGCCATTCGGGTGCTTTGGCTCCAGGAAAAGTGAAGTGGGAAAGAGGCATCTTATTTATTAGGGGTTTGTTTTACATGTACGTTCTTTTTAATTCAGTGTAAGAGCAGTCTTTGTTTTGTAGTAGCTTCAACTCATTTTAAAGAATGCAAAACTTTGTGCAAGTTTGTTGTTTGTTTTAGATTTGCTTTTTTGGGCTTTTGTTGTTGGGAGGGGTTTTTTTTGTGTTTTTCTTTGGTTGGTTGGTTTTTGATTTGTTGTTTGTTTAAGGGAATTTTCTTATTGTTTCTTTGGGTTTCTGTTTGGGTGCGTTTCGTTTTGGGGTTGTTGTTTTGTTGTGTTTGTTTTGTTTTGTTTTGAGGAGGTTAATGCGAACGCCTGCTTCCATGCGTTAAGTAGCTCATTTCTTGGAAGTCCAATTCTTGAGAACGTTAGTTTCTGCTACCAGAATAAATTCCACGCCCTATTAAAGTAATTTTTAGTCCAGTTGTGCAAACACACTTGATGAGCGTGAGTTCTTCCAGATGCAGAGAACAGCCAGTACTTTGAACAGCGTGAGCTTTAGTGCTTGTTTTGCACTGACAGATTGTTAGTGTTCAGCTGTCTTACTTTTAAAGACTATTCCTACCCTAATTAATTGAAAAATAATACGGAAACATTTGTGGAAGGAAGTTTTTGAGAACATACGCTTTTTTTTCTGTGTGCACATACGTAGTGTAATTGAGAAGATTTGGAAAGTAAGTATCAGACCAGAAAATAATAGGCAGAAGTGTTTGGTACTGTTACTGGGGTTTGAACAAAATACAGCAGCAAAATTATTTAACTGTCTTCCAACAATATTTATTGGATTAGTGTTGGTAAGACTTTGTGTAACTGAAAACAAGAACATCAGTCTGGTATCAACATTGGTAATGCTTCACACAACCAAAACCAGGAGCATCAATTTGATACCTCTGAGAAATGTTCAGCCTAAAAGAAGGATGCCTTTTATACATGGAGCCACTTAAATGTCTGGACATGCAAAAGCTTTCTTTGAACCACTTTTGGTTTTATAAATGTTGGTATCTTTCAGTTATAATCTGTTTATAAAAAGCCCGTTAAAAGCATGTAAGTCATCTGCTTTTCATCTGCTTCATGCTGTTCTCTTCAGCAAACTTTGATGTATTTTGTGTGTTTCTACTAGATGCAAATTTAAAAGAGGCCTTCTTATTTACTTCATTGTGCATCTTCAGGATTGACAATATTGGCTCAGTTCTAAAATGATCATTTACCAGCTACTAAAAGCCATGCTGCTTTCATCTCTTGTGCAGGTGATTTTTCTGTATTTCAGTATAGCCACAAAGTCAAGACAATGGAAAAGCTTTGAATATAATGATCCTTGGTAGTTCTCTAGCCTTATGAACTTTAATAATACAGGAAAGATTATCAACCTTTTTGATTCCTCCTTGCAAAAGTATGTCAGTTCCAACTGAAACTGTTATGATGAATGTATTGAAAATATGAAGAGTGCTCGAAATGTCAGCACAGGTTTCTTGTTTAACATCTTGTGCTCTTGCAGGTTAAGTTTGGCAAAACTCAGTGTTAGGGCTCCTTTGATGCTGGAGCTAGTCTCTAGGAATTATTTGCATACTAGAGCATTAACCTGAATTCAGTCAAAACACTATTCACAGTTGAAAATATTTAGCTGGATCGTATGGTAGAGCAGTTTTAAGGTCATTTCCTAGACGATTTATGAGATAATCCCTTTGTTTCTCTGTTGTGTTTGTAACCAAGCAAGCAAGAGGCATGTATACCCAGGGAGATCTGCTGTGCATCTAAGTTTGTAGGAAGTGGTAAAGTCTTTTGATTCAAAGAAATGACACTCAGTCAGGAACAGAAGCCCTTTATATTTGTGAAGTGGAAAAAAGCACATTTCAAGCTACGAACATGCTGAGAACAGTCACTCAAGAGTTTTAATTGAAAACTGTCAGTCAGAGAGGAAGAGGTGGGTGGTGTTTGTGAAGCAGAGCAAATATCATCGAGGGCAGAGGTGCTCTGTTGTGTTGCCTGTGTTTCCAACAGGATACACAGCTGTAAGTGACTGCTGCTTGTCAGCAGCAAAGTGAGGGCTGAGTGGGTTTACTGCTTTTAATGATGGACAGGTTAAGTTATAATATCAACTGGTGATATACAGGTGATGGGGCAGTAAAAGAGGGAGCAGTGGATTTTAAGAGATGTTCTGTCTACGGAGTCTGCTCAGGGTTTCTAATTTCAGCTGTGTAAAAAGTAGCCTGAACTGTCTGGAATTTGTGAAGACAAGGCACATGCCAAGCTTTAGTTATTCAACCATCCATCTGTCTGTTTCTGTTGACTATTCATGGAGGCAAAGGATGATTTATTTCTTAATTACTAGAGAGTAATAAAGGAGTTGAATACCATCCTAGGTATACAGCCTAGGAGGCTTTTCTGAACCTGTCTGTGCTGTGGGTCAGCTAAGGTACTGGAAAACTGTAAATACATTCCCTGCTATTTCTGTAAATTAAATACAACTGTATTGTGCATTTAGTATTGATGATATCCAGAACATCTGAATCCCTAGAGGACAAAATTAATATGCATGGGTACATACCCTGAACACTTCCTTAGTTTCAGACACTTGAATTTCACTGAGTTCAATAGTCAGCAAGAGCACCAAGCAGCTGTAACTTCTTGTTAACATTTTGTTGTTGAATTTCTTTAAAGCTTTGTTGTTTGTCAGTGCCATTTTTCTTGTTACAGAGGATTTCCTTATGGGGTCAGTTTTACTGTTGTGATTGCATGAGATTGATAGGTGAAGGATTGGTGGAATATTGGATCTGTGCAGCTTGCAAGTACAACTTTCTTCTGAGCCATATCATTGCAGAGTGGAAGTGCATGCTTAAAAATGTCTGGGGTATGTGATTGGCTGGAGGGTCAGTAAGATGAATCAGCTGGCCTGGCTGTTTGTCCCAGTCTCCTGATACTTGCACCAAATTACCATTAGAGTAACTTCAACCATGTGACATCAAGCAGCTTCTTCATCTGTGTGCTACCATCCTTTGCACTAGAACAGCTCCTTCCTGCTGTCATTTCCAGTTCATTCTGTTCTTCCCATTATACCGTGAGCATTCCAGTCAGCTTTAGCACTTTGCATATTCTCCCTTTGATTACAGTGTTCCTCGTCTTCTGCTGTACGTCTGAAACACAGGTAGCAGTTACACGATGTGACTGCACAACCCCAGTTGTGTAGCTGAAGTAGAAGCACTGTATTCCACGATTAATGCTGATGGTGCCTGGCTCTGTCCTTAGTCACGCTTCTCCATCTTAATTTGTCACTTCCAGTTAATTCCCACTAGCAGAGCAGAGCCATCAGGTGTTTAAATTTTTATTACAGATGTGTAATTTCAGCCTTCGGCTCTTCATTCTGGATACTGAGGCAGTCTGGTCGTTCTGCAGGAGCTCCTTGAAAATCCCTGGAGCACGCTGCCTGAGGTGCTGGTTCCATCACCACAGCGTGTCTCCCGAAATCTGCTTGCTGTCACACAGGGCAAGGGAATGTGGCAGAGCAAGCAGCTTTTGTTCAGCCTCAGCCTGCCGTGCCAAGCACCAGAAATGCTCCTGCCAGCAACGACGAGAGCCCTCGCAGCGTCTGCTGTGATGTTGGCAGGGGAGAGATGGCTTTGAATAGGAGGAAAGAGGAGTGCCGGGAAACGTGTGACAGGCAGGTGCTAACCAGAATGTCACAGTGCCGCTGTCCACCCGCCCCAGGCACATTTTCTAAATCCATGCTTCTCGGTTTCCAGCTTTGTGTTAAGTAGAGGGAGAGGCTGAGGCACCAGTAGGAGGCACAGCCGACTGGTACAAGGAGTTGTTCTCAGCTGGCAGCGTCGGGTGCTCCTGAGTGCTGAGGTGGCACTTCAAGCCAGGCTGACAAGTCCTTGTGTAAATAGTTCTGGTTAGCGGTGCTGCAAAGGGGAATGATTTATGAAGAATGAGTGTCTGCAGCTTTTAATAAAGTATTTAAAGATATCTGCACAGACCCAGATTTTAAGACTCTCTGTTCCAATTTTAAATGTTACAGTCCCTCTAATTTTGGATTATTTTGACTAGGCACAGCTGTTAAGCCTTTCTCTCCTCTCCCTGAAGAACATAAGCCTCTAAAAGTCCACACTTATCTTACTGAGAGCCATGCTGGCTATCACATATTTAATAAAGTCCATTAACTACCTGATGATTAAGTTGAAAGAAAGAAGGGGTACCATGAAATAGGAGAGTGACTAAAAAGAAAGACAATACCTGGCTTGTATCAAATGACTTTAAAACCATGTTTTCAAGCTAATACACCTTAAAATACACATTTATGAAGAAGTTATTTAACCTGCTTTGTTTTGGAAACCACATCTGCGTATGTCATGCCTGTAAAGCTCGCCAGAAGTTTTACAAGTGTTTCTTCAGAAGGCATTTTACTCACGTTGCCTAAACTGGTTTGCCTGTTAGAAGTTACTACCTTCCCAGCACGCCGAGTCAGTGCCTTTGAGAAGTAAACTCATCTCAGCTCTTCAAGGACTGACCAGTGAGGTTACTAAGAACGTGCATGAAATGTTTTTGCAGTTTTGTTATTAGTGCTGCTGAATTATCTCACTTTTACTAATTTTACTTCTTCAGCTAGAATAAGGGAGTCTTTTCTACATCTTGAGTGACTTTTGCAAGATGTCACAGAAGACCAGATCGGGGTAAAAACCCCAAACCATATCACAAAATAAAAGTCATCGGCATTAAAGTAGCCATACAGAATGGTGGGATGACAGAACTTGTCAGCTCATAGTGAGTTAAGTAAATAAATCATGTTAGTTTGGGAGGGACCTGGTTTTTTTGCTTTTAATGTCTGATGGTAATTTTCCAGTAGTCTAGTCTAGTGAAAACATTTACTCATGTAAATGAGGGTTTGGGTTTGTTTGTGTTGAGATTATTATTTGGTTTTGTAGTGAAAAATCCCTGCTTTCTTTATCATCTACTTTCAGAAATCTTTTGGAATGTGCTTAGGAAATGTCATCCTTCCTTTGACATTCATGTTTTGTTTGGGTTTTTTCTTTCATATTAGTTTCTATGAAGTAGTGTAAACTCTAGCTTAATTTGATCTGGCATCCCCGCAGATGAACATTTGTAAGTATCTTGTATTGTGGCCCATCTGGGTTGTCATAGAAACTGGAGACCTCCATCCTCCTCCTTGTTGTTGGAAATGGAATGCAAACAGGGCATCAAAGTGACGTTTTTCTAGTACAAGCCAGAGCCCTGTGAAGAGCCAAACAAAGGTTTTGTACTGGTTTTATGCTCTCACGGCCTGTTGTAACAGTTGTTACAGTACACCCTCTTTTCTCTTGAATATCTAGCAGCTGGGTAATAGGGAAAAAAATTTGAGCATCATGAAAAAGCCAAGCTCGTGTGGTTGATCTTGTCCACAGCTTTTTCCTCTTTATCTTTTCTTGATGTATTTCTCTTGGATTGGGCTGCTAACTAGTAAGGAGGTGCAGAGCATGTTACTGCAAATCATTTGCGCTGCAAGGGGCTGAAAGAACCAATTATGCAGCACGTACATGTGGTTTAACGTTTCTCTGCACTGATCCTCTGCCCTCTTAGAAATAAAAACAGCCAAATAATTTTGGCAAACGTGTTTAAAAGTTTTCACTTGCAAAGCAGTAGAAATGCCAAGTGATCGTTCTTCAAGACCGTATGGGTTGAACAGATACAACTGCAAAATCATACCCTGCTTCCCCTTCCCCCACGTGTAGGCTCCAGCTGTGTACTCAGCAGTTCTGCAGGCGCGCTGGTGAATGGTCGTATCTCCTCCCCAGGACAAAGAACCTTTGAAATCACCGCTGAATGCTGCCCAACGCAGCCAATTGTACATGATTGTGGATTTCCAAAATAGGTTGAGAAATTATTTTCTAAGTAGCGACTTGCTCATCAACCGAGAGACAGGCTTCGTCAGCACAAAGGGGGCACAGGAACAGTTTGGTTTTGTGTGTGGGAGAAAAATCTTAGTACAGTCTGTTTCATGCTGAGCATGCTGTTGCTGGCCTAAAAGCAGCTGCCTCTATAGCCTCTGCCGCTGGTGCGGTTTCTCTAGCAATGTGGGTCACTGGGCAGGCTCCTGATCTTCTTCGAACTGGTTAAGGGAATCAGTTTCGACCCCTTTCAAAAGGCGGGTCCTCCAGCTGGGAGAGCCGCACAGCCTGAGAATCTGTTCTGAAAGTGTTAAAAGCGTGGAGCAAAAACTCTCCTTTCATCAGCGCTCTGGTAAACTGGAAGAGGAAAACTGAGGAATGTGAAGGCAGAACGCTACAATCCTGCATTATTTGTCTAGCTCATAATAAATACATTTGAAATGCAGAACAGGGAAAGGCCACTGAATTATTATTGCTATTTACATAGTAATCATATGTGTTAAATATTTCAAAAGAATTTTGCAGATGAGTTTTTTTTTGGCCTGCAGAGCTTACAAGCTAATTGTGCAAGCTACCAGCAGGGAAACAAAATGGGGGAAGCAATTAAGAATGTGGGTTTGCAGGGTTAAATTGAGCACATCTTACTGGTCAGTTTTTGCCTATGTGTGTATGAAGTATAGACTTTATTCAAGGAGAGAGTTATTTATAATACCTTGGGGGGAAAAAATGTCTCAAAGTATACCGTGCTTGTGTAACCTCAGACATCCCTCCAGCAAGGACCTGCCTTTAAAAGAGAGTTTGTGTGACCTGAAATGTGCCCAACCTTCCAAGTCAGTCCAATAAAATAGAAGTTTTTTTTCTGCAAGCCTTGCCTGTGAGAACGGAGTCAATTCTGCTTGTTAGACTTCGCTGCATTTTGGTTCTGGTCTACACTTGTTGCTAGTGCAACAAGAAGTTTCTTCTTGTTTTCTTGTTGCTAGTGCAAACCTGCTTCTTCATATTTCTCTGTATGTTTCCTGAATTTTTTTTCCTCTGTTTGTTTGTTTCTTTTGTTTTGTTGGGGATTTTTTGTTTGTTTGTTTTTTGGAGTGAGAGGAAGGGGTGGTGCTGTTTGTTGTCTTTTGTTGCTTTTTTTTTTTTTTTTTTCCCTAAACTTCCTGGTGATCAATGCCAGCTTGACTGTCTTCCTATGCAAATGAACAAATACGTTCTGGATTAAGTGTGCATTCAATATTAACACACTGATACGATCCTCCAAACAATGAAAATCCCCCTCTGCTCCTAATGAACACCGCTTATACAGTGCAAAGTCAAGTGTTTCCATTTGCACACTTAAATCTTTACATTGCTTTGCTTTTCTCCCACGTCTGTAAAACATTAACGTTTTTACTACAGTTGGTTCGCGTTTTTTTCAGCCTTTGGTCGGACATGGTGTTTCTTTTTGTAAGAGTAAAGTTAGATCACTAGTTACTCCTGTGTCCTTGCAGGTATTTACTGATATACGTGTAGGGGCTTTTAAAAGCCCTTTATTCTCTGCTTACATCCTGTCCCAATTCCACATGGAATACGATAGAGGATACTTTTATCATAACAAATAAACAAATATAACCTATTTTCTTGAGTGTGTGCCCTGCTGTATGTGTAGAAAGTAGAAAGAAATCCTGAAGCTTTTTTTTCTCCCCAAAGCACCCCTGCATTTCAGAGTCAGTTTGTTTTCTTCAGAGCTATCAGGAGGGAAAATGTTTTCTCAGTTGCTTCTTTCCTTTAATGGCCCCCCTTCATCAGAGCCCACAGAACCCACTCCCTAGTGTTGAAGCTTCCCTTCTGCTTTTCATACTGTGGAGATTATCCAAGAAAGAGAGTTATGTGAGGGCTTATTTTTTGTGGACTGGAATTTAAAAGGGTACACATTATGTATATGAAACTTTGATTAGAGCCTGTTTGCAAAGAGTGCAAGCTTTATGATTCTCTGTATTAGTAATAGAGCTTGAGATCCCAGTGTGAGTAAAGTTACCAGACCTGAGGACACAAAGCAAGATGGTATGCTGTAGCAGCCTGTGTTCCAGTTGCTAGGTTTCTGTAATCTTTCAGCCTTTCTGAACAGCGCAACATGTTCTTCCTTTAAATAATAAAAAAAAAAAAAAATTAAATCCATCAGTGCAAAACCATGGGGAGGAAACTCACTGTGCTCTGATCTACAGTTCTTAGAGCCAGGTGTGAAAGGTGTCTTCAGAGAGACCCACAAGAGAGATGCTGATGCCAGTTTTAGAAGTCTGTGTGTTCTGAGCTAATGATTCCAAACATATTCACAGCTGAACTGTCAGGCAAGAAATGCTGAGTGGGGGACAATGAAAATAATGCTTCAGAGTTTTGCTGAGACTGTCTGATATCTCTAGGTGCAGGTTTAGCTGGTCAGACCAGTTCGTAGCATGAAATGTGTCACTCCATCCAGCAATATATTGCACTTTGCAGTAAGTAGCGAGTCAAACCTGTGGTCTGAAAAAAGAATTTGCACTTCATTCTGTGGTGAAAGTATGCCGTAGGTTTTGTCTAATCCTTTAAAAACAAAAGAGTTAATTTGCCTTTTAAATCTAATATGGGCCTGCAGAGGCAAAGAAGGAATTTTGATCCCCCCTAAAAACATGCTTATTGTATATATTTAGTATTGCATAAAGAAGAATTACAAAAGAGCTTATTTTCTATTTCTTACCTGGTTTTGACAGACAACTCCTTGGAGAATTACAGAAATTCATCTTCAGAGTTAATTTTACATCTGTAGCATTTACAGTCTGTCTTGAGAAATTTTAACAAAAGGTCTTAACAAAAAGACTCCCTCCCCAAAAAAACCAAAATGGAGACAGTTTTAGTCAGCTGCGCTAGGACTCCTTTCCCACCATTTAAAATTAAATTCTCACATTTGTATTTGTTGCATCAACAATCTCAGTATTTAAGGATTATTGCAACAACAACGTTGAGAAGTCTCAGCAATTCTGTTCCGACAGTCCTTCCAACAGACTGCATACTTCTGTATGTGCTTAGGTGAAAAGATCTCTTCACCACCTCATGGTCCTCCAAAACCTTCAAGGGATCGTCTTTCTTGATATAATAAAAGAAGAAAGTACTTGGATTATTTTTTTACACATCTTCTGTAAAAAAAGAGGATGATGATCTACTGTGGAGCAAAACATTTCCTTCTGAAATATTTTGAAAGAGGTGTTGAGAGAAAAGGAAACATTACCAGAAAGTTCTGAAGAGGCACATTTCTCCAGTGATTAGTTAAAAATGGTCCTTTCAGCTGCAGTGCCGCATTCTTCAGAGGTGATGTTGGCCCACCAGTCAGAAAACAGTCCTCCACATGGTGTTAGCAGCAATGGCTGACTACTCAGGCAGGGGGAAGCACCTCTGCAATGCTTTGTTCTGAAAGCAGTTTCAGCACTTGCTGCTGCTTAGAACCAGGAATTTTGGAGCTTTCAGTCATAATTCTAGTGCATGCTCCAAAACCAATGAGAGAGCAAGTTTAAAGAGGTATTGTGTACGATTCACGTATACATGAATTCAAACTTCTTTCCTGCAGAAGCAAACTCTAACTGTGGCAGGAGAAATGTGGTTCTGCTTTACTCTACAGTGCAATCCTGACCATCCTGCCAAATTTTAATCCCAACTCAAACATGATTTTCTTCTGTTCCAGCACCGAAGCACTTGAGATCCATTTTTACAAAACAAGAGATGCAGATGTTTTAGATAATTTTATTCAATGTCCTAATTGTGTTTGTTTCACTTTTATTAGGTTTGAGGGTGAGCATCATCTTTAGTAGAGAAATTATATCTGACAAAATTCATCTTACATCCTAGTTGATATCAAATACATCCCAACAACAGCACTCGTTGCTCATCCAGGAAACAATTCTTAGTTTGAGCAAGTCTGTCATAGAGGGGAGAACAGCTTAGCTGTCCTCTGATTCTTCAGCTTTCTTCAGGCAACCTTAGCAACTCAACAGTTTGGGAATCTCTACAAACTGTGTTAGATCACATTCACAGATTCTGGAATTGTCGTATTATAGGCTTAGGTGGCACAAAGTCAACTGAATTAAAGATGGAATGGACATCCTCAGACTAAATTTAAGAAAATTTGGGAAAGAAGGTCCAACATCTGTTAGAAAATTACTTAGATGTGCAAAGTAAGACTTACTATTAAAAATATTTAATGATGATTCTGAAAACAAAGTCTCTTCAAGGTACTTCATGTGAGTTCAGTAGCAGTATTTCCCTTTCTGTTGCTGTGTAAGGGCCTCCTTTCTTTCCTTTGTACTGGAGGGGATCTCTGTCAACCTTCACCAAAACTCTGACTTTAAATTCCTGTTCTATTCTGAGCAAGGATGGTGCTGGATTTGTGGCACAAACAAATTTTGTTTGAGACACTTCAAAGTTACTGAGACTTAGAAAACAGCAGATAATTCCAAAATATTAGCTTATAGAAGAGAAAATAGTTACATTTATTTATGGAGATGCATGCAGATGTGAATATCACAATACATTAAACAGCAGGAGAGGGATGGAAAAGCATAATGGAGGTAATAGCAAAAAGAGTATCACCCTCACTCAGTTCTATAAAGCAGTTCTGCATATAACTTTGTACTATAAGTCATTTGAAGCAGTTAAAAATTCAAACAGAGAATATAAAATGTCATTTGGAAGTGCAGATTTGGTAATGTTTCTTTCTTTTTTTTTCTTTTTAATAATTTGGATTCGGTTCCAGATTATTTACAGTCTCTCCTTCCAAATTTGTTTCCCTTTTATCTGTGTAAGTGTGTGCCCACACTGTTGCTCAGTACACACAAATGCTAATCTACCTTTGTGCACATGGAAAAGCGCTTTCCTGGCAGTGAGCTTAAAACTCCTGTAGAATACATTATTAATTGAAGAAGCCTCTCCCTTTAGAAGAACCTATCATTTATGTGGTCACCAGTGAGAGGGTTAGAGATAAATATAACGCTGTTTGTTAACAATGTGGTCTTCAGAATGTACAACAAACAACCCCAGATACTGAGAGTGCATTTTAAAAAAAAAATTACAAAAATTCAAAAGTAATTTTCCTTCTCTGCACTCTGGTTGCATATACTAACATGATCTAATTATAATGTAACAAGAGCTTCTTTTTTATTGCCCTGCGTGCTTTAATGCTCTAAATGCATTTCTCTTGGCAGGTCTCTGCAGTGAGGTGAAAGCATGGTAACTATTCAGCTCCCTGTAGTGAATAATTCCCTAGTTCTGCGTTTGGCTTTCACATGCTGTATCATGTATCTATGAAGTTCAGGGAGTAGAGTTGTGAGGAGAGTGGGTAGGGTGAGGCTGGTGTCCGTCTGTGTATGATTTAGCTGAATCTGACTGTGGCTCAGAAACAGAGCTTCAGCCCAGCTTCTGCTAAGTCTGCAGCGCTGAAATGTGCCTTTCGTTACACGTGCTGGTCTTGCAGACTCTGCTGAGCCTTATCAAACACAACCAGTTGGTGCTGCTGGTATGAAAGCACAGGGGAGCTCTCATGTGGAAGGTTAATGGAGTGTAATTAGAAAGAAGAATGAACTGCTCAACCACTCTATCTCACTCTACCTGCACTGAGAGTGACAAGTGCTCTGATCTTTTATAAACCCTAGAGCAGAGGTTTAACAGTCTAAAATTATGGCAGTATAACTGTCAAACAAGCAAGCACACTGCGAAGAAGTATTATGAACTTATGGGTAGGAATGTTTACATTCCCTTATGTGGTCTCAATACTTTTTTTTGTGCTGGATATTGTCCATATTGATATAATAGGTCTCAAATGTATTTTCCTGTGAGGTGTCCATCAAAGCCAGAAAGATTTTTGTGCTTTATGTGTAGCTCTTTCATGTCCATGCCTCATACAACTGTTACTTTGCAGAATGAGATGATGGCACCATCCTAGAGCATTTTGAGACTAAGGAATGAAGCTTTCCTAGAGTTCTGGTGGGAGCAATAACAGCCACTGGGGTTTACATTCTGGGAACTAACCAAAATCTGAGGCTGCACACATAATTTGAGATTCAATGCTGATGTCTGATCCTGTTAATTAAGTTAGTTGCTGTTGAAAACCATCCTGTTCATAAAATGGTTAGAGTTTTTGTCTTTCATCTACTATGGTGTTTTATTTGGGTGTTTTGTTGTTTTGGTTTGGGTTTGTTTGTTTGTTTGTTTTAATTTTAACAAAATGCTATTAAACTTTACTTGTGAAACTGTCCCTGGGAGGCAGAGGAAGAACACCGCATGACAAATCTGAAAAAGACAGAGGTTAACTAGGTAATTTTCCTGTATCTGCTGTGTGGCATCTTCTGACTTCAGGGAGACTAGGATGGTTTGGTTATCAGGGTACAAAGTTTTTGTCTTTCACACCTTTATGTTCCAGAAAACAGGTGGTGGATTGGGTTGCCAGTTACTTTGAAGGCCTTTGCAATGTCAGCAGGCTGATTAGGGGAAATTTGCCTAGCTAATCCTAGCAGGCAGTCCACATTCTGCATTGCAGTGAGAGAGAAAACAGCAGCATCCCAGCGTGTCTGACCTGGGGAAAGTTTTTCCTGTTCCAAGTCTAAAGTCAGTAAGAATCTGGATATGTAATATACAATAAAAGGCATCAAATGAAGAAGATAGACTTACTTTGCTTAGCTGCTTTTTTTTTTTTTTTTTTCAAACTGTGGCCAGTATCGTGTGTTTTAGAGGAAGATGACAAAACAGCCTTGGTACATCTGGTTGCTTGTGCCTCTGGACATACTCTGAAGAGCAAGGCTGCCTCTGTCAATGTCAGCACTGGGGAAGCAGTGCTGGCACTTGTGCTCCCCCTAGTAGGGGTTCTGAAGGAGTGGAGGCATCCCAGGTCTCTCCCCCTCACATGTACCACACAATCTTCTCTAAAATTTAAGCATCTCCTTTAGAAAGCTCTATCACTTTGTTCTAAAGACTTCAAACTGTACTAGGCCATTACCTCTCATATTAGGCTGTTCCAGCATTTAACCATCTCTGCATCTTATTTCAAGGTTGAATTTCTCTACCTTCAACTTACAACCACAGAATCATTATTTTACATTTCTCAGGGAAACGAAAAAAAAAAAAACCAAAAAACCTCCTATCATCAGATTTCTGTGTATAAGTCTCTACACTTGGTGAGAAGTCACCTCAGTAAACTGGATGTGCTGAACCCTAGCAAGCATCAGTTAACGCAGTCTTGTTTGTTGGGTCTTTGCTCAAGTTTGTGGTTTTCCTATGAACTGCTTCCCATAGCCTTGTATCCCTCCTGCAAAGGGTAGCTTTGCATTCTTTTGGTGAAATGCCTATTCTGGGGTGTAAGTTGATGCAAGTTCACCAGATCTTCAGTTGTTGAGAGGTTATAGCCCTACATAGGGAGGCGATTTTCACACCAAGATAAATAGAAGGACAAAGACTCCCTCCTTGTGCCATTTAAATCAGGAGGCTAAGGCAGAGCCATTGCTTTGTTTTTGAAGAGAGTCATTGTCTGATCCACAAACCTTGATAGAACTGAAGACCAGCAATTTGGATGTCCTGTGGTGATTTAATCTGATGTCTTGTCCCTAAAGCAGGCATTTGTTTTGATCATGCTTGGTTGATTAAAGAGAATAGTACAGCAGGTATATTTAGCTGGACAGAATATCCGTATCTGATAGACTGTTCAAGTGACTGTGGAGAATATCTCTCATTTGAGGAAGGTGAAGCTATGACTTTTTGCTTTGATAACTCCCTTTGCCCATGGAGATCAACAGTGGATTGCAACATGATGAGATTAGTGATGGGTTGTAGCTGAGCTGGCACTAAACAGCATTTGGTTGGCAATACAGGGCAGAAGCCTGTCTGGTGCTGTTAGTTTGTGAAGTTTGTAAAGGAGCCATGGAAATGAGATATTAGATGCTTTTAACAACATCAGGGTGATTTTGAGCATCCAGATCTTTCTGTGCACAAAAGGAACGGGTTTGCTTTCTGTGGTGAAGTAAAAGTAGCCACCTTGCTTGATGCTTCTGATCGTGCATGAGGCGCATGAGCCTGAACTGTGTGTGTTTCCTTTCATGTGGGGGAGAGGAGGAGTGATCCAGTTGTGAGAATAGCTGTAGGATGCACAAGAATCCTGCTGAAGCTGATACATTTTTAGTCAAGGGGACTGTGTAACTGCACGTTAGTACACCATAGAACTACTTGAGGACTACCCTTTCTGCTTAGGTTATTAAAAAGTATGAGGAGTGATTAGGTTAGAAAATGGACTTCTATTTAGATTGATCGTTTCTAAAACATGAAGCAAGTTTACTAATTTAAATTCCTTCGTTTGCTTAATTTAGATAAATTCACTCTAAGGTTGTCACGTGAAAAGGTAAGTGAAAGTAGGGGAAGAGAAGCAGCCGGACTTCTCTGGTAGAAGCGTTTTGCTTAGGCAACTGACTACCCTGTATAGATGCAAATGGTTTTCCCATGGCAGGTCTGATTCCTGTGTGTTCTGCTGCACAAGGATAATGATCCACAGTGCTTTTTGTACTGGGATTTTACATCCCAAACTTTGCTCCATGGCAGATTTTACAAGACCACATTATACACTTCTGGAAAATGAAGTTCAGTCAGAGATCATAGAACCATACTTTACATTGAAGTACAAAAGAACTCTTGTTTCATTTCTGCACAATCTTCGTGCCTTTTTTTTTTTTTTTTAATTTCCCTGAAACAGACAAATGGGATTAGAATAATACAGAGATAGGCAAGATAAAATTCAAATGAGCACCTTTTCCATGGTAGTCAGCAGTTTAATTTTTTTCATTTCTTCAACCTTTTCATGTGGAGGTGATCCCCATGTCCTTTTACCACTTTGTGTTTGTACTCAGAAGGATTTCTGGGAAGCAGGAAAATCTAAACTAAACCAAACCTCATGGAACTCTGAAAAAAAAAATTTAGTTCTTTTCATTACATTCTTCCTTAATTGCATTCAAAGTACTGCACTTAATTGTTTTTCCTGTTCTGTTTTGCCTGTTGTCATACACTTAATTCCCCATTCATTAATTACTTCATTGTTTAATCATTGTAGCTATTCTCGCAAGTTTCTTTCTGTTAATACAACTACTGGGGCAAGAAGGTAGGCATTAGATTTACTTAATATGTAATCTGCAGGAAACATTGTATGTGTACTGCTCCTACTAATTCAGTGTCTGTTTCTTACTTCTTGCAAGAGTAACAGTTCTAAACCAAGAGGAGAGCCATGCAGAAGGCGTTTCGCAGTACAGCATCCCCTTCCAAAAATTAATTGGTCTTGCGGTGCTGCAAATGGTAAAAGGCACAGTACTGAAAATAAAGCACCCAAGCAGAATGGCACAGGAGCTATTTTTGGTTGTTTTCATTGATAATTTTCACTATATTTAAAACAAAATAACGATAAGCATTCTCCCCTACTAAGAATAAATGAAGGAAGCTTACTTGCAGAACTTCCATAATTCACTTCTGAATGATTTCTAGCAATTTCAAGTAGCATTTATCATAAAAGAAAGATCTCATGTTTTGGGGGATGTTTATATTCATGTGTAAACTGTTTCAGAATCACACCCGTTGTAATTATTTTAGTAGTCTAAAATATAATGACATGTAATACTTTTACCAGCATTTTTAATGTCAGAAATTCTCTTTGCATCATGGCAATGCTACGTAACAATATTTGCCTGACAAAATGACAAAGTAGATTTTTACTGAATGAGTAATTTATAGATTCATAGATTCGTAGAATAGGAGGTTGGAATGGACCTCAAGCATCATCCAGTCCAACCTTTCAGGGTAAGAATATAGTTTAAATGACATGACCCTGCACCCTGTCAAGCTGGGCCTTGAAACGCTAATGTAGGGGAATCCACCACTTCCCTTGGGAGTTCATTCCACTATTTAATAATTCCAGTAATTACTAAACTGTTTTACACAAGGTGTCCTGTGTCATATTCTTGAGCAGACTGAGAGACCTAAGGATGTTTGATCTTAAGAAGACCGAGAGGAGGAGATCTGGTCCATGTCTGTAAATAACTGAGGAGTTATTTATTTATATATCTGTCAGTGGATGAAGCCAATCTCTTTTCAGTGGTGCACAGTAATAAGACAAGGAGCAATGGCTACAAACTGGAACATAGAAGGTTTTACCGCAATACATAGAGAAACTTCTTTATGGTGAGGGTGACACAGCAATGGAACAATCTACCCAGAGAGGTTGTGGAGTCTCCTTCTCTGGAGGTTTTCAAAACCCACCTGGATGCATTCCTGTGTGGACTACCCTAGGGGATCTGCTTTTGGCAGAGGAGCGGACTTGATGATCTCTAGAGGTCCTTTCCAACTTCTAACATTCTGTGATTCTGTGATGTTCAGTAATTGCATTAAAGATACTAAGACTGCAAAGCAATCTCATGAATGTAGGTTGTACCAAAATTTACTGTAGTGCCTTAGTGCTATCTCTAGCACTCATCGATATCTACAGTGTATTGCTCAGTTTCTTCCATAGGACCATCATGGCCGAGGGAGGACAAGCATTTGTTTCCTCTGACCATAATACTTTGTAGACAGGCAAGAGTTCTTGTGTAGCTTTTTACCCGTGTTTTCTGTGGGCTGATGCATCATGTGCTCTTTGGAACAGTTACTGGAGTGTTGGCAATGCAATGCAGTCATTGGCTGAGCATGGTTGAGATATCTAACTTTTTTTTTCCTTTTTTTTTTTTTTTAAATTAGTGGTTTCACCTGTAAATATATGCACATTTCATTAGTTTGCCCCTTAAGGTGTTCCAAGTATGAGGTGGACTCCCAGTCTTACTGCACATTCCTATTCAAGCACACAAGCAAAGCCAGTTTGATCACCTTTAAGAAGTAGGAAGTTGTACCACACTCGTTTTCTTGGAATAAAATTTGTTCTAATTAAGTTGGGGGGGTTTGGGTTGTTTTTTGTTTGTTGTTTTTTTATAAAAAGATCTGGATATGAGTGAGACATAAAAACACAGTATAGCTGAAAATATTTCTATATAGTGCTTTGATCATTCTTCCAAAGGAACTTAATTCAAGTTTTTTTGTACAGTGTTTTTTTTTTCCTACCTGGTGTAGATTCTCTGTCATCAATTTCCATAATTGGTTTTCACTATTTTACATGTTAGATACTGTCCAAAAAGAGTAGATGATTGTACAGTTACTCTCATTGTATGTAATCTTTTCACTCCTAAATTTCACTCCCCAAACCTTTTGCAGGTTAAGGAGTAACCACACCAGGACTCTAAAATCTTTTGGATTCTTTCTGCCAAGGGAGTTTTGGTATCTCTATTTTGCTTTTTGGGTAGCAGCAGAGGCTGGGACTGGCAAGGAAAGGCTGGAAAGAATGACTGCAGAGACTCCACTCCTAAGTTGGAGCTTCTTTCGCTTACCCTTTCATTTGCTACAGTTGGCAGTTTTTCTGTCCCAGAGAACATTTCTTGGTCAGTGGAGGGAACAGGTAACAGAGGATTCCTAACAACTGACTGCCTGGGACTGGTGGAGCAGCAAAGCAGGTCACCAGCAGGCAGCTTTGCAATTCAAACCACATCAGTATTGGCTTTGTGGTATAAAACATATGCATTGTGTAGCTGTTTAGTACTTTTCTCCCTCATTTTTAGAAGGTTTCTGTGGTTTTGAAGGTTACAAGGAGACAGACCCTGCATTAGCTGTGTATGCTTTTCTGAGTGTTTTTCCTGTCTGAAGAAGAAAATACAACCAAGAGGATCTATGTTTTTTAAAACTGTTTTACTCAGAGAACCACTTTGTTATTGATTGATTGATTAATGTGGAAATAGTGCTTAGCTGATAATGTTATACTTAAACCTTGCTAAGCTTTAAGTTTGCTCCAAGGACTTTCCTTATCTTACAGCAACATATTCTCGGTAGTTACACATATGAGTGCAGAGAAGACACCTTTTGGCGCAGATACATGGCCAACAAGTCGTAGAGGCAGGTTTTCTGCTTAATCAAACCAAAATAATCCTCTGATACTGTTAAGATCTGGCCTGTGGCATGAATGAGGAAGTGGTATCACTAAATGTCACAGTATTGATTACAATTATTACCTTTAAGAAAGGGTCATATGAGATGTTTAGGGCTCTGTGAACTCAGTGGTGTGAACGGCTTGTGATGAGATTAGCGATAAAGATGTCAAGACAGCAAGAGCTATGGGATTGTGTAGTATGCTTAAGGGACACTGTTCAACAAATGCATTTTGAAGTAACCTGATAGTAAGCATTGCAGAGGGCTAGCAGTTACGTTTTGGGTAGAAGAAAGTTTGGAGGAAGAACTGTGATTAATCTCTTTCACATTCTGCATGTAAAGAGGATTGGCATTTGACTTGGAGGAGAATTAAGTAAACTTGAAAGACAAATGCTTTTCATGTATTTGTAGCATTGCAGGAAAAGCAACTATTTTAGGAATATGGGGAGAATTATGAGTTTTCTGATATGCAGAAAACCCTTCTGTTGTGTTTATGGTGATGTGTTTATGACTGAGTTAATGTCAGTTTAAAAAATTGAATTTATCGGTAAGATTTTAGTTAAATATTCTTAAATAAGAGTGGGAAGGAAAAATGGCAGTGATTACATTTAAAATGAGGTATAGTTCTTAAGGCTTCTGTGGTAATTTTAGGTAACCTCAAGTCTCACTGGCATTCAGTCTCTAAGGCACGTAGGACTTTGTAGCAGTCTTGGCAAATGTCAATCATACAGACTGTACTTTCTGCAGCACAAACCGCCTTCAAATTTGATTAAGAACAGTCAAATAACTGAAGAACGTTTTTAAAATAGAGTTCTAATGAAGTATCAAGTCTGACAAGTGTTTGTTTTGTACTGCCTTCCTGTTTAATCCCCTGCAAGTCGAGGCTTTGCTAACGTTGCTGCAGACAGGCCTGTACCAGGGTTCTTGTGCAGCTGCAGAGGACGCTGTGCAGGGACTGCTTAGCGTCAAACCAACAGTGTGGGTTGAGACTACACAGAGGAGGATGCAACAGCAGAGGGTAGTGCTGAAAATGGGTGTACATCTGCTCTTGGTTCCTGTGTAGGTGCAACCCTGAGAGCCTCAGCTGGTTTTTGCATCCTTCGGGATGTGGTGTTCAGGCTCTCTTTAAAAACTGCTAACAAACGGATAATCCCAGCAGCCTGGCAGATAGTAAAATCATCTTCATTGTGGTGCTTTTACTGACAGTTGGTAGAAGCTGCTTAATAAACCACGTAAGCAATTGGCATGCACTGCAAACTTCAGTTTGACTCTCTGAATCTTAAAAGCATTAGATGTTTCTTACAATTTAATATCTGCATAATGGATATGGATGGCAGGATACGCTGCTACCAGGCAGCTCTCAGCAGCCTCTAACAGGGTAGCGTGGACTTCCAGAGCAACGGCGTTCTTCCACTCACGTTATCCATCTTGTGCCAAATATGCTGAGCCTCACTTTTTGCACCAGGCACTAATAAAAGTTGTGCTTCAGTCCTGTTTTTCCCCAACTCTGCAAGCCGTCTTTCGGGCCCGGGGGTGGAACAGGCAGCATGTGAATGCAATGTGACTCACCTTGCTCCTGCTCCTCTGCTCCTTCCTCACTGGTTCTCGCCGTGCCATAGCAGTATGGCAGAAGAGTCCTCCAGCTTGCCTCTCCCTCTCCTCTCTCTCCTTTTTGTATTTTTTTTATAATTTTTTTTTTTAATCCTTTCACTAACGCTCTTTCCGTTGTAAAGGGCGTGGAAATTAATTCTTGGGCCATTACTGCTGATTCCCTCCAGTTAGGGAATCAATAGAAGAGCGCTATTCTCAGCGAACTCGTACAGGCAGCTGTGGAAGACAAAAAACTCCCTTCCTGTTCATGCCGGGTACAGTAATTCTTTAGCCTCCTGTGCAGTGCTTGCAGTCCATTTTTTGGCAGGTATTCCATAGGCATGTTCCATTATTTCCTCTCCTACTTTGCTGCGCTCCCCTCTACTCTGCCTCGGGTTACTCTCTGGAAATGTTTTTTTCATCTCTTGTATCTGCTTGCTGACATGGCACTTTGGGTTTGCATGTTAATGTGGCTGGCTGATCCTTGCAGAAAGCAACTTTAAATGATTGTTCAGTTATTGCATATATGAATGAGCTGATAGACACAGACCGTTTAAAACTATGTATAATACTTGCATTGGAGAAATGTTTTCCACACTCCTATTATTTCTTTCTTGTAGAAGGGAGCAAACAATTTACAGCTTTTAGGCTTTGAAAGCTTTTAGCACTTTTCTAGCTGCAGCCTAAGATAGTTCCTTCATGCTGTCATCCATTACTGGTTCCTTGAATTTTCAGTGAGGTGGGGCTTGTGTTTTCCTTGTTGTCAGAGATGAATGTGCATCCCCAGCCAGGGTTGTGGCTTTTGTGGAAGCCATGCAGTCCTCCTGTACACCTCTGAGTTGCTGAATTCAGTCTTTTGCAAAAAGATCAGTCACGTGAGCTCACACATTTCAAACCTAACAAAACAAGGGTATCCGGGTTTTTTTTGTTGTTTTAGGTTGGGTTTTGTTTTGTTTGTGGGAGGTTTGGGGGTTTTTGTTGTTTTTTATTTGGGTTGGGTTTTTTGGTGAGTGTTTTGTTGTTTTGGTTTGGTTTGGGTTTTTTTGTTTGTTTGTTTTGGGGGTTTTTTTGGTGGTTGTTGCTGCTTCTGTGGTTTATGTGGTTTTTTAAAGTTCCAGTTCTCAAATCTACCACTTTGGAACCCTGTGCCGTTTGGTCGCTTCATCTGGGCTAGAGGTACACATTCTGTCTGTGAGGCACTGTGAAGTTTTCACTCATAAGCATGTTACATGGGACTAAAAGTTTACAGTGTGTCCACTAGAACTATGCAGAGAACAGATATACTCAGAGCTCAAAATTTTATAATCCAGTGTGAAAGAAGTTAGAGTGGGGAAAATGTTTCAGTTGCTTGTAAATGGCTGGAATTTTGGACTGTGTGTGTGCTTGTGATGCAGGGGGGATTATGTGTATGTCTAAACTGGTTTAAGCCTGCCCTGCTTTGGGAGTTGTTGAGTTGCTGTCTATTATGTCTGATACATAATGGCTACCAGGAGAAGAAACTTCTTATTTAAAATAATATAGAACTTTCACAGAAGCTATGATGCATTAGGAAACCTTTAAGCTGTTTCCTTCCCATATAGGTAGCCCTATTGGATTTTCTTTCAGGTGACACTAATATTGAACAGAATGACCACACATCCATGCCCTTCCTGTGCCCCAACTTTCTCTCAAACTGACTGTCTCTCCATTCAGTTTCTGTGCCTGGTAAAAACTGGCACTCCCATTGCCTTGAGGTCAACCTTGGGACTTCAGCCTAAAGTCCTTTCTTGTCACAGTTTAGGAATGGTGCATGTTTGAAGGAGTTGAACTGGAATCTGAACACTAACATGTCTCAAGTGAATATCAGTTAATGAGGTCTTGCGGTGGTTTGTGAATAGGCTGAATTTTGGTGAGTGAGTTTCTGCAGGGACAACAATGTCACCCTGCTGGGCAGCAGTCCTCTGTGGCCTATTTTGACCCTGTCCGTATTAGATAACACCACTATGTAAAACTCCAACCAGAGAAATCCCACTAAGCTTTGGAGCAGTTCTTTATTCAGTTCTTTTTTTGCTGCTATTACCATCTCTGATATGTGCAGCGAAATAACTGTTGTCATTTCTGTTTATGTTTTTGTTTATCTGGTAGAAAAGAGTGGTGGAGCAGCTTCGAAAGAATTTGATAGTCAAGCAGGAACAACCAGACAGTAAATTTCAAATACAGCCCTTGGCACAGTCAGAAAACAAACTACAGACACCGCAGCCGCAACCACTACAACAGCTCCAGCAACATCACCATCAACAGCAGCAGCAGTCTACTGCAACCTCTCCAAACGTGATTGGATCACAGGTAAAAATCTCTGCAATACATTTTTTTCCTTGCTAAAGGTGGTGTTCACTTAAAAAAAGATATCAAAGTGCAAAGAGAAAATCATAAAGTTTCACTTCCTCCTTATACTGAACTAATACGAATTTCACCTTCTATGTATATGTAGGCATGGATCTTTTTGGGGTTTTTTTGTCAATAACCTCCTACCTGAGTCAGAAACTTTATGTGGTGTTTAAAAGTCAAATCATAACTTCACAAAAAACAAGGGTGCCAATAACACCTTTCTTAGAAACGAATTAAAGTTTAGCAAATTAACCTGTCTTTTCCAGAGGTGTGGGAATGACATCTGTCCACATCCAGTAGGTCTCAAGAAGCAGTAGGACTTTACACACATTGCAGGTGTATGATTAAAAGACTTTAGAGGACTGAGTGCTCACTGAATCTGTGAACAGAATATAAAAAACCAATTCCTTCTTTTATTCTTGGTTTTTGTTTTTTAAGCAGATGTAACTGGCGTCATTATCTGAGTTTGCAAGGATTTGTTTATAAGTCTATAATTTAATTGCAAAGTTTGAGTTTTGGAAAGTAGTGTCTGTTGGGAGGGTACACTGAATGTCAGTACAGTCTAGGATTAGAGAGGCATAATCCCAGAACTCAGCAGTGAAAGTGGTCTGCTTCTACTGAGAGCAGAATTGCAAGTTTCTCCTGTTCAAATATTTAGAATCCCAACAGCTAGAGCATGCAGGGAGGTGTATTATAAAAGGAAGTGTATGTGATGTCTTTTTTTCCTGTTGATGTAATTGCAACAGCTCATGCATACCTGGACAGGCAGATGGCAAATTTACCCATGGAGTTTACTTTATACACTTTGCATCACAGCCATAGCTCTGACCAGTTGTGATTCCTGTTTGCCCTCTCTGCTGGTAGAAATGGTTGGGCTGTCACGTCTCGCATTAACTCAGTGAGTTGTTTTGAAGGCACTCTAACAGTGTGCTTGTGAGGCTCAAGTAGTTGTATTTTGGGGGAAAGAGTATTGAAGAAATGAAGCAAATATACTAAAGAAAATATATTTCTGAACAAGAAGATCAAGATCAAAGATAGAAGAGGACACAGAACTAAATATTATTGTGGCCTAAAAAAAATATAGGCAGTCTTTGCTGTGTCACTGATCTCTGTTTTTCAGTCAGGAAACAACTGCAGAAGCAGTTTCTTGTGTTTCTTCATATTCCACACTTGGCATTCACGCATTAACTTCCAGTTCATTTCCTGGGTTGTAAAAATTGAGGCTTTGTTCAAAGTTAAAGAGCCCCCTAGTGAAACAGTAAAAAAACTGCTACAGCTTTCCGACTCTGATTGTTACAGTTGTACTTGGAAAGCGATGACAAACTGAAAGGCAGCTCATCCTCCTCCATAAATAAATCAGCTTTTCTCATTATCACTTCCCTGTTTTGTTTATGGTGGTGTAATGGCGAAGTAACTTCACTTTGTGCACATTTTGCATCTAAGGTTATGCTTCTGTCCTTTTGTCATAGAATCATAGAATGGTAAGGTTGGAAGGGACCTCAAGGATCATCTAGTTCCAACCCCCTGCCATAGACCGGGACACCTCCCACTAGAACAGGTCACCCAAGGCCTCATCCAATCTGGCCTTGAACGCCTCCAGGGAGGGAGCATCCACAACCTCCCTGGGCAACCTGTTCCAGTGTCTCATGACCCTCAATTGAAAGAACCTCCTAACATACAGTTTCAATCTCCCCTCTTCCAGTTTAAACCCATTGTCCCTGTCATTACAAGACCTTGTAAATAGTCCCTCCCCAGCCTTCCTGTAGGCCTCCTTCAGATACTGGAAGGCTACTATAAGGTCTCTTGGAAGCCTTCTCTTCTCCAGGCTGCAGAGCCCCATGTCTCTCAGCCTGTCCTTGTAGCAGAGCTGCTCCAGCCCGCTAATGACCTTCAATCTATTTTCAACAAACTCTCTAGAAAGTTTTTTTGTGAAAAACCACACCTTTCAAAGGTATGTCACTACAGGGAATGCTTTTAATAGTTACTAAACTTTTCAGAGTTTAGGAATCAAGGTATATATGTTGCCTTAATAACATCATTTTGTTAATATATTTCAATAAGGAGGGCTTTTAAATAAAACTCCAAAGCCTGCTAAAAGGTGATGTTATTGCAATGTTATTGTTTGAAATAATGCAGAGTTACTGTGAATGCCAATTCACTGTGAATGGATGGGCTGAAAACATTTTAGTTTGAATTACCCAAGGTAATTAATGTTTAGCAAAGGAAGAGGAATATTGAGGCTTTGTGATCTGCTGACTGAAACTCTACTCTTGGTTTTTACAGACTTACTAGAACCCCTTGAAAGAGTCGCAGTCTTGTATTACATGATGGATTACTCTTTTCTTTAAGCTGTTTATGGATGAATGTAGTGCTTGTGAAACTGATCCCATGTTACATCTCATTGAAAAGCTTGAATTGTGTTACTGCATTGGGGAAATGGGAACCTCTTGCTTTGGACAAGATGCAGCAGAGGTCCATGAGCTCTTGAATCCCAGATAAAAAGTTAAGGGAATTGTTAATTTTGAAACAATGGAAAGTTAATTATGTCTGGATTTTGTGTAACTGTATAAAATTGAAGCATGAATTATCCTCGGCTTTATACAGTGATTTTTTTTTTCCCCCACACTTGTGTGTAATGAACAGTTAGGGGACATAGTTTAAGCATTATGGAACTAGAGGCATGAAGGTAAGCTGCTTTTTTGTTTAAGAATTAATATTGCACCATGTGGTAGGACAAGGGGCAATGAATATAAACTACAGCACAGGAAGTTCCACCTCAACTTGAGGAAGAACTTTTTTACTGTAAGGGTCACAGAGCATTGGAACAGGCTGCCCAGAGCGGTTTGTGGAGTCTCCTTCTCTGGAGATTTTCAAGACCTGTGTGGATGCGTTCCTGTACGACCTATGCTGGATTATGTGGTCCTGCTCTGCTAGCAGGTTTGGAGTCAAAGATCTCCAGAGATTCCTTCCAACCCCTAACATCCTGTGATCCTATGAAAATACTGAAGACTCCAACTGGAAATATATCTATATTACTTTATTATGAGAAAGAAGAAAAAGATCTTGTGTGGTTAAAATCAATGAGTCTAAATCAGGCATGTTAAGAACATGGAAAAGACTACTCAGTCTCCAGTTCTCCATTTTTTCCTGTTGCGAGCCCAGCCCTGACATCAGGAAGAAATGGTGGTTATTTCATACTAAGAGCATTTGGTCATGCCACAAATTGTTTGGAAGAGGCTGTGCCCTTTGTACAAGGAATTTTTTACACCAAAGAGGAGAGAAATAAGCTCACTTACCATTCTGTTAAGTGCCACTTGTGAGTTTTCTAATGCACGTTGTGTTCTGGTTTTATATGGAGACTCTCTTTCCTTGTTGCTTTTTGAATGAGATTCGGGTTTGTCTTCGTTACTTAACACCTTAGAAGACAGTACATTTTAAAACAAAACTATGAAATTAGAGTTGTTTTCACTTTGGAATGTGCGGGCATGGAGTATTCAGGCATTTCAGATAAATGCTGGCATTAAGTGATTGAAAACCACTCTCTTGAAAACAAATGACAGGCAATCATGGTGTCAGATATGTGCTCCAAAACCAGCTCATTCCACAGAAGTTACACTTAATTACTTGCATATGGACAGACTAACAACCAGCTCTTAGAACTTCAGGATGACCCTGGCAGTTTTTGTAGGAAAAAAAGTTAAGGGCTAAGAAACTATGCATGGATAAATGTGGAATTTGGATGCCCAGAATCAAAATACATTTTTGTTCTTAAAGAAACCAAGTTATGAATGTTTCTCCCCCTCTTCCTCTGACTGTGAGGATCCCTGTAAATAAGGTCTCCATTTGAAAAGTCAAGGTTCAGTTGGTGAGAAAAGCTGGCTTGCTTCTCACCAAGGTAACCTCTACCTTACAGGTTTGATACTGACAGACATGTTTGGAAGTAATACAAAACCGAAAGATCAAAAAATGCATTTGCTGGAAGTAACACTTGTCATTTTCTCAGGAATTTGTTTTGAATCAATTTGGAATGCTGCAGGTGATTAAAAGAGACCCAGTCAGTGCCTCAGATGACAGTCCTTTCTGGCTACCCAGTTTTCAGAGGCATGAGATAATGTGCTTGCTTGAACAGTAGCTGGATAGACTCAGTGCTGCTTTTTCTTTCTGTTGCTGTCTATTGTTTCTGACTAACCAACCCACGTCCTGTCTGATACGGAGTGGCTCTGTCTCTTACAGTGTCTTTTCTGTTTCATTTAGAAAACTGTAACTACAGCTTCTATGATCACCACTAAGACACTACCTCTCGTCTTGAAAGCAGCAACTGCAACCATGCCAGCCTCTGTTGTGGGTCAGAGACCTACTATTGCCATGGTTACTGCTATCAACAACAATCAGAAAGCAGTCCTCAGCACTGATGCGCAGAATACACCAGTCAACCTCCAGACAACAAATAAGGTCACTGGGCCAGGAGCTGAGGCAGTCCAAATAGTGACAAAAAACACGGTAACTTTGGTAAGCACTTTGTCTGTTTGCCCTGCAGATAGAGTGTGGTCTGCTGGAAAAAAAAAGAATAAATAGGGTCAGTGGGAGAATAGTTGGGTCATGTTGTGAGTCTTCACTAATTGGCATTGTTAAAATGATAGTCGAAAAGAAGAGCATTTGCTGTCTACATGGGTTGTTACTGTTTTGCTCTATGGAATTAAATCACTACTATCATCACCTCTGTGTAAAGTTACCCATGGTAGTAATTGTTAGTGACAGGGAAGTAACGATCGTTTCGCCCCTAGCTCATCTGTGTTCTGCAGACTTCCAACTCTTTGGTGAAGGAGATGTCAGACTTCCTTCATCCTTCACATGATAAAGTCTGGTATTAGGCACACTGCTTAATTCTGCCCACTGCCATGTCTTCACTCACCACTTTTTTGCACACATAACACAGATTCTGTTTCTTTAAACATTTGTTTTGGAAAGAGCTTTGATTATATCATATAGTCTTTCCTAGAATAGTCTGCCACCTAGAAATAAAAGCAGCAGTGGTTACATAGGCTTCTTGGTCTGGGGACCAGGCATCCTGCAGCAACAAGGAAAATTTACTTCTGAAGTAAAGGCTAAAGCTTCAATAAACACAACTCAAATCATTATTTTAAAATGCAGTTTAGTAATGCAAATGGTAGTAATTTTGCTTCCTAATGAGGAGTATGTTTGCTGTCAGAATAAAGAAGACTATTTGAGTGGAGCTTTTGATACTGCTCTCTTTTTTCCGTGTCATCTCTTGCACCACTCTCACCTGTCCTTTGTACCTGTGCTTTATTTCTTTGCTGAATAACCAACATTTGTGGAGATTATTGTATTTCAATGATAGTCCATGATTTATGTTTCTGTAGCAAATTTCATCAAAAATCTCAGACTATTTTCCCAAACATTAATTAATCAGTACAAGGCGTTTTTTGAAGTAAATGGCAGTCCTATGTGGATGGACAGAAGTAAAGAAGAGTGGGAACTAGCCTGGACATTAATTTCAGAGAATCTTACTGGGTAGTCAGCTCAGGCTAGCTAATAGTGCTCTTCAGAGGTTAGTCATGTGGCAGCTCCATCCAACTGATTTCACTTAGGGATGTACTTAGGATGCTTTAAAATCAGATCTGTGTTGTTTCAAATCAATGACCTACTCTGAAACATTTCAGGTTGTCTGTTTAGACCCCCCCCTCACAGTGTCATGACTCATGCTGAAAGATTTGCAACTTCCAGATATTTTCCATTTGTGTGAGATGTTCTTTCCTTCTGTGTGCCAGTTAGTGTGAAAGGACAGTGGTTTGTGTAGCTGGGCATCAAAGGCCTCTTAATATTCTTAACTGTTAGAACAAATAGGTTATTTCATTATCCTCAAATGCAGTGGTTTCAGGTTGCAGAGCACAGTAGAGTTGAGTAGAGTGTGCAGAGCACACAGAGTACAGTGAAACGAAAAGGCAAGGTACCTTCAATTTGTGACGCAAGGTGCTTAGGGACTGAAAAGTAAGATTAGCTCTATCTTTAATACCTTTCTAATGGGGAACCTATTACTGTGAAAAATTATTTACAGAGTGGAAAACTGAGGGCGTCAAGGCTGAAAATACTTTCAGGATGTTGATTTTGGTGAGCAGCTTCAAAGCTGTTCTCCTCTTACTGCAATTTCTTGTGTTTTCCTAACAGGTTCAGGCTACGCCACAGCCTATAAAAGTGCCGCAGTTCATCCCTCCTCCCAGACTTACTCCTCGTCCAAATTTTCTTCCACAGGTGAGTGCACAGGAAACAAGCACTAGGAGAAAGAGCTTAGTTACAGCATAGGTAGGAGAGGCTTCCTTTTGTCAGTTTTCATTGGTGACCTGGTGGAGGAGGCAATTCATCCTCAACAGGTTCGCAGGTGATGCTGAATTTGAGGGCAGTGCTGATATTCAGAGGGCCCTAGACAGGAGGAGAGAGGAATGGGCCAGCAGAAACTCCCTTGATCTTCAGCACAGAAAAAAAGACAAAATCTTGCATTTGAAGTGGACTAACCCCCTCCACAGGTACAGGCTGGGGCGTGGCTGGCTGAGGAGCAGCACTTCTTAAAAGAGCTTGGTTGATGGTGATGCTCTGGCACCAAAGAAGTCTAGCAGCATCCTGGGCTGTACCAGCAGGTTAAGGGAAGAGATTATCCGCTTCTCCTCAGCAATCATAAAACTGTATCTGATACACAGAATGCAGTTTTGGATCCTCTGGTTGATAAATCTGAACAAATCCAGGGAAGGAAGGCCACTAGGGTAGCTGACAGCAGGAATATATGACCTGCAAGTGCAGACTGATGGATCTGGACTTGTGCAGTTTGGAGAAGAGGATTTGGGGTCACCCAACAAGGAAATTAACAAGAAGATATATGTAGGTGCTTGACAGGCGAATCACACACAGTGATCTGTAACAGAGAAGGTTTAGACTGCATATGAAGAAAAAATTCTCTCTCTTAGGACAATTAAGAGGAGAAGAAGCTTCCCAGAAACACTGTGGGAGCTCTATCCATGGGGTTTTACAGGATGTATCTGGACAGAGCACAGAGCAACGTTACCTACATTTATTTATAGCCTTGCTCTGAGCAGAAGGTTGAATTAGAGACTTCGTAAACTGTCTCTCAGCCTGCATGAGTCGGTGACTATGAATTGCTCATATGCTGATCACAAGAGAAATTAGATTAAATGAACCAATGGAACGGGTGTCAGCAAAATCAAAGCGTCACCCAAGGCCTTAGATTGCTCTAATTGTTGTTTGCTGCTCATGAGCAAAAAATGAAAAATTAGATGTCTCTGGAGATAGTTCCCAAGTATTTCTGTATTGCAGCAGAGAATGACCTCTGATGAGCAGTAAAACTTGTGGTTTACTTTTTTATTCATAGTTTGGGGAGGACACAGATTGCTTCTCCATTTTAAAAAAAAAAGTCTTAGAGGGATGGTTTCATTTGTGAGAACTACATCATGCTGTGAACAAAAGTCTAAATCTTTTACAAAAGGACAAAGGAAGGATAGGCTGGTACCTGATAAAGGTTTGGGGCTGGTGAGATCTGTTGGAATGTGACCTAGTTTTACATGATAAATTGCATTAGGAATAAAGTAAGGAAAAAGACTTAATTTTTACAGTAATATATTCTACTTCTGTGCTCTGTAATGATGTGATAAGTACAAACTTAACAATGGGCAAGGAATAAGCAAGTATTGGTGGTGGGGTATTGGAAGATACTTGTGGCTCTTTTCTTCCTTCCGTTAGAAGAGAAAAGTAATTACTGCATTTACCTCTAGACTTTAGCACTTTCATTGAGACATTAATGTATAATCTTAGAGAATTTTTTTACTTATCCAGATTGGTTGTGGGGGAACCAGCAGAACTGACAAAGGTAACAGGGATTTGCTGAAAAGTTTAATTATTTTTTTTTCAGGCTACAATCAACCGTTGATGATTTCTTGGAGGCTGGCTATAAAGCCCTGAGATACACTTTTAATGTGAGAGCCTCAGCTGTGCCTGTAAATATTACATCAGGCATTTTTGGTTTGCAAAACCAATACATTGATTTAGATACAGATGAAGCACTTGGCAATAAACATGACATACAAGTGTCTGTGCATCCAAATTCCATTTCAGGGACAATTACTGCATATGCAAATGTTAAGGATGGGGTTTATGCAAGCAGGTTTGAAAATGCAGCTTTTCCTTCTCATAACATACTTAGGACACTATGCTAAAAATTACCTTCTATAAAAAATCAAGCAACCTTCTGCAGATTATACAAGCTGAGTTGAAAGACTTCTTTTTTCCGTTTTTTTTTTCCTTTTGTAGGTTCGACCTAAACCAGTTGCCCAAAATAACATTCCTATTGCCCCAGCACCTCCTCCAATGCTTGCAGCTCCTCAGCTTATTCAGAGGCCTGTGATGTTGACAACAAAGTTCACACCCACCTCTTTACCCAACTCTCAGAACTCCATACATCCAGTCCGTGTAGTTAACGGGCAGACAGCAACCATAGCCAAAACGTTCCCTATGGCACAGCTCACCAGCATCGTGATAGCAGCGCCGGGTACCAGGCTGGCCGGACCTCAGACTGTACAGATCAGCAAACCAAACGTTGAAAAACAGGTATGGATGTATAGAAAGTGTCTACTAATCCAGCCTACTAGGTTTATTGCTTTAACTATACCAGTTTGGAGAGGATGCCAACCATGGAGAAGTTTTCAGTGGATATTGAAGATACTCGTATTCCAACAGCAGTACAAATTGTGGAATGACTTCTAGAAGTTGCCATTGTCTTTCATCTGGACCAGTGGAATCTCTTCCTCATGCTTCAGTGTTTTTATGCTCCCTCTACTGTCCTAACTTTAGTAGCTTACAAACTACATTGCAGGGCTCTACTAGTGTCTTGGAAACTAAGTACTAGCTGAAATCCATGTTCATATCAAGCTTTTAAGAAACACTGTATAAATATTTTCTGGGTTTCTGTTTTTCAAAGAGTAGGTGTATGAAAGGCAAAAGTTACACAAAATCACAGGGGTATTTAATTCAATAAACATTGCCATTTTCTTTCTTGATCTGCAGTCTTGTGGTTGGAGGCAAAATAGCCTCACTCAGCTTCTAAAGGCTGATAGTTCCCAGTGACTAAATTGGATTGAGTGAGTGGAAGGGAGACCCTCAGAAACAGAGAATTCTAGATGTTTAGTTTTATAATTTCTTTTCAGGAAAGACTTTTATAAAGCAATCCACAGTAAATACAGTAATGTTTTGTAACTGAGAGTCCTTGCCATTCAGTTCAAGTAAAGCGGTCTTCTGTATCACTTTTAACTCTTTGATATATGTTAGTATAAAATTGTGTACTATATAATGCATTATCTGTAACATCTGATATTCACATGACTTATCTAAATAATGGTAGTATCTGTTTTGCTTAGAACTCTTTCATAGACTAATGTACGTTCTGTTTTTGAAGTCACCTGTAGAGACTGTGAAAATCATGTATATGAGAGAGAGGCTCATGCTCAGTTCTGCTATGTATTCTCAGGAGTAGGTTCTTAACGTAGCTCAAGGCTGTTCCACAAGTTACTCAGCAATGCTTGCCCTTTTCCTGTGATTCAAAGTTGTGCTTTTACAATACTGTACTTTTGATGACTTACTCGTTTTGATGTCAGCAATATTTGTTTACTCTCTGAATAATTTGCTATAAATGCAACTGTTAAGAAACATACAGAAGAATGGTGGTGGATTAATGCACATGATTTTTTTCTGTATATTTCCCCTGTATCATAAAGGGGAAACGTTTGTCTCTCTCTTTAGCTTACCTTAATTTGTAGCCTTAACAGCTATGCTGTGGGCTGTCATACCGGATTTATGATAACCATAGCAGAAGATTATGACTCCAGGAAAGACAAAAGCTTGAGAACTGTTTGAGATTTTAAGAGTCAAAGAGGCAATTTTTGAGACATTCAGAAGTCTGTGAAATAGGAAGACTGAGGAATGAGAAGTACAAAATGCACATGCCATACGGAATGGTTTCTAACTGCAAGTCTTCCATGGGATTCTTCTTAAAGACTCTGTATAGTGATTTCTGTAGTGGAGTTAACTCTTAAGATAACTTGCTTGCATGGCTGCCTAGGTTAATGGATTGGCGGTGAGGCTGTTTCAGTCTTTGTTAAAGGAGAGTACTTTATTTAACATTCCTCTCACATCTGATTCCTCATTTAAGTCTTTGTTAGTGCACTGGGAGCTTCAAACTGCTTTTCTTCAGTATCTGCAAAAGTATTTGTTTTGCTTTATTAGTCAAAGTTTTAAAAAAAAAGTCATTCTTATCGCTGAATGAGAGAAACTGTTTCTTTTCAGACTATTAAACCACATGTGGAAGCAGAAGAGAAGCAAACAGAAAGTCGTACAGTTACTCCACCTGCTGTACCCAAGCCAAAACGAGAAGAAAATCCACAGGTATCAGAACACACCCAGAGCTTTCTTTTAAGAAAGAAAGGAAGCACTATGTCCTTCAGAAAACATTTTCCCCCTCTCTCTTCCCTCAGGACTCCTTAACTTTAACATTCCATAAATTCCTATTGGACAACAGTAGCTGATAGGGCTACAGAATAAGAAATCTAAATAAATTGAGTGCATTGCATTTCTCAGTCCTGGAATGCACTTCACTTTTCAGTCATCTGTTAAAAGATCATAATTTCCCTCTGACACTTTCTTCAACCAGGAGGCTTATATTGCAGAGTTGACTTCCATTCCTTTGAGGTTTTAGACTTCTCAATTTATTTTTAATACTGGTTAATGTCTTTATTTTGCATTATAAAAATTTCTGCTCTGGTGAGCAGGATGAAGAGAATTGTGTTCACACTCTCCCCAGGTTTTATTCTAGTTTAGGTGAAGTTGTTTTTTTGAGAGGAAAGAGTTATGGGAATGGATATTTCTTAAAGCCTTCCTGCCATGCAGAGCTATGGAACTGAGTACAACTGTATTTGTTGTAGTAGATGGATTCAAATGACTACTGTGTGAGCATTAACTGTTGCAGTGCAAATTCTGATTTTTACGTATCCGTGCACTTCCTGCAATAAAATTAGAATCCTTTAAGAAAGCCATAACCTTTATCAAACTGCAAATGTAAACCAGACTTGTTCTTTGTGGTTCATACTGTGTGGAGAATGATCTTCAACCAGCAGTACTTTGCTAGCAGTTGAGCTGTGTTGGTATTTACTAAGAAACAATTGCAGAGTCAGTTCGGTGCCAGACTGGAAGTAAAGAAACTGCTTTCTTTTTCCCAGCTGTGCCAACCCTAGATCTAGAAAATGGGACTGTTGTCTGTCCTCTGTAAGGCAGTTTGATCTATATGAATAAAAAATTATTTATAGAAACTGAGTATCACTAATAACATTTTTGTTACTTAATTACCCTGTCAACTGGCTTTAAAGAGCCTCAGTGGCATAACTCATCCTTACAGCTCAACTTGTTTTTCTCCCCCCTCACAGAAACTTGCCTTCATGGTGTCTCTGGGACTAGTTACTCATGACCACCTGGAAGGTAGGAAAAATGTTTTAAGTTGGTTCTTGAACTCTAGTTTTGTGGCCATTCTGAAATGGAAGTACAGGTCCAAAATATTTCTGTATTAAGTGTGTTGTTTTCTTGTACAAAAAATACATTGCAGTTGTCTGGACTCTTGATCTAACTTAGTTTGTTTTGCATGCTTTATTCCTCCTGTTGCAGTGAAACAACCCAATTGTTTATGCAACAGAGATCAGTAGTAGGGAGAAAAAGTGTACACTCTGATGGCAGGAAAGAAGTTTGACAGTCCTGTGGCTTTCAGAGTAACCCCTGCATGTTCTAAGTTACACCATGGATGGTTTTACTGTAACTCGGATCTGAATTTTTAATTTATTGCACAATTTCCTGAGACTGATTTCTGTAGTGAATGAGGTAATAGATTAAAATTGAGTTGCAAACTCCTTAATCCTATACAGGGGAATACAACCTAGTGTTTCAGTGGCTTGTATATTCCTGTATTGCATTTGTTTTTAAGCGTCAGCAAGGTTCCCAGAGGCTTTTCATTTTAGATCCCAGTTACACTGACCATGAATTTATAGTGTCTTGGTCATAGAGTACTGGGCAAGAAGATGGCAATCATTTCATTTGTTAGTTGAACAGGGTATTTGTATTCCTTGTCAGCTTAGTTTTCAGACCTTCAGAAATTAGTATTTGGTGTGATTGGTACTCTCTAGAAACTTTCACAGCTCTTCTCACATTCAGACACTTCTGAAAGCTGTCTGTGATCCCCAAGACCTGTTGTTCCTAACCTGAATGCTTTGTTTTACCAGAAATCCAAAGTAAACGACAAGAGAGGAAAAGAAGAACAACAGCAAATCCAGTGTACAGTGGAGCTGTTTTTGAGCCTGAGGTATTACTTTTTTTGCTGGGGGAAGTTGGAATTTTCATTCTGAACTTGTGTGTTTCTGCCATGTTGCTGTCTCCTGAGCTATCTCAGTCCTAACTAGACAGGCAAGCTACCATTTATCGTTGAAAAGGCCATTGCAATAATAGGACCCTCCAGACTTTCAAGGAGTAAATAAATTGGGATGCTCTTATAAACTTACAGTCTTTCATTGCCTTCTCCTATGAGGTGTGTTAAGTCTTGCCAGTAGGTCAGCTTACCTGTCGGCCTACAGCAGTCCAGGTGTCAGACAGAGTGTAAAAAAGTTAACTTTTCTGAAGTACAGCTTCAGAAAAGAGAACAACCAGTAATCTCACTTGGAAGTACTCTGCATTTCCTCAGCTATTTCATGGAGGTTTTTGACCATAACTGTTAACCAACAAAAATTGTTCTGTCCTTCCCTGCAGCGCAAGAAGAGCGCAGTCACATACCTGAACAGCACAATGCATCCTGGGACACGTAAAAGAGGTAAGTTAGACTTAGACCTTCTCCCTGCTCTGTGCCTGCTTTCTTCAGCTTGCATTTGCAGTCCCCTTGTTGATTTGAAGAGCAAAACAAAGAAGGACTTTACAGTACTTGACTCATCCAGTAATTTTTCGTGGTTGGCAAAGGTCGTGACTTGTAGGAATTAGCAAAGCAGATTTGTTAGGCAGCTCATTGTTTCATTACAATTTCACTCTCAAATAAGTACTAAAAAACCCACAAGAACCAGAGCAAAGTGAAAGGTGAGATGTTTGAACATCATTTAGTGGTATAAAGCTGCTGTCAAGATCCACTTGTTAGTGACTAAATTCTGTTGGTACTGTCAAGAAGAAGGTGGCTCTGGAGAAAGTGCCTTCACAGCACGACAACAGCTGTGTTCCTCACTGGGAGTAGAGATGGGTCCTTCAGAAGAATTTGCTGAGCAACAATGACTATCATGCTCATACTGAATACTTTTTTGCAACCAGAGTGCCAGTTGCCACTTGTCTTAAAACAAGAGATGATCTTTCATGCAGGTATGTGATATTATTCAGTAGAAACCCTTCTGCAGAACAGGTGAAATTTTAGGGCTTAGATGATGGTGAACCAGATGAGTCAGAACAGCACAGGAGACAGCATGGTGCTGGGTTTTGTGCACAGCATCAATCATAAATGCATATACAATCTTTCCCTGGTTTTTTTTATGATTTTCTGCAGTCCTTAAAGTCTTTTGATACCTTCTCTACTCCCAAGTTTGATATCTAAAAAAGTGCAATCAGATTAAAAAACCCACAGTCCTACCTAGCACTGACCAGTACCATTATCTTTGGGTTTTGGGTACAAGCGCAAATAATCATTTGACTTGGACTGTCCTTGACACACCTCTTCAGTCCAGCAGACAATGTGGCAGAGCTGACACTTGAGCACCTATGCTGTTTCTAATAAAAACCGTCGGTCTCTGCTGCCATTCTCTAATAACATTAAATGTGTTTTTGCAGTGATACCATGTAGATTTTAGAGAGAGAGAGAGTTTTTTATTTGCTCTGTGGATAAGTAAATGTTCCTTCTTCTAGTAATGATTTCTTAATTCTATTTTGTAACTCATTGTAAACAATTACTGTATCAATGAAAACAATTGCATGCCTTTGTACCTGACACTCTCTTGGCCTGTTTCTGCACGCTGCCTGCTATTATGCTTCATTTTTTTCTCCTCACGCTGTTGTGAGCCTGTACCTTGCATCAGCATCTCATCAGTAGCCCAAATTTTCAATTGACAAAGGATTGGGATGTATCCATTTGTTTTGTGATTTAGTATAGCTATATATTAGGTAAAAAGCTTATGCAAGCATGTGCCCTTGAGAGCTTTAGTTTAATTCTAGGTGGTGCTGAGCATGTCAGAAATTTCAACCACGGACATCACTAGCAGAAATCCGTTTCCAAGGACATGCTGAATTCTGGAAGGTATCCAGACCTTAAATGCAAGGTTTAGAATGTTAATAGGTATAGACTGACAATCTGTAAACATAAGATCTGGGGAATTATTCGTAGATCCCGACTCCCTTATGTTTACATATCCATAAATTACCCTGGAGAAGGGAGGCAGAAATGATGGTTACATACTGGGTTTTACTCTTTTTCCATACAGAGTTTTATGAAAATTATTACAAATACATGTTGCACATCTCCTAGTCTAAAGGAGTTGTGTATAATCAAACATACCTAACTGGGAAAATCTAGGAAAGAATACAGGGTTTGGGGAGGGCTTACAGTGGAAGACCAATGATAGGTTACAGCGTGCCAGTGCTGGTGTTAATGGGTCAGACAACAGGACCTGTTCTTGAGGTAACCTAATTCATAAAAGGTACCAGGAGGCTAGAAAGTGCTGATCTGTGGGTGAGTAGGTTTAAAAAGGGGGAAGAAAAGGAGGAGGTTGGTGAGTGCTGACCTCTGATAAAGGACTTAACCTTTGTGTAGATTTATGCTGACGCAGGAAAGATAGGAAGGTGTGGGATACCAGTAGAAAGGATTTAATAGTAGTTATTGTAGCTTCTCTCTGGCTTTAGTGCCAACATGTTTTCCTTGAAAACTGAATAGCCTGATTTCTAGGAGTGGCAAGTGTCCCCATGCTGCTTTTGTAGGAGCAATTCTTTGGCCCTCTCCAGATCTTATCTCTATTTCCTTCTGAAATACGTCTTTCAGTTGTTCTTTCCTTGCAAGATTCTACTTAAAAGATTTCTAAAAAAATGTCTAAATCTTTTGCTTCTGTCCTTCCTCTTGAAACTTTTATATTAACTTCCTCTCTGTGCTACATCGTTTCCTTTTTCATGCTAGCCAATGAGGACCACTGGCCAAAGGTATGTAAGATCATTTTTTCCCTTCTTTTTTTTTTTTTTCTGTGTGTGTGTTCCCTGTTGTCACTATGTAGGTCGTCCACCCAAATACAACACGGTGCTGGGGTTCGGGGCTTTGCCCCCCACCTCCCCCCTCTCCGGTTATCCTGACTCCCCTGAAAATGAAAAGACAGAGACTACATTCACTTTCCCTGCAGCCGTTCAGCCTGTGTCCGTGCCTAGCCCTGGCTCCACAGACGTAAGTAACTTGGGGAGAGGGTTCACTTGTAGGGAGAGAAGCAGAAACAGCCACAAGAAGAGTCCTTGCAGATGTTTTTCTCTAGCCTCACTCCTAATTTGCCTTAATTCTGTTGGGGTGAGTCCAGAGGAGGACCATGAAGATGATCAGAGGGCTGGAGCAGCTCTCCTATGAGGACAGCTTGTGAGAGTTAGGACTTTTCAGCCTGCAAAAGAGAAAACTTCAACAAGACCTTGTAGTGACCTTCCAGTATCTGAAAGGGACCTATAGGAAGGCTGGAGAGGGATTAGTTACAAGGTCTTGTAATGACAGGACAAGGAATAATGGGTTTAAACTGGAAGAGGGGAGATTTAAACTACATGTTAGGAAGGCGTTCTTTATAGTGGTGAGACTCTGGAACAGGTTGCCCAGGGAGGTTGTGGCTGCTCCCTCCCTGGAGTTATTCAAGGCTAGGTTAGATGAGGCCTTGAGCAACCTGTTCTAGTGGGAGGTGTCCCTGCCTGTGGCGGGGGGTTGGATCTTTGAGGTGCCTTCCAACCTAAACCATTCTGTGATTCGTGCAATGAAACAGTCAGGCATTCTTTGAACACCCTTCCCTTTTGGGTTTTTTGTGTTTTGGTGTTTTTTTTGTGGTTTTGTGTGGAGGGTTTTTTTTGTTTGTTTTGGGGGGGTTCTTTTTTGGTTTTTTTTTTCCCTCCTGCATCTATGTTCTCGTCCTGTGGAGATTTTATTTATACCTCCTTCAGTGGATGGATACATGGGGAGGCACGAGGCATGCTAGATGAGCTCATTTCTTTTGTGCAGTGTCTGAGATCTTGTCTGACTGAATTGAATCTGTCATCCATGAAAAAGGGGGAAGGAGAGAATGAAAAGTATTTCTTACAGAACATAACAAAAAGTCGTGGTGTTTCTGTAATTAGAGAAGGAGGGAGACTACTTAGGTCCTGGCAGAACAACCAGGAGTAGTACATGCAGCACCAGTTTGGCACTCCTGGTGTACTGGCATAGCTCAATACATCTCCCCTGTAGTCACCTTGCAAAATCTCTTTTGAGTGAAATCTGGTCATTTTATTACCAAGAGGGAAGTGTCCTTAGTTTAAGTTAATTCAAAGATAAGATTTTTGCTACTTGAAGCACACAACCTTTTTTAAGTTGCTGAGAACTATCCAGTTATTTCATTGCTTCCATTTCCTGCAAACACATGATGAAAAAAAATCGAAGGTCATGCATAAATTTTAGAAGGTAAAATAGTGTGCTAAGAATTGAACTGAGTCACTGTGTAGGCCCAAAATGACAGAATGAAGGGACTGGACACTGGCTTGCCTGAAAGTGCACTGTGGGTGATGAGTAGAGGTGAAACAATTAATTGCACAAAAATACTCAGAAGCTGTAGCATACTTCCAGTAAAGTGGTTATGTTTTAATGACTGGTACTTACTGGGTATAGTTTAAAAATAAAAAGGTGCTTGCTTATTTCTTCATAACAGTACTGCAAACTCCTTCTGCAGTCTGAGTCAGAGCAGCCTCTGTATTTTTTTTTCCTTTGCCTTCCTCCCTCCTTTTTATTTATTTTTTTTAACCATGTTATAATATGTAATTGAGGCACAATGATTTGAAATGACCTTTAAGGAAGAATTGAGCCACTTTATTGTCACCTATGCAGTCGTATCACTGTAACTGCATAGACCAAGAGTCCAACTCCGCTGACCACATACAGTAGGGAATAGAAACCACATTCTTGCCTCTGAACTGTGTGTTTGTTCTGCAGAGGTAACAGGAATAGAAATGGTACATGTGTGTCTGAGTCACTGAAATAAATAAATGCAATTCTGATACCCAGGGATTATGTATGTGAAATTAAAAGGTACTCTTTTATACAGTTACTTTTTGAGAGCAGAATAGCACTTGAGTGTAAAAACCCTTTCCTGACAGTCAAATGAGTAGGGCTGTGGAGCAACCCCTCAGGGAGAAGGTGGGGCAGCTCCATCTCTGGGGACTTTTAAAAAAAGTAAAGCAGTACAAGCAACTAACAAACACGCTGGAGAGTACATTTTTCTTACACTGGCCCCAAGAGAAGGACTGGGTCATATGGTGGGAGGATCTTTTCCATCTCTGACCTTTGTGCGCATACTGCCAACTCTCTTCCCACTGTGCAAGAGCTCTTGAATCCATAGAATGAGCTTTTTCCCCTGTTTTCTGCAGTGCCTGGTGGCAGCAGGATAAATCAAGAACAGGAATTTCTGTAGCATTCAAATCTAGTTCTGAACACTCTGAATTTTCTAGATTTGGATGTATTTAGGCCTAGGTTGGTTTAATATTTGTTAATTAATGAAATAAAAGTATTTTGAAGGAGACAACGAAAGATTACGCAGCAGGTAGTTAACGTTCTCTCTTACCTGAACTTAGTACAATGTAGCACAGCAGCACTCTTTTCTCTTTAGAATCATGTATAAATCTCCTTCAACATGTTTCCAGACAAGTCATTTAGTTTCTACAGCACTGACATTTTGTGAGTTTAATTCTGTGAAAGAATTTTATCCCAAAATCCCATTCAATGCCTGTTCCTTTTCAATTGGGCTAATATTTTCCAGAAATGTTTGGCATTGAATTCCATAAAATTTTCCACATAAAAGTAAAAAATATATTTCAAAGTAGTCTTTTTTTGTTGTTGTTGTTGTTGTTTTTAATTAAAAATAGACAACCAAAATTTGAACCTTGGGAGACAGCAAAATAATGGAAATACATATGAAATCTGTTCTTCTACCATTACATGTTTTAATTCTTACTTACTCATCACAAAGAGAGGAATGGCTTCTGATTGCCCTGCTGAAAAGCAGTTCCATGGCAAAAAGACCTTGAAGTCCTGGTCGACAGCAAGTTCTCCATGGGCCAGCAATGTGCCCTTGCGGCCAAGAGAGCCAATGGCATCCTGAGTGCATCAGGAAGAGTGTGTCCAACAGGTCTATGGAGATTCTTCTCCCCTTCTACTCTGCCCTAGTGAGACCACACCTGGAATACTGTGTCCAGTGTTGGGCTCCCCAGTTCAGGAGAGACAGGGACCTGCTGGAAACAGTCCAGCAGAGCACCACGAGGATGACTGGGAGACTTGAGCATTTCCCCTATGGAGAGAGACTGAGAGCTCTGTGGCTGTTTAGCCTGGAGAAGAGAAGACTGAGAGGAGATCTGATCAATGTGTACAAATATCTGAGGGGTGGGTGTCAAGTGGTTGGGAGCAATCTCTTTTCGCTGGTCAGCAGCAATAAGACAAGGAACAGTGAATACAAACTGGAACATAGAAGGCTTCACCTCAGCATGAGGAGAAACTTCTTTGGAGAAACTTCTTTACAGTAAGGGTGACAGAGCCCTGCAGCAGGGTTGAGTTGAGTTGAGATGAGTTGAGTCATCTTCTCTGGAGACTTTCAAAACCTACCTGGGTGTGTTCCTGTGCAAACGACCCTAGGAGATCCTGCCGTGGCGGGGAGGTTGGTCCCGATCTCTGGAGGTCACTTCCAGCCTCTAAAGTTCTGTGATTCTGTGATCGTGAGCCGGTTAATATGTTCTTGTAAAACTGCTGAGTAAGCTCGTGCAGTCACAGCCCTTTTTCTCTTTTATGATTTGGTTTTTCCCATTTATACATTTGGCATGGTGCTTCCTTTTCCCATCTGAGTTTTGAGAACTTAGCAATACTTATAAAACCTTTATCATCCTTTGCTGGAAAGGTGCCATATAATGCTGGGAAAGTACTGTGTGTTTAAATATCAACAGTACCAGCCGTGCTGGGGGTGAAGGCAAAGAGGAAAATCTTTGGAGCATGAAGTTTAATTTGAGATGTGTGTCTATATCTATGTATATCTATATATATAGAGATATATACACAAACACAATACAGTATGAAATGCTCATGCCATAGCTTGACTGGTGCCACCACTGAGAAGAACAGTCCTACCTGTCACCAGCAGTCTTTTCCCATCCCTTAAAGGCCTCCTGTATTGTTCCAGCACAGATACATCTGCAGACACATTGCGATCTGCATAATGGAACTGGCGTAGCTAAAAATTGTTAATCTTAACCAAGATCATGCCCTAATCCAGTAAATTTTATAGACACATATGTTCTTGTGCCAGGCTCAGAAAGGCTCCCAGGGGACAGAAATCAGTGCCTGGGCATACAGAGAAGGCTGGATCACTTCTTTTGGCAGTGAAGCCAGTCCATGTCATGTTGAAGAGGATCTACACTGCCAGCAGATGATGTGAATATAGAAATGCCTCTTTCTTCTAGGTGGGACAGAAAATGATGTCTGCAGTTACAGCCCTACAGCATTTGAGCACTTGAAAACAGGGCATGTTTCAGAAGTCTCAGAACTATGGAGCAGTTCCTCAAACAGATACAGAAGAAAACTGCAATTTTGCCCATCTTTAAAATATTTTGACATTGATTTCCTGAGGTCTGAGTCCTGTAGGCTTTAGAACAGAAATTTGGTATTTCTCACTTGAGTAATCTGTCTTTAGCCAGCCTATGAAAATTGCAGATCAGACCATGTGCTTGACATAAGGCACCGTGGTCCAGAACAGCCTTCTGGCCTTTCTTCTGACTTGTCATTCTCTGAATGACAGGGATAAATTTTGAAGGGAGGATGAAGCAAGATGGCATTGGTGATAAGGATGGCAGAGTAGAAAGTAGGAATAGAACACTGGAGAAAAGAAGTAATACAGCAGGAAGGATTGAGTAAGGCTTTTTTTTTTTTTCCCTCTTTTTTTTTTTTTTTTTTTTTTTTTTTTCCCTTTCCCTCTTTCCTGTGGCTTTGAACCTCTGTGGATATTGTGCATGTGTGCTGTCATCTCAAGTCATTCAACCACACTGCTCGCTGACCAGCTGTGTCACTTCAGGTTTTGCAGCACTCAGTTAATTTAGAGGATTTCTGAGTCTCCATTTCTAAATGTCTCTCCTTTCAGATACAACTGCTTCTGTCTCTTGTATAGGTCTCTTTCTGCAGGGTGTTAGACAAAACAGGTTTGATTTTCAACACAGTAGTAATTTTGCACCTGAGCCAGTTAGCAGGTGCCCGTGGTGTAGCCTCTAGCAACTAAAGCATATCAACACATGTAATTCCTTAGAATGGGAATTTTCTTCTAAAATCTGAGAATTTTCTCTTAATTTTTTCCTTAGATTGCAGAGAATTTTGATTTAGTTAACACGTCATCTCCTGCGTGTATTCTTTTTCTTGTACGCACAGGATACATGATAGAGGGAAAGTTCTTCCTAGCCTACTTCCCCAGATTGTTTCACAAGAGGCTTTGAAGTATCATTCATTTATTCAGGTCTTCATTTAACACACTGAAGAACTCTTTGGTGCTAAAGAACCATAACCCAACTCTCTACAATCCCTGGTAGTTATGGAACCAAAACATGGCACTGAAAATTCACTAGGGATTGATCCTTTACAAAACGTGGCATCAGTGCTAACCTTGGGAATTAAGAATAGCCTTCCCTTCAAAGAAAGGCCTCATTGGCAATAAGGCTGGGAAGTAGAAACCTGAGCAGATTGCCTGTGTGTCATTCTTCTAATACATTTCATATTTTATGTAGAGATAAACATCATTTTTCTTGCCTGGCAACTGAAATGTGCGCAACCAAATCTGCTATCCCTTCAAATTGATAGAACTTCTTCAGGCAGGTGAAAAGACTGTATTGGTCAAAGGGAAACCTTGCTCATGCTGGTATTTCACACAAGGCAAGCGTATGCATGCATTTTGACTCAACACAGACATCCTGAGATTGTGGTCTCTCAGATCTGGTGTGTGAAACTTCAGCCAAAGTCAGTAGCGGGTGTGTGTTTCAGACTCTGGGTGAATAGACCTCTTTTTATGACCAGATGACCTGCCTGGTGGATGTGGGGAAAGGCTGTGGATGTAGTCTGTGTGGACTTCAAACTTCAACAAGGCCTTTGACATTGTCTGCCATAGCAAACTCCTGGCCAAGCTGGCAGCCCATGGCTTGGACAGGGGCACTTTGTCCAAGGAAGAACTGCCTGGATGGCCGGGCACAGAGAGTGGTGGTGAATGGAGACACATCCAGTCGGCAGCCAGTCACTAGTGGTGTGTTTTAGGGATCAGTGCTGGACCCAGTCCTGTTTGATATCTTTATTGATAATCTGGATGAGGGGATTGAGTCCACCATTAGTAAGTTTGCAGATGACACCAAACTAGGAGCATGTGTCAATATGTTAAAGGGTAGGAGGGCTCTGCAGAGAGACCTGGGCAGGCTGGACAGATGGGCACAGTCCAGTGCCATGAGTTTTAACAAGTCCAAATGCTGGCTTCTGCACTTTGGCCAGCACAACCCCATGCAGCAATACATGCTGGGGACAGAGTGGCTGGAGAGCAGCCAGGCAGAGAGGGACCTGGGGGTACTGCTTGACAGATGAACATGAACCAGCAGTATGCACAGGTGGTCATGAACGGCATCCTGGCCTATTTCAGGAATAGTGTGACCAGCAGCACCAGGGAAGTCATTCTGCCCCTGTAGTTAGCACTGGTTAGGCCACACCTTGAGTACTGTGTCCAGTTCTGGGCCTCTTAATTTAAGAAAGATGTTGAGGTGCTTGAAGATGTCCAGGGCACCAAGGCTGGTGAGGGGGCTGGAGCACAGCCCTATGAAGAGAGGCTGAGGGAGCTGGGGGTTGTTCATCCTGGAGAAGAGGAAGCTCAGGGGAGACTTTTTTTGCTCTCTACAACTACCTGAAGTGAGGTTGTAGCCAGGCAGGGGTTGGTCTGTTCTCCGAGGCACCCAGTGGCAGAACAAGAGGACACAACCTCAAGCTGCACCAGGGCAATTTTAGGCTGGATGTTAGGAAGAAGGTCTTCACAGGAGGAGTGATTGGCATTGGAATGGGCTACCCGAGGAGGTGGTGGAGTCACCATCCCTGGAGGTGTTTTTAAAAAGAGAGTGGATGAGGCACTTAGTGCCATGGTCTAGTTCATTAGAAGGTGTTTTGTGATTGGTTGGACTCGATGGTCTTGAAGGGCTTTTCCATCCTGGTTAATTCTGTGATTCTGTAATACGTCAAGTTGCCAGGACAGGGGCCCACAGGCATGAGAGGAGAGAGCTGGGGCGCCCCTCTCCTGGATGCTGAGCTATCTTTCTTTCATGCCCTCTTTGTTCAAATATCTGGAAAGCAAAGAAAAATAAATAGAAACACTGCTTTGAGCACGAGATGGGAGTAACAGGAGGAACGAGGGAGAAGAAAAAGTAACAAAAATAAGATTTGCCTTTCTGGGAAGTTACTGGCTGTAGAAAAAAATTCTCTTGTATGGTAATGCAATAGTAACAAAACCTAGGTTTTTTTTAAGAGACATTGCCAATAATATTTTCTTTTTCTTTTAAAAATCCCTTAATTAGAAAATTCTCTTCTGGTATTCCTTCATCATGGCTCTCAGGCTTTGTTAGTGATGAACCATAAAGGACTCAAGAATAAGAGAATTTTGAGTCATAGCTTTTCTGTTGCCACTAAGTGAAGTAAAAAGAATTGTCTCAGAGCATAATTCATCCTGTTCTTTTTCGTTTACAAGCACAACACCTTTTCCTTCCAGTTTCATTTTTAAAGGTGACCTAAATATTTGACAGTGTTCTTTCAAGTCACTCAATTGGGGTTTTTTACATACTGTTACTAGCAAGAGACAGCCTCATCAGCATTCCTGGGGTGGAGTTGTGCTTACATCCAGAAATGAGAAGGGTTCAGAAAGTGAGTAGCTCATCACTTTAGGCAAAACCAAAAAAAAAAAAAAGGCAGAGTGAAGGTGGAATCTTAAAGAAGAAAAACTCTAGGGATGTAGTAGTTGTTAAGAGAAGCTGTGGTGATAAGTGTTTGCTGTAACATTTTACTTTGAGAGTACAGATGTCTGTGTTGCCAATGTCCTGTCTGCTTTTCCTGTTTCACAACCCAGAAAGGCCTTGACCATTTGGAATCCCCTTAGAAATAAGGGGAAATAAGCTGTAAACTTTGCTGACAACTAAGATGTAGATGTCAAAGTTCACTTTTTGCCTTCTCTCTCTCCCACCCACACCCATTCCCCTCCATTTTATAGGGTGACATTCATGAGGACTTCTGCAGTGTTTGCAGAAAAAGCGGGCAGCTGCTGATGTGTGATACATGTTCACGTGTTTATCACCTGGACTGTCTGGACCCACCTCTGAAAACCATTCCTAAGGGCATGTGGATCTGTCCCAAATGTCAAGACCAGGTATGGTTTGGCAAGCAGAGTTATACCCAATGCACCATAAAGACTTTTTTTTCACTGTTGAAGAAAATAACCAGATCATTTGGCTTGCTTTTTAGATCAAGACAACCTGACACTGAGCAAATCTGTTTGATCTGTAGTAAGGGTTGTATCGATTTGATGGTATTACTGCTGCAACAATGCATGCCAAGGCAAAACTGTTAGGTCTGGCTGCCAGATTTGGAGTCTTAATTTGTTGCCCTTGTGTTTTCCCCGTTTTTCTGGGCAAACCTTTGTGAAAAGTTGTCTGTGACCTGTAGAGATGTTGCTGTTCATCCCAAGCTTGTTGTTTCTTCAGAAGTCATTCTAATATTCTTCTGGACAGATAAATAAAACATTTGCACCAGCTTTATCTCAGGAGAGAGAGCAGATAGAAGCCTCTGTTTGCTCACGCAGAACAAACATCAGAAAGGGCTGTCTCAAGTGATCTCTGATCTAATACCATCCCACATCAATATAATGAGGATACATAAACAGTTTGGTAGTTTGTCCTCCCAGATTTCTCTCTGAGAGTACGCAACTGGACAGATGGTTAGAGTTGGATTGAGATTACAACACAATAAAGTAGACACTGATATTCCCAGCCCTTCTGTGGAACTCCAGAAGTTGCAAGGGATTGCTGATGATCAGCGACCTGGAGCCGTTAGCAATTGTGTCTTATGTATCTTATTGCTTGGTTGCCCACATGACGTTTGGTTAGCCAGATGGTAGCAGCATAAGGAAACAGCCTGATGTACTGTGGGGCTCTTCAGAAGAATGGGCATGCAAAAATGAAGTGACTTGGTCAGTCATTAGAAGAGAGGAGAGAGTGACACACTTCACTATTTGTGCTTTTACCTACTCTCACTTTACCCCTCCTCTTCAGATTTCTGTGATAGCTTCCCACAAAATTAGGCTGGGAAAAGTCTTGAGTAATTCCACTGTGAAGTGACTGAATCCTGTGTCTTCTTAGACTTGCCTTGGATTCACTTACCAAAAATACCTCTTTTTCCCCTCAAAACAAAGTTTGTTAAGAAGGAACGGGTAAGAAGGATCTAAAAGACGTAGGTAGTGGTTGCCCTTATAAAGAGGATTTGACTGCTCCATCAAGATGATTCTGATAAGAAAGGGGGACAGGAGAGTTTCCCGTTTTAGCAGCCAGGAAGTGTGTGATGTTTCAGTATATGGTGTGGAGGCTGTTCTGTGCCATGAAAACTTTCCTCCCAGAACGACTAAGGTCAGCAGTTTGTCTGAACCACAGAATAATGTTTATGTCTCCTGGCAAGTTTGCATTCAGATATATTATCCTTTCATTCCTCTTTTAAGTTGTTCAGTTTCATTAGCAGACTTTATTTGTGACTATGGAGGGAATTTGAGGAAGTGCTGACATCTGTAAGAAACAGGTCTGCTTTGTGGGAGCCACAATGCAGTTGTGAATAATTCCTTCTGTTAAATCTCAGAACAGGTCTGTAAAGCTTCGCGTTAACAGGGCTGAGGCTAATCACAGTCACAAAAGAAAATCTTTACTCTTTTTCTCGTTTTTGCTTTCTTTGGAAGTAGATTTTGTACCAGCTAAATCTCTAAATGCTTTTCTTTCAGATGCTAAAGAAGGAAGAAGCAATCCCATGGCCAGGAACTTTAGCAATTGTTCATTCATATATTGCATACAAAGCAGGTAGGAACATGGAGAACACCACTTTTGGTTCACCTTTAGTAATGGAAGGGGTTATTTGGGGAATGAAGTGGAATGGTACTGCCTTTACAAAAAGAGATTCAAGGGGAAGAACCTTATTCACTAGCAAAGTGAAAATAGCAGTCTGAAGATTTGTTGAGCTGTCTGTGATGCTTATGTATGTAGGTGAAATGTAAGGGGGTGGTATAGAGCACAAATTATTAAACTGACTTAAAACACAGTTACCTTCTTTATGTGAAGCAGTTTAGACCCTCCATCTACTGTTGTAACAGGAACATTTTAGATGCTTCTGATTAATATTTTCTTCTTGCAGCAAAAGAAGAGGAAAAACAGAAACTACTTAAATGGAGTTCAGATTTGAAACAGGAAAGAGAACAACTAGAGCAGAAGGTCAAACAACTCAGCAATTCTATAACAGTGAGTATTGTGTTGTCAACTACCTCTGCACCTGTGTCCTGGTGCCAGAATGCAGAGAGAAAACTAGAGTGGCTTCATGTACTGGACTATCTTCCACTGGATTTACTGAAGGTTGAGTGAGCACATTCCATTGCTTTTAGGACTTAGGGGAACAGGAATGTAAGCACAGGCAGCATTGAGTCATGTGTACATGAACCATGTTGACCATATACTGCAGATGTATAGTCTCGGCAGGTGAAAAACACAACTCAAAGCATTATTGTCTATAGTAAGTAGATTAAGTCCAGTTCTCTAGTGGATCACTTGATTAAGAAGGTTTGGCTTCTGTTTCTTGATGTGTTTTCCAGACCTTGCTAACACAAAAGTGGCCATTTACTCCTGGCTGACTCTCAGACTCCTGACACATTGCCCAGACCATCAGCAGCTGGACACGGTGCATGCCGCTGCATAGTAATAATTAGACAATGCTGTAGTTTTCCGCTGTAGTTTATTGCAGTAATCAGAGCATCTGTATGAATTTGACCTCTTTTCTCATCTTAATATTTAAATCGGGGTCTTGAGTTGCCAGTGTAAAGTTTGAACCCCTCAGTATAGTTAGTATCATAGAATGAAAAACACCAAGCATGGCAGCATCTATAAGGCTGGATTCAGAAGTGCAGGCTTTTCTGTGTAAATACAGATGCACTTTCCTGTCTGCCTGGCTTTACCCGTGAGAACAATAAGTGTCCCATCTCTACAGACCCCTAAAAAGCCACCAGTACAAATTAAATGATTGTGAGCAAACAAGTGTTGAGAGGTGCTGGTTAGCAGTTCTGGAGACTGTCCATCTTCTGGTTAGCAGTAGCTGGGCAGCACTAATTCTGTTTTTAAGTGATGTAGCCAGACAGATGCAAAAACCCTTAACACGAGGGATCGACTGTAGGTAAGGATAATAGTTTGTTTTAGGTGGTCAAGTCATGTTTTAACTTTCATGAAAACTGTCCAAGAAAGACAACTAGGTCTAAATGTTGTGGTGTTTTTATGATGTCATGAGCTGTGTGTGAAAATAGTTACGTTGAAATCAATAGTGTCTGTCAAATCAGCGTGGATAGAAAGTCTAGGAAGGTTGCCATTTCATTAGGAGCCTGAATGTTACAGACACAGCTACCATCTCCTCCTTTCTGAAAGTTCCATGTATAGACAGCAGCAGTTTTTTACCCTTGAAACATCCATCATTTGTGGGCCTTTTTCAAAGTTTCTTACCCTGGCTCTCAGCTGATGAGCTTGCTAGGTTGCTGCTGCTTCTAAGAGAGAAGTAGACACAAAGTGAGGCTTTCAAGTGAAGAAAGAAGGGCTCGTTTTTCTTCTCAAATACCCTTTTATTTGTTGAGAGGAGGAAGTGATGTTCCTGCCTGTGAAGGCAAAGGCTGTATCCCACTAGCAGTGTAGTTGCATGCTGCCAGCAGTCACCTGCAGTAGGATGCCTGAGTTTACAGACCTCAACTAGAGATATTTCAGCAATGCAATACTAATATTAGACAAGAATGCGTACAACATAGACTTGGAAGTCTCCTTTTAAAGGAACACAAAAGGATGGAGCTGTCTGTGTTCATTTGGAAAACACCTTGGGATGAAAGGGTGCTGTACCAGGTGATATCCACATCCCGGCAATTACATTTCTCAGCCTGCAAATAGGAATTCTCCTATGAACACAGCCCTGAGACGGCTCTTCTGCTGACTGCAGACTTTAGTGAGCACTTGCACTTTGATCCCTGAACGTCATAGTCCTTCTGGAGCCCTCAACACAGGAAGGACATGGACCTGATGGAACGGGTCCTGAGGAGGGCCATGAAAATGATCAGGGGATTGAAACAACTCTGTTACAAAGAAAGGCTGAGGGAGCTGAGGTTGTTCAGCTTGGCGAAGAGAAGGCTTCCAGGAGACCTAAAAGTGGCCTTCCAGTGCCTGAAGGGGGCCTACAGGGAGGATGGAGAAGGGACTGTTTACAAAGCCCTGCAGTGACAGGAGGAGAGGCAATGGCTTCAAGCTGGAGAAGAGCAGGTTTAGATTGGATGTTAGGAACAGGTTCTTTACCGTAAAGGTAGTGGAAACAGGTTGTCTAAAGACATGGTTGAGGCCCTCTCCCTGGAGATATTCAAAGTCAGGCTTGACAGGGCCCTGGGCAACCTGATCTAGTGGAAGACGTACCTGCTGACTGCAAAGGAGGTTGGACTAGATGACCTTTAGAGGTCCTTTCCAACCCAAACCATTCTATAATTCTCTTTCCTTCTTTCATTCATAAGCTTGAACTTACTCCTGCTTTTGTGTTCTGCTGCAGAAATGCATGGAAATGAAGAACACCAACCTTGCAAAACAGAAGGAGATGCACAGCTCCTTGGAGAAGGTAAAACAGCTGATCCGCCTCATCCAAGGCATCGACCTTTCAAAACCCATAAACTCTGAGGTCAATTCAGTAGCCATCTCCAACGGCATGGACTCCACTAACAATACTAATGCTGCCACCTCCACCTTAGCCCCCTCCCCTTCCCAGAGCTGCATGGTGAACTGTAACAAGGCCGATGAAACTAAATAACACAGCCGAGTTCAGCAGGAACCAGGGGAGGCGGCGGTGAGGAGGAAGAGCAAAAATAACAAAACTTTAGAAAAACAAAACTGGATTTTTTTTTCTGGAAAGGGCAGAATTCTTTTAGTTTTTTGGTTCCAGAGAGAGCGTGAAGATGTTTGCCAATTGATCCTTCTTATTCTGTGTGTACATGCGAAGTTTGGATCACGTTACATGAATAGTGCCAGCTGGGGGTTTTTTGCCAGCACCATGCCAAGTGAAATAATATATTTACTCTCTCTATATTTTACACCAGTGTGTGCCTGCAGCAGCCTCCACAGCCACTATAGGTTTGTTTTATTTTTCGTTTGGGGTGAGGGGCAGGGATGAGGGAGGAGAGCAGGTTTCAAATCCTTATTTGCAGAACAGTTTGTTTAGCTAGGGGAAAACAAACAAACGAAAAACCCAACCAAGTCCAAAGAGCCTGTGGGCTTTTCCTGTTTCTAAACTCTCAGTACTATTAAACCAAAAAAAAAAAAAAAAAAAAAAAAATTTAAAAAAAAAAAAAACCAAACCAGAAATATAAATTATCAAATCGAAGGGACAAGTCTATCAAATAAGCAGTATTTACTATTGTTTAGACAGGAGATGTACAAAAGGAAAGGAGATGGACTTTTCACTGAGTAACCAGCACATGTACAGGCTGAGGATCTACTGTCCAAACAGCTGTGGCTTCATCCTATTTCTTCACATTAAATGACAGACGTGCTTTGCAGAATTGTTTTGGGTCCTCACACTCATCCAGAAAAACCTATGTTGGGAATATGGTAAAACAGAGGGCCAGAATCCAGGGTCAACTTGGAGCATTGGGCGGAGGTATCCCAAGAGAAAATGTGCGTCGATTACTTGAAAATGAGATTCCAACCCTTTTCTATATTTATAAACAACAAATGTGTCCTGAACAAAGTAGCACATGACCCAGATGTGTGAACTGAACAGAGAAATGTCCTTTTCTTTCACTTCCTTTCTCTTCTTTTGGTAACAAGAACTAAATATGGAATAGAAAAGCTGTTTTTCAGGCTGACAGTCTAATTAAAGAGGTAGATGGGACCTTGCATGGTATAGATTAGAAGTAATAGTGTCAGTGAGATACAGTGAGTCTTTGTGAGTCCTTGTGTCATCGTTTTGGGCACTGTTTTTTTATGCAAGGGCGAAATCTTTGTATCTGGGGGAAAAAGAAAAACAAACAAAAAACCACAACAAACAAAACAAACAACTTTTTTAAATTAAAAAGGAAAATAAAAGATATTGAGGTCTTCCTAGTGTTACTTACAATAAGATCGAGGTAAGAAACGTTGTAAAAACAAACAAACAAAAAAAATTTACAAAAGTGCTATTTGTTTCCTAAACAAGTGATTTCTATTAAAAAGGTGTCAGAACTGGAGAAAATGCTGTGTACTTAGAATTTTTTAACACAGACTTTGCTTATTTATGATGACATTCTGCTGTGTTTGTGTTTTAAAATCCAGTGGGACAGTTTCCATAGGTTATACCATACATGTTACTGGCTGAATTCTGAAGAGAATCAGACCCTGAAGTGCTGGGTCTCGGCCCGCCTGGAGGATCTGCCAGGCCTGTCTCTGCTGTTGCCATGTCTCTTCCATTCTTTGCTGTGTTTGTAACCCGGAGAAAAGCAGTCGGCAGCTTGCTGGTTTCAGGCTTTTAGAGCTTTGTGATACAGGCTGATCGATGAGAGCTTGAGAATGACAGCCAGTGAGTTGGTTGGGCTGAGATTGCCTCCTCTTAACATCTTCTTGTTTAAGGAGTTCATCTCTTCCGGATACTCTTTTCATGCTAGATAGCAAAGCTTGCCTTGCTGCCTGTTATTTTGGGCTCTGTCTCAGTTTGGAGTGCTGATTCTGGTCACTTTAGGCTTGTGTCCCAGAACTGCTTAGTTTCACTGGTGCATAGAAGCACTTGGGCAAAGCCGGTTGCCACTGGAAGTGCTGGGGAAACTCCCTGTACCTCCAGTGGGAGCAGTTGAGCTGTTACAGACACAGTGCAAAGGAGAGTCCCTGGAGTGGTGCCCTTGAGACCGTGTGTTGGGTGGCAAGGCAGACCTGCTCAGCTTTCTAGCGGAAGATGGAAAAGTTTGTGGTTCCAAAGATGCATTTTTGAGCAAGAAGTGACTACTCCAGACACTGCCTAGCCTGAGAGCCTCTTTGCTGCCACAGCCAAGGATGCTTCTGTGGGATTCTTAGGGACGTTTTCTTCTCTCTCCTTTATGTCGCCCTTCTGCCCTTTAAGAACTTTTATTCCTGCTGTAGATATGTGCGCTATTTTCAGCTCCAACTCAGAGCTGATAGCCTGAGTTCTCACATTTGTCTGCAGTCAGGAAAGTGGCTCTTAAGTGCACTCCTCAGCTGAACCTGTGATAACCTCAACTCTTATCTTTTGATATTAGACTTCTGTTCTGGAACTAGGAGAGCTGGAAGGATAGGTAGAAAGATAGCTGGGCAGACGACATCAAAAGTGGTCAGACTAAAAATGTCCTTACATCAACCCAGTACCAGGAGCTGTAACCATAGGCCAGCACTGGTCCAGCAACCCATAGCATTAAACCAAGGGCTGTGTATTTCAATGTAGAAAGGGAAGAAACAAACTGAACATGAGCCTTTTTTCTTTAGAGTATGAACCAGCAGCTTATAGCCTGATTCTCAGGAGAAACTACCTTTTTTGGCCAGGTGGCCTCTTGGGTAACATCATCTTCTGAAGCACTGAGTACATTCCTGGTCTCTAGAGATAGATGTGCTGAGTCTTCAAGGTTCTAACATTCTATTTCTGATGTTACCTGCTGAGCTTTCTTGGAAGCACTGCACTATTTGGGGGTAGCACCCTATACCTGAAGACTTGATCATCCTTCTGTTTTCTTTGGCAGTTCAGGAGGGGAGGGAAGTGAAGTTCACTGGTAGCCATATTTAAATGTGAGCACAGTTAACCAGCCAGGAGGTGTTAAAACAGCTGTTGTTGCTTCTCTGAGGCACCCACAATCTGCAGACTTTTATGTCCCTTGTTTTACAGCCTTTGTGTTGCAGGCTCTAAAAGGGCACATTTAGTTAATCATTACCTGGCAGAAAAATGGTCTTAGACTTTTTGGTGCTGCTGGGTACTTTTCTCTTTCTCACTCACTGATCCTGCTTGGGTGCTTTCCCTCCTGGCTCTGCAGCAGTAGGCAAGGAGCAATCCCACACTAGCAGTGATGCTGCTACACAGACACAAGTAAATGGAAGTTATATCTGCTCAATTAGCAATAAGAAGATGGAAGGGGAATCAGCATTTGCTAAATATGGAGGAAAATTGGGCTGGTTTTATTGTAGCTGCTTCAAGAGGTTCCCTCAAAGCAGAAATTGAAACTCTTGAACAGCTAAAAGATCAAACTTGTCTTCTGGTTTTGGAGTGGTTTGAGATTTTTCTCAGGTAATATTGAGATTGTGCTTGTATTAATACTTCTGCTCTTTGAGACTGGCATTCTGCATTTTCAAACCACCATCGAGATATTAACGAGTTCTTATGTCATTGCTTGTCGTTGGTGGGAAGTGAGTGGCTTTTAAATCTCTGTTGTCACAGAGGAGATGAGACCAGAGAGGAAGGGCTTTAAGAAGTCACCCCACTTTGTTGCTCAGAAACAGAGTAAGCTTTGCAGAAGTATTTTTCCCCCCTTCTCCTTACGATCTGTTCTTCAAACAGCTGGGAAGGTGCGAATGTGTGACCTGGCCCGAAGAATCAGCATTCTCATTATCTTTTGTGTGGAGCCAGCAGTGGTTGTGATGCTGTAGAGAGCACAGCAAAGACCTGCTTCTCGGGGTGACTGGCAGGTAGAGTGAGAAGCATGGGTGATTCTTGGAGGACATCATTAGCCAGGAGTTGCCATGTTGTTAGGATGAACTAACGGTTTACAGGAGCAAAACAAACTGTTCTTTGTTGCAGGCAAGTTTCTGCCAGTGGGGATATGAATTAAAAGCTGCTCACCTGGCAGCTAAAGGGGTGATAATTTTATGGGCAGATCTGTTGATTTTGTTACTGGTAGGAAAAATGATACTGTAATTTATCCTTCCTTAGCTGTCCAGCCTTAAGAAAGCAAATCTGTATTCCAGCTGTCTAAAAATGTGAACCCTAATTCTGACCTCCTTGGCTTCAAATCATCTTTCCTGTACCACTGCAGAGGCAGCCCTGAAAAAGCAGCATGATCAGCATTTGGGGCAACCCAGAGTGAAGCCTCCCTCTTAGCCTCACCAAGCTGTGGCAGCAAACACTGAGATATCCTTCCCATGTAGGGGCAGTGGAAAATACTTGTGAATTTGCAGTGCACATGTTTCCTTCCCACCCCACACCCCAGCGGGGTTGCACCCTGCCCTCTTTGCTTCTGACGCACTTATGGTGAATATGTGTTTTTTAATGGTTTTAACATATCATATCCAGGTGTCCAACCAAAATTCACTCTTTCACTGAGGGCCTCTCCCAGTCTGCTGCTCACATAACCACTGCAATACCAATCTTACACTTCCTTGTGGACCATGCCCCTTCGGGCAGAATTTATTGTGTCTTCTCACAACTATTTTGACCCTTCTTCACCTCCATTTGTCCTCTCTTGGGATTCTGAAGATCCAGGGCAAGTTCAACCTTGCTGGGTTTATCTGCTGAGAGTTTTCTGACAAGGGTGTAGAAGAGGAGTCAGGAACCTGGAGAATGAGGAAGATGTTTTGTGGTGCAACTAACTCATTTGTTACTTAGGCTTGCTTGGCCAACAAACTACCTCAGCAAAGGCCATTCTCAAGCACTCTGCAGATTCTGTAGTTTCTGGCATTCAGAAAGCAAAACTCTCCAAAGAACCCTTCCAACAAGCCAGCTAGGTACTGGTCTCTGAGGGCTTGCGAGTGAGTCTGGCAGTGACACGCTGTTGGCTGCTTGTTATCAGTGGGCAACCCCTGGACCAGGGAGTGCCCTAAAAATCAGGTGGGATCAGGAAAACACAAGAGCTGCAGACATCCTGTCTCCAGGTTATTGCTATCTTACTCGGACACTTCTTCAAGCCTCAGTCTTGTTTGTAACACCTGCAGAATGGAATGTAATACTTGAAAAATATGACTCTCTATCCTTTAGCTCCCATTTCCCCCGTGTTTATCATTTTTCTTTTTTTTTTTTTTTCTGGGACAAGAACTTTTTTGCATCGTTGTGTCTTGTATAGGCTGAGCACATAGTTGAAACTTGCCAATAAAGAAAATTATTTATACCGTGCACTGATAAGCTTGGTAATTACAGACCCATGAAAAGGACAAATGCCTCTCCCAGAGGTTAGTTTACAATGTGTTTCAGAAAACCAAGACCTTACTTGTGTGTGAGGAGGCTGTGTTTGTATCCCCTGTCAGTATTACTGTATTACCTGAGTAGTGAATGGAGAAGAGGCTTGCTGAGAGCATGGGTGCTGTGAAAATCCCTGTCCTGTGCAAGTCCCTGGAGTGAATCGCATGGCAACAGCCAGGCCAGGGCTCTTTATCTCCCTGGGCTCCTGAGGTGGGTGCTGCAGGGACAAAGGGAAGGGCAGAAGCCTCTTTGGAGAAGCAAGAACAGTGAGAAAGGGTGCAACGAGGCTGGAGGTAGGGGAAAAGGAGAGGAAGTAAGAGGAGCAAAAGAAAAGAAAATTGTGTGGAGTAAAAGCAGAGCAGGGAGAAGAACTGGAAAGAGATGAGAAGGAGAGAAAGGGCAGGTAGGAAAAATCCAGGAGTGGAATAAGGCTCCGTTGTGAGGAGACAGGTATTCCTGCATTTTCAGGATTTGAAAGCTCAGTGGAAAGGCTAGAACAAAACGACCCTTTCTCCTGCCTCACTTTCTGATGTGGGTCAATCTGTATTCCAAAAGGACCAAGTGCAGTGAGAGATAAGAGCTGCTCAACTGCAGATGGGGATGGCAGCAGGCAATGCGAAGTCATCCATAGCTCTGCTTCTGCTGCAGTGACCCCACACTGATGAGAGCCTTATTTGACTTCTATTGCTGTAGTGTGGGATAAGGCAGATCAAGCAGACCTTAAGGCAGCCACAGCCTGCTCTAATCTGGACCATGTTAATTGAAAGTTTTCTTGCACAGAAATAAGCCTGAGACTAGCCAAAGGTTCAGCTCTGCTGGTGTGGTTGCACCTTCCTAGTTCTAGTGTCACCATCAGCATAGTTGAAACCAGTGTCAGTTTCCAGAGGTCCCAAATGAGCGGAGGAGATGCTGCCAGGCAGGACCTGTGACTTGAATAATTCAGCCATTTCTTCGAGTATCTGTGCAACATTCCTGCTGTCCATGCTGTCACTTCTGGCAGCTGTGTGCCAAAACCCCTCTCTGCAGCAATGGCTCCCTGTTTTCTTGGGATCTGGTTTCTTCAGGGGTCCATGCAGAGGGGCACTTCACCAGTGCAGCTAGTCAGGGTCATGTGGTAGGTTTGGTGGAACCCTTGGGGACCTAAGGGCCTGCATCAAGGCCTCACTAGGCAGCAGCCCATATGGCACCCTCTTAGGATAAGGGCTGTCCTGGCACTCATGTGCTAGCAGGCAGTAAACTCTGTGTCTGTTCTTCTTCATTCTGGTATCCAAGCAGGTGTCAAATGCTCTGAAGCAACTCATCCCAGTCCCATCTAGAAAGGAAGAAGTACTTAAGGCCGTGTTTACTATTAGCAGTGCCTGGGGAACTCAAAAGCCTTGCAAGGTTGGCTCTGTCCTGGGTGGAGAGGTGGCACGGAAAGGCCACAGCAGTAAGCAACTTAGCAGAGTTTTCACCACCTGGGGGATTTGCATCTTTTTCCTTTTTCCCTCAGTTTCCTCTGGCAAATGCAGACCTCAGCCAATTCCTGCCCCTTCGTGCTCTGTTGCCTTTTGTCTGTGTTGTTTGGGAGAGATGTGGAGGATTGTTGCTTCTGAGCTTTAAGAAAGCCCTTTGCTGAGTGAGCAACCGGCATGGCCATGGGGGTGTGTAGCTCAGGTGGGTAAGGGAGGCAGTGGCTTAAGCAGGTTGTGCAGTAGTATGGGCCAGCTCTGGGGGCTGTGTTCAGTGGCCACCCTTCATTTTGGATTCCCAGTGCTGAGGGTTGAGAGCGCAGCAAGCACAGGCAGGGGCTCCTTTTTATCCAGACTTTGGCATCTCAGTGGGGCACGCCAAAATCGAGGGGAGTAGGGCACCTATTTAAAAACAAAACAAAGGAATCCCTCCCTGCCTGGCATCCCTTTCCATAAAGCGGGTCCTGGCAGTTCTGACTGCCAGAGCTGGTTTCCGTGGGCTGCAGGCACTGGGAGAGGAGGTTCAGCTGCGCTCCATGCTGGGTGCGGCAGGAGGTTACCTGTTTCTGCTTGTTCTGGGCTAAGATGCAATTTCTAAACCATGAGCTTGTGTTTCTCATGATCACTGGCATTAAACATCTAGGGTCAGGAGCAGCATCTTGCCTGTCAGCTCCTCTTCCAGAAGGTGTGTTGTCTCTGAGTCAGGCCTGATGCCATGTGTGACAAGCAGCCAAGACCCCCCTTAAAGAGGGGTTTTGTTACTGCATAAACCCCTGAGTTTTGGCAGCTTCCCAGCAGTCCTATGCAACCAGATCAAACAGGCAGCTATGTCCCATAAGCTGTTCCACTCCAGTTACACCTGCAGGGCACCCACAAGCACCATCTTCCACTGCCTCCCCCTACACCCACAGGAGCAAAGCATGGTTTGCAAACTCCACTAAGCAAAGATGAAGCTGTTCAAGCTCCTGCAGAGAAAAGAAACAGCAGTGGAGCCTGTGATGCAGGGAAGTGAAGGTGAGCTGCTGCTTGCCTGGGAGCTCTGGTGCAGCAGTGGGGTGGCTTCCATGTTGTGTTTTGTCTTTTGGGGGCTTACTGGCTCTAATCTGCAAACATCCAAGGTGTTGTCAGCAGCTGAGGGCAGGCAGCTTGTGAAGGCCTTGCTCGCACACAGAAAATACTCAGGCCTTGATCACAGCAGCACCATCTCAGTAGAGTTGCTGGTACCACCACCCATCTATGTGCCAGCCTTCATCCCACCCTCCCACACTCCAGTGTTTTACCAGACACCAAGCTGTGAAGCAGAAGTCCTGGCTTGCAATCCAACCAGGAGCTGACTCTGAAGGGTACCGTGTCCCAGTTCTCCCCGAGTCCTCCCAGCTTCTCCAGTTCTGGTAGTGCAGCTCCACTACTGCTGCAAGCCCAGAGCTGCAGGATGGTGGCAGCTTCTCTCCTGGCCAGGTTTCCACATGATGAAGACAAGGCTCTGCCCTTCATGAGCTGGTGCCATCTATGCTGCCCTTCTCCCCACCAGTCTCCCACCCTTGCAGGCCCTGGTGTAAAATACCCTTTCTGACTGGTACTGCTGTGTTGCCACAGACTCACCTCATGATGACAGTGACTTGTGGGCTGGNTTAACTTTTTTTTTTTTTTTTTTTAATATCTATTTTTTTTTAGCCTGATGCTCATAGTGATCTGCAGTCTCTTTGCTGCCTTCCAGTCTCTTGTGGTTTCAGTTTTGGTACAAATGTGTTTAGATTTTAGCAAATTAAAGTTGGGAGGGGAGGGAGGGGTTACAGAGCATCTGATCAATTTGTATTTATTTATTTTAACATTTTACTAAATAAAACACGATAAAATCTCTTGTCTCCTTAGCTGTATGTACCAGGTGGGGACATTGGGTCCCCTTCCCAGGCACAAGGGTTGTCATGGTGCCTGTAGAGAGTTCCCAACTCAGGAGGGGTTTCTGGTTGAGACTTGTTCTCTTGGCAGGGGGAAAGGTTTCTGCCTCAGAAGAAATTAATTTTAGCTTTGGAGAGGCTGTGCTCAGTTAAGAAAACCTTAAAACTCGGAGTGGTTGCCTCCAGCTCATGCTGCCCGGCAGAGGGCACATGGAGACCGAAACTGACTTGGGTTTACTCTAGATGCCTACGCCCTGCTAAGGCGTAGGGCTAGACTGGGAAGGATTAACCTGACAGTGATGGTGCGTAGTCCTCCTGCTATAAGCACAGTATTAGACCTTTCCAATAAACTGCAGAGCCAACATTTCTGGAGCCACCTAGCCATCAGAGAAACATCCAGAAGAGGCACTGCTCCACCACCTTGTCGCTAGCAGGAAGCAGGCTGAACTGCTGTCTAGATCTGATCTAAACCTGTCTTGTTGCTTACTGCAGCAGGAGAGTCCAATCAGAGCTCTTTGGCTGCATTAAACAAAGGCTGGCTGCCAGGGCCTGGTTGGGTGGAGCTGCAGCTTGGCTTCATGGTGATTATCAATGTCTTCCCAAGTCTTTCCCAAATAAAGCCTCAACAACTGGCTGCGGGCACACATCCCTCATCCTCTGTCCCTGCAGAGGCAAGGTTGGGAGTTACTGTGGCCTAAGAAAGAGCCAGTTTTCATTCCCAGCTGTCTCATAAAGCTGAGGCCCTGGCCAGTCCCAGTGCCAGCATCATGGCCAGCGGACATCAGTGGACAAAAGGAATGGTCCTGCAGGTCACAACACAGTGACCAGCTCAGCATCCTTGTCTTGGGGATAAGCTACAGCACCACCAGAAGTAGAAACCCCATCCCTTGTGTGCGATTAAGCTAACTCCATCCCAAGCCATGAAGCCCCAGGCTCCATTTAAAGGGCGCTGCCCAGGCCGCCAGCCCCACTGCACCACTGGGAGACAGCAAACTCCATCCCAGTGCAGTCATTGTCAACCAGAGGTTTCAGAGCTGGCAGAGGCCTGGCACCCCTGCCACTTGATGACATGGGCATTTCTTCTGCCTGCTATTGGTCCCTGCTTCCCCCCTGTGCCAGGCAGAAAGGGAAAAGGCTCCAGCTGTGCTAGATGGCGCCAGCCCAGGGAGGCTGTTTGTCCCAGCTGAGGCTCAGGCAAGCCTGCACTGCTTATGCTGCCTTCCCTCTGGGGCACAGCTGCAGGCTCACAGCAAAATAAACAAACTAAAACAACAACAACAACAAAAACCAAACAAAAAAAAGGAAACAAACCAGGCAGCTCTAAACAAGGATGTGAAAAAGAATTAAAAAAAAGCTTTAATTTAAAATTTAAATTAAAAAGAGAAGCAAGAGGTGCCCGTGCCCTTTCCACCTTTCCATACCCCGCGTTCATTTGGCTCCTGCCAGCCACTCCCCTCCATGGACGGAATCCTCCCAGCAGTACAGAGCTGGCACTGGCAGCCCAGAGCAATGCTAAGGAGAGGACAGCAGAGACCGCAGCAGCAACTGGCCTAGAGAGCCTCCAGGGCCACCAGTAAAATCATCGGGGAGGAAGAAAGGATTTAAAACAAGACTAAGACACCAACACAACCCCTCCCACAAAACCCAGCCACCCCAGTGATTTAATTCTAATGAGAAAGGTACCCAATGATTTAAACAGCATGAGGAAAAAGCAAGGCATCCTCTGTGCTCCAGTGTGTGACAGCAGTGGGGCAGTGTGCCTGGCCAAGCTGCGTCGGCACAGGGGTCCTGCCACAGTGCTCAGCTACGGTCTTGTCCAGTGTCAGCCACATCCCTGATTGTCAAAGGCAACATCTGCACTGCCAAAGAGCTGGGGAGGAGCAGGGTGGGCCCTGCTGGGAATTTCTCCAAGCAGGTGCTGGCCCATGAAGCTGCTATTGCAGCCATTGCAATGGCTCACAGCCCTGCAGTGCACTGCCAGCCCCAGGACAGGGCTGGGCACCTGAGCTTCCAGCTAAGAGGTGCAGGCCTGGCATGGGAGCCCACTGGGGATATGAAACAGCCTATCCTACTCTGGGAGCTCACTCTGCTCCGAGTGACATCCTTACCAGTACTAGGCCAACCCCACTCAAGACTTTGCAGCCACATGGATGGGACGTGACAATATTTTGCCCTCTTATCCAGACAGCCTTGATCCAGGCTTGAACCATGTTCACCCCAACAACTGGTACTCCCCAGCCCCACCTCCCAGGGTGCTGGAAGGCTTTCTCTGAGTCTGCTCCCCAAAAGATGCAAAAGAATGCTCTGCATCCTTGTCTCCCACTCACCAAAGCTCTGGAGAGGTGTGTGCAGGACTGGGACCAGGGACCACACAGCAGAGGCACAGCAGGATAAGGTACAACCCCCAGGCTCTCAGCAAGGTGAGCTAATCAAGGCTGAAAATCTACATCTGCTAAATCAGGGGAGGGAGGAGACCCATCCCCCTGGACCCTGGCATGGGGGAGCTCCCCTGTAACACAGAAATGCTGCTGCTCAGAAAAAAACCTTGGCCATGCCGCAGCAACTTGACCTGGAGGCACTGCTGATCTTGCAGCTGGCGTCTTCCACTTCATGTGAAGGCATCCATCCCTTTGCTGTGCTGGAGAGACTCTGCTGCCAGCTGCATTCCCTTGGGCCAGGCTGCAGCAGGGGGCCAGGGCAGGAAGCCCTGTGCCCTCCCTTTTCCATCATCCTGCGAACACCCCACACCCTCTGTCCCCAGGCGTCACAGGCTCCTCTCGGCAGTGAGGTATTTGAGTGCGGCAGCCCCGTAGCGCCGTGACAGGTCCTGGTGGAACTCCTCCCGCAGTGTCTGCAAGCAGCTCCGGTACCCTGCGCTCAGGCGAAACTTGGAGATGTCGAAGCTGGGGGCGTGGGGCATGTGGATCATAAAGGCATTGGGCAGCACCAGCAGCTCATACTCCTAGTGGCAAAGCAGCAGCTCTTACTGTAAGCCCCAGCCTGGCGGTACCAACCCAGTCAAGACCACCACAACACTCAGCACCTCAAAGGTGCAACCCACCTGCGCATCCAGCTCCATGATGTGGGACACCTTGTTCCAGCCGAAGCCCACAAACCTCTGGTCATACCTGGGGCAGTCTCGCCTCACTACAACGTAAGGCTCAAAATCTGGCTGCCACGCCACGCGGTATGGCACAGTGGCTGTCCGCCACTTGGCGTAGTCAGTTGGGGCATGACCTTTCGGCCATACATGGTACCTGAAAGGGGAGATGGGAAGGAGAGACTGAGGACAGCTGGCAATTCCTTGGGACCAAGGACGCAGGTGATCCTCTGAGCCAGCTGCCCTACAGCCCCAAGGTACAAAACTGCCTTCTGCTGGGTATGACAGCCCTGCTGAAGGGCATGGCAGCTCCAGTCCCTACCTGAAGGTGTAGAGGGAGCCCATGTCCAGCATGGAGAGCAACTCTGCTTTGGATTTGGGGAAGGTCAAGCGGTAGTGCAGGGTCTCAAAAGCTGGTACGATGAGAGCTGCCTTCCTCTGGGGCAGCTCAAGCTGCTGGATGGAGGTCCTGTGGTGATAACAAAGGTGTGAGGTCTCCCTGGCTGTGAGCCACAGCCATGGCCTCCTTCCTAGCCCATCTAGCTTGCCCCAAAGGGTATTAATGGGTTCAGACACTTTGTAGTGGTGTCATTCAGGAGCAGGAGGCACAGGGTTGCTTCCTCATCTACTCGTTGGTGTCCAACAAAACCAAGGGCAGGATCCCGAGGTTGAACACAAGAAACAGTTTATGCCTGTTGAGAGCTCCTGCCCAGGGCATTTCCTGCAACCTCCAGTGCCTGGGGAGCCTGGCAGGATGAGAAAGAGCTGGTTGGAGAAAGGCCTACCTGAGGTAATCGTAGAGGCCATACATAGGCAGGAAGTCAATGTCTGTCAGAAAGACGTAGGGCGTCTGCGTGTTGGCCAAGGCCACGTTCCGCAGGAGGTTGATGGGGTAGAACTGCCCCTCCTTGTAGACGATATGGTAGGCGACGTTGCGGCGGGTGCTCAGCACCTCAGAGGCCTGGGCATAGCGCAGGAACTGCTGAGCCTCTGCGTCCGACATGTACAACGCCAGGCTGATGGGGCCCGCCCAGTGTCTGCAGATGGCCTCCAACATCTGCAGCCTGGCAAGCAGAGGGCACTGCATGAGCAGATCTACCCCATGGCAGCTTGGCCAAACTCAGAATCACAGAATGTTAGAGGTTGGAAGGGACCTCCAGAGATCACCGAGTCCAACCCCCTTGCCAAGACAGGGTCCCCTAGGGTAGTTTGCACAGGAATGCATCCAGGCAGGTTTTGAAAGTCTCCAGAGAAGGAGACTCCACAACCTCTCTGGACAGCCTGTTCCAGGGCTCTGTCACCCTCACTGTAAAGAAGTGTCTCCTCATGTTGAGGTGAAATCTTCTGTGTTCCAGCCCGCAGCCATTGCTCCTTGTCTTATTGTTGCAGACCACAGAACTGGGTGCCTGAGGGTCAGCTGAGCCCACTTCAGTGGGCGAGTAAGAGGAAATGCTCCTCCCAGCTTTTGGGGTGTTGCTCCTCGTTGCAAAGAGCTGGTGTGAGGGTGAGGAACCTGTGTTTCAAGATTCCTGATAGTTCCCAAACTATGGAGCCACCCCAGAGGAGGTGGAGGCAGGATCCAACCTCCCACCAGCAGGTACCTGTCCATGGAAAGCTGGGCCACAAGCGTGACATCAGTGGGGTTGGGAAGGGCCAGGAACTCGTACTGCAGGAAGAACAGGTGGATGCGGTGCTGCGTGAGGTGCTGCCGGCGGAAGTCGTAGCAGGGATCATCCTCATCCAACTCCTCCAGGGCCTGCTGCAGCTGCAGTGCCATGCAAGTGAGGGAGAGCATCAGCTCCAGGCTGAGCTGGGGTGGCTGCATGGAGTCTCTGCCCACCCCATGCTCTGGGACAGAGCTAGAACTGCCCTCACCTGGTTGCTGGGTGGGCTGGGGAGACTGGCACAGCCAAAGAGCTCCCTGCGCAGCAGGTTCCCATCATACTCCAGGAAGGTCAGGTAGAGGTTGCGGAAGAACTCCACATGCTTATTCTTCACCCTCAGCTTCTTGGGTGAGTTCCAGTGGATCACCTGAGGACAGTGACGTGTCACTCCACAGAGGGGAAATCAACAGTGCTCCCCCAACAGTGACTCCTCTGGGCCTCCAGCACCTGTGCTATGCTTTGGGCCCTCCTCAGTATCAAAAGCAGCAAACCCACCCACCTTGAGATCTGAGACCTCGGTGTAGCACTGCTCCGAGCGAGTGTGATCAGAGAGCTGCACGTTCCAGAAGCAGGGGAGCTGGTACACCAGAGCTGGGTCCTGCTTGATCACGGCATTAAAGATGTCCTAGGAGAGAGACAGGTGAATGCACAGGCGGGTGAGGAAGACAGGACATCCTCTCTGTGCCAGCAGTGCTACAGGAACACAGCAGGGCAAACGACCCCAGAGGAAGAACTGTCACCTGGTCAGCCAGCGAGGTGGACAGCATGCTCATGAGCTCCCGCTCCGCCGTCAGCCGCCACATCTGCTCCCAGCCCAGGCGACGCAGGCGGTCGAGCAGGAGCAAGATCACCCCTGAGTACCAGAGAAGAGGACACTGTGTCACTGAGGGAGACCACAGCCTTTACAGAGCTGGAGCAAAACAGCCTGTCTTGCTTTCAGCCCCTGGGACTTCTTTCAGCTCACCTACAAGACCCCAGGATGCTGTAGCAACCCCTGCATGCCCAGCCCCTCCTGCCTCACCTCAGCCTCCCCCAGCCTCTCTGTGCCAAGTGCTGCCCCAGCTGGATGCACCACCAGGCTGCAGAGCCCACCTCAGAGGCTCACACTCACCAGTGTTGAAACCACGTCCCAGGGCTGGCCACGGTTTGTGGTTCTTCCACAGGTTGCCCAAATACCAGTCACTTTGGTTCTCCACCAGCCCAATCACCTGCTTGTCTGAGGAAACAGAGGGATGTGGATGCAGCATTTCTTGCTGTAGGTCCAGAGGGCCCAAGCAAACCCACTGTGCTGCTGCATGGTGCTGGCTGGGGACTGCCACCCTGAGCCCAGCACCCAGGGCCCCATGGGCACCCTGTCCTCACCAGAAAACTTCCCGAAGACAGCCCACAGCTCAGCAATGTCAGTGGCAAAGGTGATGTCAGTATCCAAAACAATGACCTTGGAAAGGTTGGAGGGCAGTGCCTTGGTAAGTGTGAGCTTCATCAACCCATAGATGCCAGAGTAGTGCTTGTTGGGGATCCACGACACCTCTGGCTGCAAGGAGACACAGCCTCAGGGCTAAGCATGGCACCCCATGAAGACAACACCAGCAGACAGGCACAACAGAGCATCATCTCGATCTGCATCACTAACAGCCACATGTCTCTCCCCAGGCCCTTCAGGCACACGCTGGCTGCCTCTCCTCTTTCACCCTCACCCTGGTTTGCCTCTTCCTCCAGCCACCAGAACCCCCACCCAAACCCCAGTGTGTTAGTGCTCAGCAGAGCACTCAGTGCTCAGCTCTGCTGAAACAGTGCTACCTCAAAGCAGCTTCCCACTCCTCCAGCACCAGACCTGTGCCCCTCTTCTCAGCTGGATGAACAAGTCCAGAAAGGGGAGCAGGTTAGCGAGGAACCGGCAGGTAAAGAGTTAATAAACCCCCTTCCACTCTCCCCTTTCAGCTGCTTGCCCTCAGATCACTGGCTTGGAACAAAGCAAAGGAGGGACAAGTGCCTGCCTTCAAGTCATCGGCGTTATAGAAGCTGACGTGGACAGAAGGCACCATCCAGGAGTGGAAGAGTGTCTGCAGGATCTGGTGGGCCACTGAGTCCGTGATGAAATGAAAGTGGAGGGGATTTTTCCTGTCAAGGGCAAGCACAGCAGCACTCAGCACCACAGTAGAAAGAAGAGGATGGGGTCCCCATGTCTGTCACTCCTGCCAGGGGGAGAGACATCAGCTGAGGGAGCAAATTCAGAGAAATCAGCCACCTGGGATAAACAGATCCCCTTCTGGCCCTCTAAGCAGTGACATGAGGGGTGGAGAGGCCCTAAAGCCCCCTTCCCACAGCATTGCCCACATTGCAGCAGCTCATCTGGGAACCCCAAGCCAGTGGGCCTCTGGCACAGCACCTCTCCATTACCTGTGGAAGAGGATGGATTTCACTAGCGTGACCACATCCCGGCTCGCGTTGTGCCCAGCACACACAATGGCAACGTGCAGGAGCTGCCCAGAGACAAAAAGCACCTTCTTGAGACTGGACATCCCTGCTCCAGGGCCCTGTCAGCTCTCCCCTGGGGTCATGCTGTGGGAAGAGACCCCATACCCCAGCCCTTCCGTGTGGGAAAAAGCCCCAGAGACAGGTAGGATTCCCCTGCCCCAGAAGCAGGCACTAGGAGTCTGGTTGCCACTCCTACTGTATGGCATCCTTCTCTGGACAAGCAGGACACCCTCACCCATCAGCTGTGGCCAACTGAGCACCACGGAGAAGCAAGATGAGGCCCCTGCATGGGCCAGGGCACAGAGTGAGCAGTGCCAGGCAGGTGGCACATACATCCACAATCAGGCAGGGTCCCAGTCTCCCGTCCAACATCCCCCACCCACCATGCCACTGTCTTGGTGCCATTGCCCACCTCACACTTCTGCACCAGGCGCTGCTTGAGGCAGGCAGTGCGGTTGTTCCTCTCGCTCCCGGTGGGGTCTCCATCCTCAGCGGAAGTGCCCCATTGTGGGCTGCCGTCGCTGCCCTCTGCCTGCACCTGGCCCAGCTGGCGGCGGAGCTGTCGGTTCTCCTCCTCCACCCTGTGCACTCGTGAGGCCAGCGCCTCCCGCTCCACTTCCCGATTCGGCTGATCGCCCAGGCAGGGTGGCAAGAGGAGGAAGCGGCCATCTGCGGAGGAGACATGGGGCATGCAATGGGCACGACAAGGCAGAGCTCAGCTGGGAAGGACTAGGTGTGGTTGGTGGCCCAAAGTACCAACTGAGAGATCCCAGCACACCTGACGTGCACCCAGCACACATCACAGCTCAGCTCCCCTATTTCCTGGGATGCTCCTGGAAATGCAGAGCTCATACACCCTGCAGTGACTTGCATGGTCATAGAGCAGCCACTCCAAGGTCTCAGCCTTCCCTGCCCACACTCTTTTATCCCTTGATCCAAGCAGGAAGATTCACTTACATTCAAGGCTGCCCACGAAGAGGTAGAGCCAGGAAAGGAGGATAGCCAGGGTCACCGTGGCGAGCAGCAGCTTCAGCTTCACGCGCCAGGAACGCAACATGGTGCACCCGTGGGACACAGGCAGCAAGGATCAGGTGGGCAGCCCAAGCCCAGCTGTCCCCTGCATCCTAGAGCCTGTGTGGGGCAAAGGAGTGGTGTCACCAACAGTCCTGGAGCTCGTACCCAGGTGACTTGACGCCACCCAGCAAGATGTCCCTCCTCTCCTGCTCCCTCCAGAACACTGCCTGGGCAAGGCCAGCAGCAAGACAGATGCCCTTCACCTCTCCAGTAAGAGTCTCTCCCAGTCAGTACCTTCCTGCCCATGCTGGGGCATCTGGACCTCTGCACAATGTGCCCCACCACCATGCCATGGCCACATGGCTCTGAAGAGGGCCTTCAAACACAAGAGGAGGAAAGGAGACCTCCAAGAGATTTCACTCCAGCTCTGTTCCTTGCTCCTTGCCATTCTTGAGGCCAAGGGGAGAGAACAAATATCTCCTAGGGGAGGAGAGATGTTGGAGAGCTGGTGGATGGTCACGGGGTGGTTAATGGAGCCTGCCCTTGAGAGGGAGAAAGGTCCCTCCCCCACCACCTCCACAGGCTGAAGGGGCCAGGACTGCTCTTGAGACAGGGGCCTCAAGGACACAGCGGGCTGGGTGGAAGCACAGCCCATGGAGCCAGGCAAGGAACCTGCTTGGGCACACTGGCTCCTTCCCAGCCTGTGGGCTGGGGGAGAATTCCCAGACCCAGGTCTGCCACGAGCTAAACGCCTCCACCTCTGATAATAGCGACCTGTCCCAACGAAGTTTGGTGGAAAAATCCCAAACGCCTCAGTGAAACTCACTTCCCAGCCGGGCTGGCTCAGTGAGGCATGACAGGGGATCCCCTTGCCCTGCCCCTCGGCTCTGGCCACACATGCTGTGCCACCTTCATTTCTTGGCACTGCTGACACCGGGCAGAGCAACCACACTCTCTACCTCGCTTCTGCACCCAGGCCCCAGCATGGGGGCATTAAGCCCATCTCCAGGGAGTCCTGCCCTGAGACCCCAAAGAGCAGACAAAGATACCCTCAAAGCAAGGGAACACCAACCTCTCCCTGGCAGGTTGTCTCACTCCACACCCTTGCCTGTCTGCTGCAGCTCAAGGCTGAGCCCCTGCCCTCAGCAGAACATCTGGAGGCTCAACAAAAGCTGCTGTAGGGATGAATGAGGCGGATTAGGGTCTGCTCCCCCTGCGTAGACCCTGCTGAAGCACAGACCCGGCTGCAGCCCATTGATGTGCAGATGCCTGTGGGGCCACTAGGCCAGCGCTTGGGGGCTGAAGCAGGCAGCCTGGGAGGACGTCACCCTGAGCAGCCCCCGGGGGCAGAGTGCAAACACCTGCCCACTGCAGGAACTGCCTGCTGAGAGTGGACAACGAGCTGGCCAGGAGCAAGGGGTATGCAGCAATAGGCTCCCGCTCTGCAAAGGCTGGGGCATGGTCACCCTAACCCCGCTGGGGTATGCAGCTGAGACCTCGTGGCAGCAGGCACCCCTTTTTCTGCCAGAGAAGGGATCCTGCTGAAACTACAGCTCCCGGCAAGCACGGCCTGGCATCGCCCTGCTTTCCCGCTCTGTAGAGTGGGCCAAACACGGGCATGGCGGAGAAGAGAGTGCTGACACATGGAGCGTGCTGGGCCCAGGCACCTCTTCTCCCTGCCATGCTGGACCTGGCGAGGTCTCTGCATGCTGCTGCCAGCCTGTCTCCTGCCCCACAAGCCAGTTTCCACCCCCTCCTGCCTGGCCTGGGCACTCCCCAAACTTCAGTCAGCTCTAGGCAGGAGAGCAGGGGTGAGACCAGATGAAGGAGGTCATCTGGCACTGAGGGATGGGGAAAGGACTTTGGCATGAAGGAAGGAGAGGTGGCACCACACAGCAGCAACCCTCCTGCTCCTCCCTGCCCCCAAGGTCCCTCCTGGGCGGGGGGGCTCACTGCAGGGAATGGCACCCTGCCCCTAGCCTGCATGCGAGCATGCTGCCGGGAAAGCAGGTCTGGAGGACAGGCTGTGACCAGCAGCAGGCCACTTGTCAGAAATCATCCTGGAGGAACCCAAGGACTGCATCTACCCCCTACCCTGTAGCACCCCCACCCCTCCTACCTCGCTTCTCCCCCTCCTCACCTGGCCACTCGCCTGCCTCCTCCC
>VWZE01006786.1:522096-570641 GCA_013396675.1 Eubucco bourcierii | reverse complement strand
TCGTCCCCCCCTCCTCCCCGCTTCAAACCCGAGCTCCCCCCGCACCGGCCGCCCTTTCAGAGGAAGAAAGAACAAACAAAACAAGAGATTAAATTCGCTTTCTGCTCAAGAGCCCCCTGCGCCAGGGGCACGGAGTTGCCCAAAGTCAATCAGAAGGAACCCATCTTTCCTCCAGCCCCACTCCCGGACCTCAAAGATCGCTCCTTTTCTAAGATAAGGGAAAGGACCGGGATTATTTACCCCCTACCCAGCACCTGCCTCCTCCTTCCAGGTGCAGGAAGCTTCGGCCACATGGAGAGATATTCGGGAGGGCTCCGGAAGGAGCAGAACCCTACTCACCTGCCCTTAGCTGGCACAGAGGGGTTGCAAGTACTGCAAGGGTGAGGTGCACTCGGTGCTGCCCCAAAAGAAGGGATAGCAGCTGCCATCTGCTTTCCCAGGCTTGCCACAGCCGCACCAGCCCGAGAGAGCAGGGCTCCCCGAGGAAGACAGCGTCCCCCAGCCCTGCCCAGCGCAGCAACAGCACTGAGCGGGATAGAGTGGCAGCAGGAGTGAGGAGCGGGAGGCCACGGCCGGGAATGCTAACTATGCGGAGATGGGATCTACCTGCAGCTCCCCCCGAGCCTGGCCCCAGGGCTGGGGAAAGGCAGCAAGCTCCTGCTCGGCTCTGGAGCCAAAGAGGAGCCCCTGCCTTCCTGCCCACCTTGGTAGGAGCCTGCTGAAAGGTGCCTGGAGAAGACTGGGTGTGGTGGGAGGAGGCCACCACCAGCATCAGGGAGAGGGATTGGGATGCAATCTGCCTGCACAGCAATTTAGATGAAACACAAATTGCCCCCCACCCCGTAACCCAAGGGCGAGGTGCAACACAAGCCCTGGCCTGCCTCCCAAAGACAGAGCAGTACCTGCTAAGGCAACCGTGGGGCTGCAGGGCAGGGGTTGGCTCAGACTCCACCCAGGCAGCACTGAAACCACTGCCCCAGGAGACACATTTACCTTCCACTCAGGAAGATCTTGCTTGTTCTTGCAGTGCCCTGGTTACTCCTCAGTTGCTCCTCAGCAGCACCTTTATGCCCAGCCCAGCTCCAGCAGGAAAAAGAAACCTCTGCTGGGTACCCTGCTTCATCTCCCCTTTGTGGGCCCAAGGGCACATGGGGATCAGGCTCTGGGACTGTCCTGTCCCTGCCCTGTGGTATACCCCACAAAACAAGTGCTCCAGTTGAGCCATCAGGTGCAGTGGCCAAGCAGGGCTTACTCATGCTCCTGTAAGAAGGTAAGACCTCCTGAGCACTGCTCCAGTGAAGAAAATCATCTCCAGCTCTGACTGACCACTGCTGCCTCTCCACAGCTTCTCCTGGCCTCCCCATTTTGCTCACTCCAGCAAGCAAGGACACAGGACCAGGCTCTCATCAGCTGGGGTAGGAGCAGGTATGCTGCTGGGAAGCACAAGCAAGGCAGAGGCATTTTAGGGTGTTTATGGCGGTGGGGAGGAGATGGTAAGCAGAAAAGCAGCTACACAGCCTCTCCTCCCCCACAGAATGTTAAAGGCAGAGCAAGTGGAGGGCACAGCTGGAAACAGCTTCTAGGCAAGAGGCACAGCAGGTTCCAGCAGCTTGGGCACAGCACAAGCACCCCAGCTGCACCCATCCCTGCAGCCATGGTGCTCCGCCTCTCTGCCCTCCCTCCTCAGTTTCCTTGCTCACGCCAGACAAGTGCAGCCAGCAGTAAGATGAGAGCTTTCCCAATACTGCCAGGTTCCGAACCTAGCACGAGGGTGTGGGGCAGAAGTGCTGCTCACAGCAGCATATCCTCACCTTCTCTGCTGGGAACACGGTGCCTCCTGCTTTGGCAGGAATCAGGAATGCAGGAGCACAGCAAATTGGCCAGAAAGAGGCACTCAGGTCCCCACTCTTGCAGGGAGAGGCTCAGAGCAGACACCAAGGAAGGGGCAGACAGGACCCCAGTCTCACCTCATGCCTGGACACTCCTGCTGCCAGTGACAACAGGACGATGGTCAGAGGACAGGAAATGTCAAGCCATCAGAACCAGGTAGCTGCAAACACACCAGATGCATGCTCACACTGACCTCCGAAGCGTGGGCAGGAGCCCGAGGCTGGCTGCCCACCAGCAACTCTTCCATGCAGAAGCAGCCTGCACTCCCAGGACATTATGCCCACCTTGCTTGCCACAGCCTCCCTCCTAGAGCTGCCCATGTGCTGGCACCCTGCTCCTCCAAGATCCCCTCTCTTTGTAGAAGCGTGACTTAGCCCAACTGGCCTTCGCTCTCCATGGCTTGGTGACTATCAGGTGAGCAGTTAATGTTTAGGGAGAGCTGGCAGTGGGAGCTTTCCCATCCCATCAGCGCGTTTTCCCCAGACTCACAGGCACAGAGGAGAGCAGCCTTGTTTTTCCACAACACCGCAGCTGGCAGCAAGGCCCATGAAAGGCACCTTAGGCACCTTAGCCTGTTGTCTCTCCTACAGCTAATGTGCACCTGCAGAGGGGATGCTGAGACACAGTGAAACTGTCTGCAGGTCTGAGTGGCACAGGGTCGGCCACAGGCTTGCTGCACCCCCTAACTGTGTACCTGCAGGCATTACAAGTGAAGAGGTGGCCTGGCTGTGCCGGGTAAAGAGATGCAGAGCAGCCAGGAGGGATTTCACAGATTCATGCTGCTTGTTGTCTTACCTTGCCATAGGCAACAGAAACTGCAAATCCTTCTCCCAGGTCTGACTTTTGGAGTTGGGAGAGCAGCACCAGTTTAGCTGACCTGCTTAGGCTGCCTCAGCAGCTTCACAGGAGGCAACAAAAGGGCCTTGCAGCCATGGCGAGAGCAGCGCACAAAGATTGGCACCTGAAAAATGGCACCAACCACGCTTTGAAAAGAGGTGACTGGGGGCAATCTCTTTTGCTCTTACAAAGAGATGGGAGAGGACAGGCTGGCTCCTCATTCAGCAGGTCACCTTTAGAGCACATACTGCAGTACCCATCTGACAAAGCACCTTATGATTCAAGGGCACCTCCTTGTCCCCATGGCTGAAATGCTGCAACTCGAGGGGGTTGTGCCAGCCAGCAGATGCCACACTGGCAACACAGAGCAGGGCAGCTGCCTGTGGCAGGAATTTACAGAGGCAGAATGGAATTCGGCCAGGAGAGCAGGATTAAAACCCCATGCTCCAGATTACCATGCTGTCCCTCCCTCCCAAGTCTTATGATAAGCAAAACTTAAGTGAGAACCTTTGTGTTTCCCTGGAAAGAGCAACCTATGGCAAAACAGACACCATAGTCTAGAGCAGCAGCCGCAGAGCTGGATACCAGCACATGAACTGTAAAAGAAGAAAGTATCCCTACCTTCCTGTTGCACCCCAGCACCAGCAAACTGCAGAGGAGATCCCAGAATGGTGAAGATCTTTCTGGGACAGCAGTCAGCTGCACCTCGCTTTGGCTCAGTCTCCTTCATTGAGCTCTCCCCAGGCCCATAACATTATCATCACACACAATTCTGCTGCTCTAAGAGTTCACCTTTTTATTCTGCAAAGGTCACACTGAAAAGCCACCTTTTCTTGCAGAAGCACAGCACATGGGGAAGAGAAGCTAACAGCCTCTGAAGGGTGTTAGCTGAAGCTCCAAGCTTGGCTGAAACAGAGGCTTCCATCACCAAGCTGTTTCCTTCTTTCCAGAGGAAACATGCAAGTTCAGGCTGGGTTTGTCATTGGAACATGCCTCACTGCTTACCTCTCCCTGTCTAAAACCTCAGGAATGCGTTAGGGAGCAACTCTTCTTGGCAGAGACTCCTGATCACAAGGCTCTGCTAGACACAGTCTGCCACTGCAGCCAGTCTCCCTGCCCACCACTGAGCATGGGATTCAGCAGCCCAGCAGAGACCCAGCTGGAGAGTGGGCTGTGCAGGGCACATGTGAGAAGTCCAGTGTCATGGCAGGGAATGCAAGTGTCGTGTAGGAGGCCTGTGTCCATCAGATATCCTGCAACACTTACAAGCTGGACAGCTGTTTTTTACCACAGCTCTCAGGCAAGTTGAAAGGCGCCCACCCAGCTAGTGACACGGTGCCTAAGTGTTCTCACTCCTGTTAGATCCAAGAACAAGCTGGAAGGTTCCACCTGGCCATATCTGTGGGAACACCAGGGCAGCAGAAAGCAGCTGCATGTGCTGCATTTGTCCCTCACTGCAGCAGGGGACCAGCAGGACAGACCCTGGAAGCTTATGCATGAGCAGAGCTGCAGCACACCAGACATGCTGCCCAGGACACTCACCCAGACATGCCAACATCACCTTGGGCTAGAAGTGAGGATCACCCCTCAGGGACCAAGTCACTCCCTGACAGCAGGAAATCCCTCACCCAAAGGCTGCCTAACCCCCTAGCATGGCTCTGGAGCAGACCCCTTTCCCCCTCAGCCAGCCCTCTGCCCACAGTGCCAAGCTCAGGGCAAAGGAGCACCCTGCATGTCTACCCTAGTCATGGTTTTTCCACCAAGCTCATTTCCTGCACATCCTGGTGGGGTACACCAGTCTTGCTCCAGTCTGGCACCTGGAGGTGACCCCAGTGACTCCTTCCACCATGAGACCCTGCCAATGTGCTGCTGAGATTCCCAACAAGTTCACAGAGGAGATAGCTGTAACACACACTGCTCCTAGGTTTACCTTCCCTGACTACAAGTTGTTTGATGGCAGGAGGACACTTGGCAGGTGACTTCTGAGCCTAGCTTAGGACAGCTGCTCTGACATTAACATAGAGATACAGAGTCCTGGATCAAATCCCTTCCACAGGCCCAATGGCCAGTACAGCTAGGCAAAGGAGGAACCCAACATGGACACTGTCTAGGAGCACTGCAAGGGGCAGGAGGACCCTGCCTGCCTCTTGAAACAGAAGAGGAGCAGCTTCTGGGCTGATCTCCAGGTCCCTTCCCTCTGCCGGGATTAGGTTTCTAATATCTGCATTTTTGCTGACTCCTGGGCTGCAGCTAATGGCCAGCTCTGAATCCGTTAAGTTCACAGTGTCCTCCGGATCTGCTCCGGGCATAAATACCTGCTCTTTCCTCTCTTTCCTGCCATTTCCTGCCACTTCCACTGCCGCAGGCTTGCTGCAGATGGCAGTTCTTGGGGGTCAGAGCCGAGCAGGGTCAGCAGCTGGGAGCTCCTGCATCTATTCAAGGCTGTCTGCAGCAATCTCTCTGCCAGCTCCACCTCTGCCATCAGAGCACCCAGCAGGCACATGCCCCACACAGCAAAGGGGTGAGAATTTCACCCCATGAACTACTGATGTCTTAAGTTTCCATCCAGCATTGCTCATAGTAGGGACTGACAGGATATTTACAAGCCCATACCCCCCGCACCGCCGAGATCTCCCTGCTCTCTTGAAATGCTCTTAACCCACGCCAGGAGCTGCTCCCTGAAGGGACAACAAGGGAGGTCATATCCCGGGACATCTGTCTAGACCTACCTCCCTACACATACTTGTGGAGCCTGCATTATCTTGTGCAAAATTAATTAGGTTAATTAAAGAAAAAAAAAAAACAAAAAAAAAACGGAAGCAAAGAGACTCCAACAACCCCAAACCAGCACTCTGCCTGGAACAGTCTGCAAGAGGCATGACACCATCCTCCCTGCCACCTCTGAGAAGGTGCCAGGGGCATGGCTGTGAGCCAGGCCCTCAGGTGCCTGCCATGCGCTGTCACCGGCAGAGCTGGGTAAGTGTTTTTGGCTGAATAGCTATTGATTGAAAACTGCAGTTTCCAGAATGCTCAAAGCTATTTGCTACTTCCTGAAGAGTTTTGGATCAGAACAAAACACTTTGTTTTCCAAGAAAAAAAAAAGAAAAAAAAAAAAAAAGTCTAATTTTGTATTGTTTAGCTTGAAATTGAGCTGTGTTACACTTAAAAGAAAAGACAGAGAGTCTCTCAGCTGTGGTGGTGTTTTGTTGTTGGGTTTTTGTGGTTTTGTTTGTTTGTTTGTTTGTTTGTTTTGTTTTTTCCCTCCAGCTTTTCACTTTGGGCAAAAGTTAATTATTTGTTTAGCTCTGCTCTCCAGACAAGCAGTGACCACCATGAGCCAAAGGTCCCGAGCGGCTCTGCTGAAGGAGATACACTAAGGAGGGTGCCAGCGCTTGCTGTGCTGCAGGCTCCTTCCCAACCTCAGCTCAAGCTCGCTCAAGGCCAACAAGTGCAGGGCCCTGTGCAAGGGATGGCAGGTGCCTCACCGAAGAGGCATCTGCCTGCCCTAGTGGGCAGCAGTTCAGGATACACAAACAAGAGGTCACAGTCACTGCTTGAAAGATACGCAAGGGGCAGGACTTCCCATGCAAACTCCTCCACAGTGCAAGCACATCACACCCAGGTCCCTTGCTAGTCCCACTGGTACCTGGCACTGGAGTAACTCTTCCAGATGCCATCCCTTGCAGTGCCAAACTCTACTCCTCAGCAGCACAGGGTGGGCAGGCACACACATGGGGCAGGGAAGACAACCCCTTCACCTCCCCTATGTGAAAAGCAGGGGAGGCTGAGGTTCACTGAGAGCAGGGCTCACAGCTACAGTCTAGTGCCTCTTCCATCAGCGACTGGCCAAACCAGGAGCAGCATTCAAGCAGCCCCTCCCTTGTCTCCCTTGCCCAGAGCTATTCCTGGCACTGGTGCCTTCAGTGCCCAAGCAAGGCTGAAAGCAAAGCTCTGGGACAGAGGAATGGAACAACTGGACTATAAATAGCAAGCCAGGATGGCTTAGGGCAGGCTCTAAAAAACCCAAGCAGCAATAGTGCCATCCACTCAGGGTGCCCTAGGCATTTTGTAAGGCCTGGAGCAATACCTGAGCTGTAGAAAGACTTACATATTGCCCATAGGCTCTGGCAGCACTGTTGAGGAAGAGATGCTGTTGAGGCTAAGAGACTGCAAACTTCGCTGAAAAAAAGCATATGAGGCATTTTGGAGACTGGAAATGAGGCAGCTGCTGATGGGGGTAAAAAGCAGAGGGAAAGTAGGTCCCAGAAGGGAGGCAGCTGCCAAAGCCAGGCAGTGCAAAGGAGAATGCTCCCAAAGTCCTTACTGATCATTCCAGCAGCACTCCTCCTCTCCTGCTGCACCTTGTGTTTCCATCCTTGGAAACTGCTCAGACTGCTGAGCTAAACCCTGATCTCACAAACCAAAGGGCAAATGCAAGGATGCCTCAACTCAACCAAGTGGCAGAAGAGTGGCTCAGGACAAAAGCTGGCATCTTCTGCAATCCACAGCAACCTCTTTGCAGTGCCTAGCTTGTCCCAGGAGTGGCATATGTGCTCAGCTGATGGGCTATGGCTATCAGGGACAAGTTTCCTCCCTGCCTCCAGGCAAAGTCTTATCCTTCCCACCACACTTGTCCTACTCCTTCCCTGCTTGGTGCTTCCATCTGGAACAGCAAACACTCTGCCTCTCCCCTCACGCTGACAGCACATGTCCTACAAAGGAATCTCAGCCCCCACAGATGAGGATACAACAGGCCTTATACAGCAGTGCCAGGCACTAGCCTCCTGCTCTCAGCGGGGGCCCTGAGCTTCCAGCGATGCTGTAGCATGGCTCACTTGGGCAGACACTGGGAATAAGGACAGAGGGGAGACAAGCACACAAACCTGCATGGCACAAAACCTGCATGGAATCACCCAGCACACAAACACAAGCATACAAGGAAGTGGTTGCTTCCTCAGACAGAAATAATGTTTTTGTCACAACAGGAAGGCAGTGCTCAAAACAGCCCAAACCCAAAACACCAAACACTTGCTTTATGGCTCCTAGAGCACCAAAACCAGCCAGGGTGAGAGAAGGAAAGGCAGACAGTGCTGACTGCAAACCCACCTTGAGACTTTCAGAAGCCCACTGCCCTCCTTCCCCACAGCTCTCCTGTCACCCCTTTGCCTTTCATCCCCTGCACAGCAAGCAAGAGGTGGAGGTCTTGAGTTTGGATGAGTTTCCACAGCCAAACTTCTGGGGACAGAAGCTTGATAATAGAATGAGCAGGATGTGAGCACCCGTTGAAGAGGAGGATTAGTAACCCCCTAATCTGCACATTTTGGAGTCTAAGCACTTTACTCCACTCTCTAATTAAACCACGGAGTGGAGAGATTGCCAGGAGGAGAACAAGGAGAAAGAAGGAAAGGAAGCAGAAGCTGTGCCTTGAAGGCTGTTCCTCGTGGCTTAAATGCAAGGCAGGGGTCACTGGTAGGGATGTACTTCCCTACCAGTGCTCAAGAGCTTTATGCCAGAGCTGCTGAGCACTCTCTTGCCTTCCCTGATAAAACTCACAGCAGGGCTGAGGGCAGGATGAAGGGAAACCTGCACGATGTCCTGGGGATGGCAAAGGAGGGAGCAAGGGGCTCCATCGGAGCTGACAAAGCAAAGCGTTACCCGTGGCAGCCTCGCCTGGCCAGCCGTAACTCACCTCCCAAGACCCTGACTCCTGGGAAACAATACAAGTGCCAGACCAGGTTTGTCTCCACTTCACAGACCTGTCTGCACAGAAGGTCCTTGTTCAAGTGCTTATCTGGCTCCAGGCTGGGGAGGGGCAAGTGCCTTGCTGCCCTGGCACCCAGGCAGACCGCTCAGCTTTGTGCTGGGCTCTTTTGAAGCTTTCCTGGCACAGGTAAAGAGGGAAACCTTTTACTGCAGCCCAACAAACAAAGCAGGTCAAACAATGCCTCTTTTCCCTTGAGCTGTGTTCAGGCTCGTGTGTCTCTGCTGAGAGGAGGCAGCAGGCAAAGCCAAGCTCCATTCCTTGCTGCTGGAACTACACCACACAGTGGGAAGGCCTCATCAGAGAAGCTACCCAAGTAGTGGTGACAGGAGCTCTCTGGAGCACCCCACTGCCCCCCGCAGCAAGGGGAGCAAGGCAGCTGGTGTCACAGCTGGGAGCAGGGGTGCTGGGGAAGTGCCTCACTTCCCGAAACGCTTTGCCTCCAGCAGACTGAGGTTGGGGGGGGTGGGGGGGTGGTGCATGTGCGCAGGGGCAACCTTTCACTCCAGCATCCCTCTCTTTCCGTGCTCCTATTCTTTGGAATTTCTCTTCTGTTTCCTTTGTTTCAGCCCTCAATGAACAGGAAGAAAAGGGAAGGAGCCTTGACAAATCCGATCAAGGCGCAGACACGCTGAGGCTCCCTCCTGCTGGCATGCCAAGCCCTGCACTAATGAGAGGTAGAGGAGAAAGATGTGACTACTGAAAACAGCGGCCCCACAGAAACACTTGCTCTAAGGGAGAGAGGGAAAAGTAGCTGCTAGGGCAGAACAACGCCTGCATGAGCTCCCAGCCTTCAGAAGGGAGGCTTCCCATTTCCCCTGACCCAAGGAGTTTGTTCCGGCTCCTCAGCCCAGGTCCCAGTTGCTTACTGCCCACTACACTAGAAAGAAGCAATAGACCATAGCAATGTTTGGCGAGAAGGATCCAGATGTGCACATGCAAGGGGAAGTTCAGTTGGCATAGTCACAGAGGTGACATCACGCTTTGTTCCAAGCTTCCATGTAGGGAATCTGCTCTTTCCCTCCAGTGAACTTGACCAGTGTTGTCTTCCCATGGGTCCCAAGCACTCACATACCTAGCAGAGAGGAAACTCACAGAGGCAAGACCTTCTGTCATGCAATTACCAATTTGGGTAGGGAAGCATTAAGACTGGAAGGGCTCAAGTACATGCAAACCATCTCCTTAAGCAAGATAACTAACCTTTGAAGGCTGCCAATGTTGCAGGGTTACAGCTGGAGAAGCTGGCAGGGCCCAGTGGTGGCTGTGAGGAACACTTTTTAACCAGGGATTCTCAGCTTGAAGGGCAGATAACACATTTTAGCATACCTGAAGGTTTTGGAGCTTGCTGTCACCTGAAACTGAAAAGACAAGCAGTCATGTGAGAGTCATAAGAGCGCTCTGAGGACAGCCCAGAGTGTCAAAGCCCAGTAGCACCCACACCCTGGTCCTGTCCCTTCTCTCCAGACTGTTACAAAGCACAGCTCAATGTCACCTCAGCTCACAGGAGAATATCTGTGTGCTGCATGTTCCTGGTCTCGGATCACTGCACTGTCCTGTAGCACAATCTCCACCCACAGAAGGAGGACTTTACACGTGTCCCCAGAAGTGCTGGCAATGTCACTGCCATCGTGCTCCATCATAACACATGTGACTTCTTCAGCAGGACGAGGAGCTGAGGGAGGGATGTGAAGTCCCTGGCCCTCTCCCAGATATGGCAGCAGCAGGGCTTAGCTTTTGAAGCAGTGAAGGGAGTAACTGTCATGTCCAGTAACCTGAGCCTCTGCAACAAACCCTGGGCACTCCCAGGAGGGGAGTCAAGATTAGTCTATCCAGGTAGATGCACAACAGCGAGAGAAGGGATAAAGGCAGTGGAGAGAAGGCAGGCCAAAATCACCACAGAACTTGGGCTGCAGGGAGCAGAGCAGCTGGCACATGGATCTCCTCTTCCTCTGAGGAGCTGTGACTTCTTCCCTGTTGGTATCTTACCAGTGCACTGCTGTCCTCCAGCTCCCATATCACACAACTGCAGGCTGGAAGGGATGAGCCCTTCTCCCAGGAGGTTACAGAGATTATCACCTCCTTATTGGGAGTGAGCACAAACCAGAACCACAAAGCCATGCAAGCAAGCTGAGGCTAAAGAATCAGAGAGGAATCAGGAGTTCAGATTTAAAACTCCTCTATCCACACATAATTGCTCCAAGACGCAGGAGGCACAGTACCTTCGAAGCAAGTAAACCCTACCTAAACCATCTTCCTGATGTGCCCCAACTGCTTTAAAACTCCAAATAGAGAAGCAAGACTGCAGAGTGCTGGGTACCAGCTCTGTTGCGCCCCTCTACAAAGCCCAGAGATCAGCCTGGCACTGCACAATATGAAACAAGCAAAACAACATCAATCCCAACAAGGGCTGGAAAGAAGTCATTTACAACAGCTGCAACCTGAACAGAGAAACTCCACCAAAGAAGTACAGCACCACAACTGCTCCACAAAACCCTTCTCCACCGACAGAGCTAGACACTCCCTGTGCTTTGTGAGTCTCCCTCAGTATCTGGCTCCAAGGTGGCAGACAGCCAGTGAGAGGACACACACGGACATGACAGTGAACAGACTTCTATCCCCTCCATCATCCCTACTCTGCTTGTCCTGATCTGTCAGCTCCCACCTCAGCCAAAGGGGTCTAAAGGGAGAACCTCAGATACTTCTGGAGCAGAAGGAACAGGATATGAAGCAATATGCCTGGAACACATCCCTTTCACAGTCACAACTCTCCCACTGGTGCTGCTAGAGCCCTGCATTTCCAGGGAGCAGATCAGCAAGTAAAAGCCAAGCCTCTGAGACCCACCTGAGTGAGGAAACAGAAGCTGCCAGCAACAAGACCAAGTAGCTTCAACAGCAAAGAGCTGGAACAGCAAAGGCACCTTCAGCAGAACTAACCCTGAATGTGCCTGCCACATGCGGCGGCGCTTCCCAGCGGGATCCGCCACTGTCACCCGGAAAGCAGACTTCCCGTGCGCACATGGCACCTGCAGGGTGGGGCCCATGCCCAACGGCTGCAACACAGCCACACTGCATCATGTGTATGACCTGCAAGACCTGCAGCCTGATGGGACTGATCTCCAGATCTGCTGCCTTCTCCAGGTGAGGCCAGGGGAGCTTGTGGGTGAGTCAGATCAGAATCCACAAGCAGTTCCCCACTCTCACCCCAAAGCAGTTGCATGACCCTCTGCCTCAGGGCCCAGATGCATCTCTGCCTTGGAGTGTTTCCATTGACTCAAGCCACCAGAGAACTGCATGCCCAGAAGTTTTTTTCCAGCTGCATCACATGGTTATTAAAAGATATAGCCTCTCCTGCTCAGCCTTAGCACAAGCAGATTTGGGACATTACAGAAGGGACTGCACATTGCTAATGAATCAGAGAAGGGAGTCATCCAAGCAACAGCCTGGGGCTCAAAATAGCTTTCTGGAAAAGGCATCTAGAGGCAGGGGGCAGTCACTGTCTCACAGCAGGGCTCTGCACATATTGCCAGACGTGTTGTTCCTCCTAGAAAGCCAAAGAGCCTCAATCCTGAGAACCCTGGCTAAGCTGAGGGCAGTGGCATCCTGATGGAGAACAGCATCAAAATCCCTCCAAGTCAAAACATGCATTAAAAGGCCCTTTAATCTTGTCTGACCTGAGTTTCCCTTCCCCTCAGATTACCACTTCAAGCAATAGACCTGTCAGCAACACTTCAGGAATTCAAGGACTACATCACAATCATCCCTGGGCAGCTGCTCCCTTTCCAGGTCTCAGGAGGGCTGTTGGTGATCAGAGGCGCAAGCTGCCACCACCAGCAATGCTATGCTTGGAGCCTGGTGTGCTTCATTGCCCTTGTATCCTCATTTGGACAGAGACTTGGAGCTATCCTGAAAGGTGTTGGTCTCCAGTGTGGTATCATGAGTGAATCAAGCCTTCCATTCCAGGCAGGGCTCATGTGTCAGGGACTAAAATACTCCCTGGACATGCCTCTGTCTACAGGTTATTTGAAGCAAGTCACGATTTATCCCTAGCTGTCCCAAAGTATTGCCTGAGCTCATCCAGAAGACAAGAAAATACACAGCCACACCACGGTGCAGGAGCTGAGCAGAGCAGAATAGGATGCCCTGAGGAGACAGGGCCAGACAGACCATCTCATCCCACACCAGCACAGCTCCCTTCCAGCCACAGCCAAAAAGATCCACATCCCTGACCTTACATCACCAGGCACCCTGCATCCTGATGGTGGAAGGACAGCAGGAAAACATGGCTGAGGAGAATACCCACTGCCCCCACAATAGCAACCTCCCAAGACACCATCAAGTGTTTGTATACTGAACCTGTTCTGACATATTCAGCTCAACAGTTCTAACGCTGGCAGCTGCTGTAAGGAGACATCCTCACCTATCTCAGCACTCTCTACAGAATGTTTTGGGCAAGGCTTACTTAGGATGAGCTTCCTCAGAATCATGGCAGTACTCTTCCAGGAGTCAAGCTGCCCAGAAATGCTGTGGTCTCATGGATCTGAGCAGAGTGAGATGCTGGCAGCCAAGCAAGCTGGACTTCATCATCGTACCCACTCACGGGCTGGCAAAGCATTTGATTTTTTTGGGTTTGCTTCTTTCCCTACCATTAGTGCTGAGCCCGCACCTCTCATCATCAGAGCACAAGAATTACTTGGCCTCACAGCCAGTGGATTTCCTGTAAGCACGAGCCCTCAGCACCCTAGACTGACAGTAAGTGCTAAGAAAGGAGCTGCTCAGAGATCTTCCTGGGTTCAGTCAAGAGAGAAACCAGCTCCTCAGCCCAGCCTTTCACCTACTACCCACCCATGTACACCATAAGCCAAGTCTTGCCCAGTCTCATGGGCTAGCTGCTGCTCTGCCAAACCACTCTTCCTCCAGTGCTCCCTTGCAGTACTGATTTACCATTAAAAAAGGCAGCATGATGCTATTCAAACTGTACTCCAAACTCACTTATGCTGGAAGAAGATGAAGACAAAGCGGGACAGGATGGACGCTGGGTGGGGTGGGACAAAGGATGGGGCAAAGAATGAAGTGCCTGCCAAGAGGCTTCTCACTCAGGGATAGAACCAGATGCTACGCTGGAGTAGCCCAAGGACTTTGTGCATCAAGCTTCACCTCTGGCTGAAGACAAGGTGTCTTTGGCAGTCTCCTAGGCAGTCAGCTCTCAGATTGCTGTCTGGCAGAGTGAGAGCTTCTCCTTCAAGGAGAGAAGCTCCAGCAGTCTGCACTGGATATGTCTCTAGAGTCTCCAGCAGCACATACCTACCCCTGGCAAGCCATACTCCAGATCTCTGTCACCAGCTTCAAGTGCTATCTCTTGGTACTTAGACTAGTAGCTCAACCACCATGCAAACCAGTAGAGCGCTCATAAGCAGCACTGCATGTGAATGGAAAGTTGGGTCTAATCCATGTGATTCTGATTAAAAACGTTTGTTTAGTGCCAGACTGCTTGCCAGCCATATCTCATGCCCCTTTTGAACTCAGCCTGCTGGAAAACAAACCCTCAGGGGAAGGGGGGAGAAGAGGGGAGATCAGAAAGGATAAAGTGCCTGCCCATGCAACTGTAATTCTTGCAGAGGAAGCTGCAGGCACACACTGCGTCCATTGTGTGGAGGTAACTGGACAGGAGGAAGGAGGGGCAGCTTGGGAGAGCTCTATTTGCACTCGAGAAACCTGCGAGAGGCCACGAAACGCCCTCCTCGCCCTCCTCGCCCACCTCTAAGGTTCAGCAGGCAGCTGCGCAGCCCTGTCCATGTGAACCGCTGCCGATCTTTGCACCGCAAGGTGTGCCGAGGGCCAGGCCCAGCTCAGGGGGCACTGGGCAGGGTGGCGTAGGGTAAGTCCCGGCAGCGCAGGAGGCAGAGCAGGGGCACAGTCCGTGCAGCTCAGCACCACTCGGCACGACTTACGGGGTGTGTGTGTATGTGTGTGAGGGTCGGCAGTGCTGACAGTAGGTTTGAGCCCTTCTTGCAACAGGCTGCAGCCGGACGGGTCCCACGCCGCTGCCTCCCGCCCTCAGAAGGAAGGTTCGTGCTTAAAAGCACTGAAGATCAGACCCTGACTGTGGCACCCAGCAGGAGCCGGGAACTACGGACAGCATGGCCCTGTCCACCTCCCTTATGCACCTTTGCTCCCTGTTCAGCGGTCCTTCTTTCCCTCCCCAATGAGGTCTTCTCCAGCACGCCCCGATCCCGGGCAGGGACGGCCACGGCCACGGCCAGGCAGGGCAGGACACAAGGTTGGCAGGGCCCTGTCCCCACGACCCTAGACCCCAACATCTTCCAGTCCTGCCTCCATACTCTGCTCGGTCACACCTTGCGCTTCCCCAAATAAAGCCCTGGGTCAGTTGCAGAGCACCAGCCTCGCCGTGCCTGCTACGGAACTACCCACACGCGGTCCCTGAGCGTCCATCATGGACACCCCCGTTCTGGGGTGAACACAGGCCCCCCCGGCTTGGACAGGAGCTCCTGCACGTCGTTTCTCGCCGTGTGACAATGTGCCAGACAGCGTTCCAGACGCCCACGCTCGCTCCCCAGCACCACCGGGAACTTTTTACCGGTGCCGCCTGCAGACCCAGTCGCTCCCCGGAGAGACCCCACGCCGGTTCCCTGGGAAGCGGCCAGCACTCGCCACACCGCCCAGGAACTGCGCTCCCCTCCGTCTCCCAGGCCCACAGAGAGGCAGATCCACGCGTGGGCCAGCCTCTGACCCTCTGCAGCGTCCGAGGAACGGATCCCCTTCGGCGCTCCCCCAGACTGACCCACAGCCCCAGCTTCTCACCCTGCGGCAATCACATTTCCCACCTCAGGACATGCTCGCCCCCACGCAGGTACCCCAATCTCACGCAGACTCCCCTTAACCCTCATAGAAGCCAGGTACCCCCAGCTTTTCTGCTAGCCCCCGTTCCCCCGTCCGCCCCGTACCTGCCCGTCCGCCGCTGCTGCTCCTTTAAACCCCCGCCCTGTCGCCCATCGGCCGTTCGGCGCTCGGCTACTCTGCCTGATCCGCTCCGCTCGGCTCGGCTAGGCTAGGCTGGGCTCGGCACGGTGGGGCGCGGCGCGCAGGCGCAGTACTAGCTGCCGGAAGCGCGCTGCCGTGGGAGCCATGGCGGCGGCACCGGCTTCAGCCTCGTTGCTTGCCCGCGGCAGTGGCCCTGTGGCGCGGTTGCGCCTGTTGTGCCAGCGCTACCAGGAGTACGTGAGGCGGCACCCGGCTGCCACGGCTCAGCTGGAGGGCACCGTGCGGGGCCTCTCCTATCTGCTGCCAGGTGCGTGAAGGGGGCGGCCGGGCCCTCAGTCCTCCCCCCGGGGCCCGGGCATGGGGCTGAGTAGGGTGCCTCTCTGACACCTACCCGGGGGGGTGCAGGGGTCTGGGGTCCAACGGGGTACCGGATCATATCCCCGCTCTGGGCGATGACTGGTAGCCGCTCTTAATCTCTTCGCAGGTCGCTTCTCGGACTCCCACACGCTGTCGGAGCTGGGTAAGTGGACAGTGGGGAGCCGAGGGGGGCACTGCGGCCGCGGCTGGGGTTGTGCCTTTGAGCGGGTGAGTGCGGGACTATTCTCCAGACTCTTGTTTTGTTTCACGCCTGGCTGCATTCTCCGGCAGCCTATGGGATGAGGGATCTGCAGCTTTTGCTGCCATTCTTCCTTCGTCCCCTCCCGGGGGAAGAGGCAGCAGTCCCAGTTTCGTTTGCTTTCTGTGCATCCCGATCTGCGGTGTTCTTTCCCTTTTCTAGTGTATTCTGCCTCCAACCTCCTAGTACTGTTAAATGACTGGATCCTACGAAAGGAGCTGCAGCAGAGCCTGCCTGTGGTAAGGCTTCAGTGTATGGGAGTGGGATTTGGGACGCATGTTTTTTTCCTTGCAGAAGCTTTCACGGTGTGTATGTAAAAACTAACAGATCTTTGCTGTGGGCTCACTTTACTGTCAGGTATGTAGAAGCCAGAGGCAATTTCTGAATGCAGGTAAACAGCAAGCCTGCCCTGTAGCTCCTGGCTTGGAGGAGTGGCTAGAACATTCTCCAGACCACAGAAATCAGGCCCTGGCTTGTACCAGGAGCTCCACTGTTTTTTTTTTTTTAAAAGCTCAGAGCTTGAGCAAGGCAAAAGTGTTGCTGCATAATCATGTTTCCAGAGCAGTGGTTCTGAGGAGCTGAAGCTCTTATTCCATCCCTCAGACTCTTTCTTTGCATATCCTATTGAGCAAAACAAACAAGCACCTTACTTCGGTGTCTTTCTTGCAAGAGCCCCAGGCTGGCTGTCAGCATTTGTTAGACCCTTTGAGAGATGAGGAGGAGGGTGCTGTTTCCAGACAGACCTCATCTGTTGCAAGCCTGCCTGATGTGTGGGTTTGGGGGTAGGCAGCTCTCTGGCTGGAGTGTCAGGTGAGTAACAGAGATGCTGAAGACTTGCTTCCCTGGTTGCCAAAGGTCAAAGTGAATTTCAGATGTGTTGTCTTTATTGATGCTTTTCAACAAGTACAGATCCTATGACTGACAACATCAGTAAGTCCCCACATACCTCAGCAAGGGGCTGGACTGTCTTGAGGTTCATGTGACCAATCTAGGCTGATGGTGTACTCAGCAAGCTCTGGTGTGACTGTGGACTCTGGGTCTCCGTCACTTTACTGCAGGTGTTCTCCTTCATCAACTCTAACCAGAGAGGAGGTTTGTCACGTATTCTAACTCTGGGGCAAGGAGGAGGAGAAAATTATATTGTGGAGTTCAGGCACAGTGCCACAACCCAGGAGACTGACCTGCAGTGTCAGTTGGGGTAGAAGGCAATCTGAGATAGATCTGTGATATTTTCCCTGTTTCTTGGGCAGTACCTGTGTGGCACTGTAATATGTCAGTCCGCACCTGCTTGGAGATAGAGAACTGGGCTTCTGCATAGACTCTGGCCACAATGGAGGGACCACTTTTTTGTTTCTGGGCTGTGACTTCCAAGGCCATCTTGTGCTTTTTTCCAAAGAGTCCCACCAGACTAGGCTGTTCTTCTGCCCTATTTAACTCCCACACAGAACCTGCATCCTGTCCTCCTCCTTCCCTCTGTGTTTTGCAGTCACTGCCCCAGCAGACGCTGTTGACCTGGCTGAGTGTGCTAGAATGCGTGGAGGTCTTTGCAGAGATGGGGACGGCCAGGATGTGGGGGGAGATGGGCCGATGGACCATCATTGTCCTCATCCAGCTGGCTAAGTAAGTGACATGGATGGAGGGGAAGTGGCAGTGTGCACTTGGAAATGGGGTCTGGAGGGGAATTTCCATAGCCCAGGAGAAAAATTAAGCAGGACTGAGCTGCTTGTCCCTGTGGCTGGGGGAATTTGGAAACCCATGGCGTGCTGGATACTGTACCACAAAAGGGCTTACTTACTCCTCCTGCCAGTTGCCCTGAGTGGGCCTGAGTGTTTCCCTCTTCTGTGGAAGCCGCCTTTCCAATGCAATTGGAACCCAGCTCCCTAGCCTGGTATTGAAGGCTTCCATGTGTCTGCTCATAGAGCCATTCTTCGGCTCCTGCTCCTGCTGTGGTACAAAGCTGGAATCCAGACATCACCTCCCATCGTGCCACTGAAGAGGGAGCAGCAGCAGCCTCTCCACCCCCAAGGTGAGCCCGTGGTGCTATCATGGTTGGCTTGGCGCCTTGCTGGGCCACATGTCTTGTCCTGCTAGGAATTACTCATCAGAGCAGTGGCTTGGGTGGCACAAAGAACTGTAAGACCTTATCAGTACACAAAGCTGAGTTGTGCTGAACTTTCCATCCTCTGCAGAGTGCAAGTTAGCTTAGTGGCAGGATTGTCCTGCAGTCTGGAAGGAGAGTGTGGAGGAGCCTAAGCCTGGAACCACTGGCTGAACCGTGTGTTCCCTGGTCAAGCTGCATGTACCCTAGTCTGTTCTGATGCTGAGGGGAGAGATCCTAGATCTGGGCCATTGCTGATGTCAGACATCAGCCTCTGCGTAGTGTTAGCCCCTTCAGGATGGTCTGGTTTGCATTAGATCAAACTTTCAGTCTGCTCTTCTGGAGGCAGTGTAGGAAAGCTTTGTGTTGAGGCATATTCCTTTGGAGCCTGACTCCTGTGGCTGTTTTCTCCAGCAGGCATGGAAGGCAGCTCCTCAGGGAAGGATCAGACCTACGTTGGCAAGCGTTCCAGCCGTGTAGTGCGCTCTCTCCAGAGCAGTAAGTAGCTGAGCCTGTTTTCGGTCCTTGCCTGAGCTGTTTCTACTCTATGCCCTTTATGTACTACTGGGTGTGGGCAGTGCAGGGCAGAACCTTGTCAGGGTTCTACAGGGCTACGTCCTGCCAGTTGCTGGGCACTGTGAGTGGGAGGATATCAAAGCAGCAGTGATTCAGGCGCGTGCTGCCAGGCTGGCACTTAGATTGTATTTTCCCATGCAAGCTGTATGATGGAGACAATCCCTCAGCGTGGTATTACTTTTGAGGAGCATGGGTCTTAAAAGAACTTCTCTCTGCTGTATTCACTCTGCTGGAGGCAAGCTCTGAAGGTGCTGGTCAGCCACAGCTGTGTGTGCAGCTCTCTCAGCTTTCCCATTTCACACCTTGGAAGGCAGTGGGGAATGGTGCAGGGAAATGCCGTAAGGAAGCATTCTCTCTGTTTGTGACTTGATCTGCTTGTTTCAGCCCCATCCCTGCAGTCTCGGCACTGGGGGTCGCCTCAGCAGAGGGAGGAGTCACAGAGCCGAAGAGCAGAGGAAATGAACCAGCTTCCCACCCCTCTTGGTCTCCAAGAAACCATCGCAGAATCCCTCTATATCACGCGCCCTCTGCTCCACCGTATCCTGCCCTGGCTGCCTGCAGGCTGACACCATAGCCGGGTGCCGGCAGAGGGTGCTGCGGGCTCGGCCCTGCTGCAGAGGAATGCCGCGCCGGCCTTCTCCCTCCTGCTGCCCCTCTGCCTAGACACGGCCCCGGCACTCCTCCCTTCTCTCCAGACTCAACCGCTGGAATTGTGGGCACAAGTCCTCCAGCCCCTTCCCAGCACTGTCTCACAGTATGTCCTGCGCTCAGCAGTGCTTTCCTGGTACCTAGGGGATCACTTGTCTGTATGCCTCGTTACAAATCTCTGTTCCTTGACTGTGTGTTCCTAGTATTGAGTTTAGGAGTGTGGGGCCAGAGATCATGGAAACCCTGGCTTCTTTCAGCAGTCCTGGACATCTCGAGGTCAGTCAGACAAAGAATCTTCGCAGGCATTTGAAGTCGGTGGTAGCTGTGGGCTTCACAATTCTCCCTGTTCCCCACTTCTGGGGACACCTGACAGGCAAACACAGGGGCTGGTCTTTGTGTGCAAGATGGGTATCTTTAGGTGTCTTCTACAACACTTGCAGTGCTCTCTGTTCTGACCTGGAGCAGCCTGCACTGCATGGAGCTTGGAATAGAGAGCATTTAGAAATCCACATTCTTTTCCCTGCTCTGGGTTAACTTTCTGCCCTTCTCCTTCCAGTCTGAGCTTGCTGAGTGATCTGAAGGACCTGAACAGGCGAGAACGGGCGGAGCTGAGGCGACGAACCATCCTCCTGCTGTACTACCTGCTGAGATCTCCTTTCTATGATCGATACTCAGAGTAAGGGGCCCTTGATAGGCTTTTGCTGAAAATTTCCCTTGTAACAGTGTCAGGGGACTGGCAGAAGAGGTATGGGTGCCTGAGACCAGGTTATTCTGAACCATTGAGTAACAGTTGCCCTTGCTGTTTGTGCATCTGGGGCAGGAGCTGTCCTGCAGAACTCATTCCTGCTGTCTGCCTTCCTAGGGGCAGGATCCTTCTCCTTCTGCGCTTGTTGGCTGATCATGTGCCTGGAGTTGGCTTTATCACACGTAAGTGGACCCCACCGATACATGCCCATCTCTGCTGGGCGAATTGAAACTGGGACTTGGGCAGAACATTTTGTCAACTGGTTTCCAACCTGAGGAAGGGATTGGGAAGTCTTTAGACTAGTTAGCACTGGTTCACCCTTGCATTGATGCTTGGGATTTTTGGAATGGGAAAGGATGAATTGCTTCCCAGTTCCACCACAACCGTAAACCTCTGTGTATCCTCCCAGGCTGCAGAGCTTGATACTGCCACCTAGGCCTGTTCTCCTGGGCTCCCTTTGCACCTCTGCTGGTGCACTACAGCCCTGCCTTGCAGCCCTGTTTCTGAACTCCTTTTCCTTGGTCCACAATCTCCAAGGGAAGAAAGGTGCCTAGAGGTATTGACCCAGGCAGGAACTGATTGTAAATCAAAGACCCAAACCAGGTTCTGTCTTCTAGTCCTTCACCAGAGGATCCTTTTTTTAGGGGCTAGAATTCCACCTCCCCCTTTTGTCTGCTGATGTGAAGCCTTTTGTGGAGTGATTCATGGCAGTGATGTGGCATTAGATCAGCCTGGCATCAGGGGATTGTCACAAAGCTGTCTGGCTCAGGAGCTGCTTCCTCCAGTTAGTGATTTCAGAGAGGCTTTGGAGCCTGCATTAAGCCATGTGCTACATAAGCATTTTCACTCTACAGCAGTTGCTTCTGTTTCTGCACCTGCTGATTACTGCTGAGTGGTCTTCTCTCTTCCACGTGCCACAGCAGTGTCCTCCTGACTTGCTGCGTGGAGGTTTGACCCTTGTGCACTGTAGACCTTCCTCCCCGCTGGAACCAGGACATGCCAGCTCTGAGGGAGCAGTTCCCCACACCATGGCTGTGCTGGCAATATTTCACACACTGGTTGGTCCCACACTAAGCTCTGGCACCACACCCCAAAGCTGTCTCACATTTTGGCAGAAGTAATTGTTCTGTTCTTAGGTTCACCTGAGTTCAGTAAATGGAGATCTGGGGTTGTTGGGTATCATAATGAGGAGGGGGTTTGTACCCTGTACATATACAGCTTCAGGTTCTTGCCTTTTGACATGTGTGATTCCTTTCTTCTCTTGTTTCAGGGCCACTGATGGATTACTTGCCTGCTTGGCAGAAAATCTATTTCTATAACTGGGGCTGATGAGGAGATGATGTTTATTCTGTGCTAAGATCATAGGTGGACATTTCTAAGGAGGGCAACCAGGCTGGGGGAGGGATATTGATAATGTCTAATTTTCAGCTAAACCACCAATGAGAAGCTCCTGTTCTGCAGGGTGGGGAGGGGATGTATGTAATTTTTTTTTTAAACTGGTCTAGCTGTGGATGATGGACACTACATGTGTGAAGAGACCCTGGCCACCTCTCTCTCTCTGGACTGTTTGGCTGCAGTGATGGTGATGGGCCAACCTCTTTTTTAAGCACTTGATTTTTCTCCTTTTGTACAGATGCACTGTAATAAAGCCAGGCAGGGTAGGTGGTTTTTTTGGAGAGCATTGTCTCCCACCTTACGGCACTGAGGCTGACCTGCAACCTGCTTCTGTTGGCCATTCCTGGCCAATCTGCTTGGAGCAGGCATGTCTGTCAAATAAACTGACTGAATGGAAAGAGTTCTCTTTACCTGGGATCTTTGTAGCTGGTGACCAGGCAGGCCCCTTCCTGTCAGAAGGTGGAGCTTCTGCAGTTGCCTGCGCTGGCATATGCTGTCCCTCAGAAGCCTTTTGCTCTGGCCTGTCAGATGGGTCCCCCACATGTTGCTCAGCTCATGCCTCCAGCCTCCGATTCCAGGTGACTGGTTTACTCCCCGGTTCCCTGGGGGTACAGAGAGCTGCAGCTTGCAGACTGCTCTCTTAGCACCCTAATGCCTGTTAAAAGGGTTTGCAAAATGGCTGCCAGCCAGTGCCTGTGGCCAAAGGCAGAATTGAAGAAGGCTAATTCAGCAAACACTGCTGCACCGTACTTCATAAAGGGCCCAGGGGAGGCCTGCACAGTCATGGGCATCTTTTGGTATCTGCTTTACTTAACTGGGTGATGATTGAGGCATCATTCTGGGCAGTGAGCTGCTGTGGAGGCTTCCTTGGCCAGAAGGAAGGAGCAGTGAGCTGGTGGCACTGGATTGCTCTGCAGGCAGCTGACAGCTCTGCGCAGCGCTTGGAAGCTGGGAATTGCAATGTGCATTGGCCTCAGGTAAGTGACAGGAGCCATGGGACTGCAGGGCTCACAGCCTTCTTGCCTCAGCACCCAAAGCAGGGGATATAGCCTCCACAATGGGCCATCACAGATGGGGACGATGGGCACCACAGGGCTTTGCCAGTGCCTGGCATCTACTGCCACTCAGCTGGCAGTAATGCCCTGTAATGAGGTGGCAGGGTGGAAAAGCCATAAGCAAGAGACTGCTCCATTCAGTTGAGCTTTCAGCAGAGGAAAAGGAAAGCCTCTTGAGGCGAGGAGACTGAGATGAAGGAGTTTGCTTTTGGAGGGGTCAAGAGGGAGGCAAAGGGTGCTGGTGAAGGACAGAAACAGCCCTGGAGCTGTGGCTGGCTGGATGTGCACCAGTGCAGGACTGCAAGAAGCTGATGACACCTGGGCAGGACCAAGTCGGGCAGGACCAGAAGCTTCTGTACCAGGAGGTGGTAAGCAGAAGGGGCCACCCTGCTTCCCACCCCAGCAGGCTGGTGTCCCAGGTCTGTCAGTGAGATGACTCCTCTGTGACCTCACTGTGGACCTGGTGTCAGGGTGCACCATGCTGTGCAGGCTCTTGCTGCTCTCCCTGCTGCTGGGGGCTGTCTTTGCACGGCCCTTACAACAGAGGTAATGATTTGTCCCTCATCCTTCTCCTCTGTGCCCCAGTATCCGCAGAGGGACAGCAGGGCTCCTGGCCTGGGCTGATACTTGTGGAACCAAGCCCTCGTGAGCTGGCTGGGCTGGGTGAAGCGGCACATAGGAGCTCTTGTGGCAGTGTGAGCAAATGCCATAGGGTCTCAGCTCACTCCTGCCCCTGTTTTTTCTCTGCAGTGACAGCTACTCAGTCCCTGAGGACTTCTCTGCTCCCCTGGAGCTTCCACAGGAACACTTTGGCCTGGTGGATGGTATGGCACTTTCTTTGCCCCTCTGAACACCCTTTCTATAAAGTCAGCTCTCCAAGCAGGTGCTTGTCCCCAGCCTTGGGAGCAGCCCAGTGCTGAGCCTATTCATCTCTGCTCTACCTGCAGATTATGGCATCAAACCCAAGCAGCCTCACTTCAGGACCCGAGGGGGCCAGGAGCAGTCATCAGGGCTGCACAGAGCAGGCAAAAGCAAGCGCGATGAGCTTGGCTTGCTGGAGCACTACGATGAAACCCACCTGTGAGCCACCATGTCCTTGTGCCCACCACAGCCCAGCCTCAGGGACACCGCTGCTGCTGCACGATAGTGTAGGTGTTGGGGTGTAGGGAACGGAGGGTGAGAATAATGGTAAGCCCTGCTTTAGGTGGGGACTTGAGCAGATTACCTCCAGCAGTTCCTTCTGATCATATGATGATGCCAGGGGAGGTTTAGGCTGGATATTAAAAACTGTTTCTTCACTGAATGGGTTATCAAACACTGGAATGGTCTGCCCAGGGCAGTGGTGGAGTCACTGTCCCTGGAGGTGTTTAAGCAGCATGTGGACTTGGTGCTTAGGGACATGGTGTAGCATTGACCCTTCAGTACTGGGTTGAAGGTAGGACTGGATGATCTTGAAGGTCTCTTCCAACCAAATGTATTCTGTGATCTACCACTACCTGAAAGGAGATTGTAGGGAGGTGGGTGCTGGTCTCTTCTCTCAAGATACAAGTGAAAGAACAAGAGGAAATGGCCTCATATTGCACAAGGGGAGGTTTAGGTTGGACATCAGAAAAAGAAAAATCTTCACTGGAATGGTTCTCAAACACTGGAATAGGCTCCTCAGGGAGGCAGTTGAATCTCCATTCCTGGAGGTGTTTAGAAGACAGAGATGCAGTGCTAAGGACATAGTTTAGCAACAGACTTGGTAGAGTGAGATAGTGGTTGGACTAGATGATCTTGAAGGTCTTCTCCAACCAAAATGATTCTGTGGTTCTATTCTATCTCTGGCCTCTAGGGACTGCAACCAGGGCTCTCCTACCAAACCTGAGAAGCTTCAGCTCCTTCTCGAGTCCCAAGAAGGGAGTCAGGGCCCAAACCCACTATTGTGGGACATAAACAGCACAGCAGCCCTGTTCCATGAATCATATTTAATAGTTGTAGCCATCACAGCAGACCCAGCTGAAGCACAGAGACCGCTGGCTGCAGGGACCAGGAGAGCTCTCCAGGCTCCCCTGTGCTTCACACAGCTCCCTGCAGGCTTTAGCCCTTCCCTGCCCTGCTGCTGGCAGGCACCCAGCTCTGCACAGAGGTGACCCCTGAGGTGGACCAGCCCTGCCCCTGCCACTGGTAGGGAAGGGACAGAGAAAGGGTCCCCTCTCAGAGGTGTAATTACTGCAGGGAGGTAGGGGTATTTTTCTCTCTCACCAGGGCACAGATAGAAGAGGACAGGGATGGGAACAGAGGCAGGGGTGAGCTGTCCTAGCCCATCCTGGCTCTGGCAGATACTGGGGCTCCCTCTGTCATCCCTACCCAGCAGCTTTGCCCCCAGGGCCTGGTGAGGAGGTGATGCCCATCCAGGGCAAGCTCATTTCCCAGGTGAGCCAACAGGTGTTTCTTGTTTGCTGTAGCTGCTGTGTCTTCATACTGTGAGAGTCCGACTCTGCCACTGCATTAAAAGTCACCCCAGAGGGATGTGACAGGAAGCTGGGCCATGGTCACAAGGAAGAGATGTCACCCCAGCCTGCAGCCGGAAAGGGCCCAAGGACGCTGCTGCCCACCTCTCCACCACTCACAGGCAGGGCACCAAGCAGGTGCTTCTCCAATAGAATAAACTAAGAGTATTTTGTACAATAAACACAATTTGTCCAGCCCTCCCCCCACCCTGTCCCCCCAGCCCGAGGAAGGGGAGTCACAAAAAGAGGCAGTGCTCCGTGCCCTGGGGAGCCCTGCCCCAGGCCCACTCCTTCTCCAGACTCAAAGCAGCTCCTGTCCATGCACGACACGGGGAAGGGGTGAGACTGCAGCCCTGCCTGTGCAGGAGATGCCTATGCCAGCCCCTACTCCAGGTAGATGTCCTCTGTAGGGCACGTGTACTCCACATACTCCTTGTAGAATTGCTGGAAAGCTCTCCTGCAACACAGCACCAGGCACCGCTGAGCAGCATCCTCCCTGTGAGTTGTAGAGCCCTGCTTCCCTTCTCACCCTCCCTCTCTACCCCCTGCAGCTAGTTTTGTGTCCCTAGCTCCTGGACCCTCCTGCATTAGCACCCAGAGCTGCTGTCAGAGCCACAGGGTCTCCATCTTGCTCAGTGCCTGACTTTAAGCCATCTGTCTGCAACATCCTGTGCTGGGACTTCTTCCAGTGCTGTCAGGAATACGCTGCATGGAGCCCTGTCAGCCCTGGCTCTTGACCCAAGCCTCTCGTTTGAGGGAGGAGGTGCCAGCCTGGGGCCAAGGCCAAGCCCCACACATATGGGGGGATGGCAGGGCTCAGACTGGCTGCTTCATTCCTCCTGCCCTTCAATAGCAAATCTCCCTGCCCAGGCAGGACTCACCCTACAGACTCTGCCAGCGGCTTTGTGGACTCCTCTGAGACGAAGACATGACAGGCGAACCTGTGGTCAGCAGGGTGCTTGGTAATGAACCCAAAATACCTGAGGACAGAGAATGGGTGTGATTGGACCAGCAGACAAAGCAGGCACAGCATCCCTGAAGCGTACCCACCCCTGAGCACTGGAGTTTGGGATCTACACCCACACACACTCCCAAACTGTAGTGGCCCAATGCCCAGAGCTGGGATTTAATTCCCATCAAAAGGCTGCTTTTCCAAGAAGCTGCAGCACTGGGTCCACAGGAGATAGGGAGCCCGTAGGACCAGGGTACTGGAAAGACCTCCCCCTCCTCTTCCCAACTCAAGTCATGCTGCCCCCAAGGAGCAGGAAGGCAGCAAAGCCTCTGTGCTGGGCTGCTGGTGTTGAGGGCTGTCCCACACTTCCTTCCTACTCACTTGTTGTTCTTTGGATGGTACCCACAAAATGAAATATTCTTCAGCTGGAAAAAATGGCTACACTTGTTTACCTAGGGAGAGAGAGAAAACTGTCAAGGCTTTCCTCCCCAGCACCCTGCAGGACAGTTAGTCTTTGGTCCTTGGTCATAAGCACTTTGAGCAATGAAATGAACTGGAACCTCATCCTGGGCTGCTAACAGCACCAGTTTTGGGATGGCCCCAAGAACCTGCACACAAGGTGCTCTTTAGACAGCCCTTGGCTATATCTACTTCCAGGACCTCCTGTGGAGTTTCCTTTGAGGCCTTGGTTAGGTTAGATTCAGTGTTGCTGTTGACCCAGCACACAGAGCCCTTCTGCCTCACTGAAAAAGGCTCTTGGAAACACAGTACACAGTATCACCAAGGTTGGAAGAGACCTCAAAGATCACCAAGTCCAACCCATTACCACAGACCTCAAGACTAGACCATGGCACCAAGTGCCACGTCCAAACCTGCCTTGAACGCCAGCAGGTAGGTGAGTGGGTAACCTTGAATCAAGTCAGTCATTGAAGCCCTGCTGTTCAAATGGCCACAGCCAGAAACGAGAACTGATTTATACAAGTTTAACGAGCAACTAAGCTGATGGCATCCTCTAGATACTGGCAAGACTTGCAGAAACCCCAGCCCAGTTATGTCACAGCACTCAGAGCCATGAGCTACAAATACTCCCCACCAGCTGCAGGGGAGGTTTCCCAGCAGCTTACTTATAGCCCTTGCTTGCCTCTGCCCATGCCAAGGACTAATCAGCAGCTTTCCAGAGCCAGCTAAAGCGATTACAGGACAGATCTGGAGGACACCTCTCAAAATAGTAGCAGAAAGGTTTAGGAGCAGTTGATAGATTACTGGTGTGGCTCAGGTTGCAGCATCCCAATGCAGGGATGTGCCTGGCAGCTACAAGGGCATCAGCTGGTGTTAGAGTCCAAAGCTGGGAGCCTGTGGGGTACAAGGGTCCCCAAGGTCCTACGAGCCCACTGATGGCAATTCTTACAGCCTCGAGACAGGGCAGACACCCATCCTTTTAATCTGCAAACAACCTGTAGTACGGAGCACACGAGCTGGGGAAGGGACAAGACAAGGTGGGGGTGGGACACTACCTTGTTGTGCTCCTTGGAGTCATCAGCTTTCACAGCAATCTTGACGCCACGCACGCTGATCTCCAGGACACAACTGGAGGGTGGGTTAAAGTGCACAGTGAGGCGGCGCGTGGTGGCAATCTGGGGAGGAAAACAGAAACAAAGCTATGGTGCCTATGGGCAGTCATGAGCTTAACCCCTTCCCTTGCCTTCCTCACTGAGCCTTTGCCCTGCTCCCAGGATAAGCAGGCACTCCAGCTTCTCGGGATGGGGCAGGACAGTACCTTCTGCATGGCCGCACACAGCACGTCATTGCCCTTGTGATAGGGAACCTGCACCGAGCCGAGGAACTTCACCCGGAATTGGTCCACCCAGTCACTGCTCTTGGCCAGAGCTGGAAGAGAGAGCACATAGGAGGGATCATCTCCAGTGACCAGGAACATGGGCTGAGATTTGCATTCCATCTCCACATTCCCACCCCTGCACATTTTCCTGTCCAGGGAATGCTTCCTGCAGCACCAGATACCAGCTCCCAGAATCACAAAACGTTAGGGAGTGGAAGTAACCTCAAAAGATCATCCAGTCCAACCCCACCACCAGAGCAGCACCATCTAGAATAGGTCACACAGGAATGCATACAGGTGGGCTTTCAGTGTCTCCAGAGAAGCAGACTCCACAACCTCTCTGGGCAGCCTGTTCCAGTATTTTGTCACCTTCACAGTGAAAAAGTTTTCCTTTTTGTTCATGTGGAACCTCCTATGCTCTAGCTCGCACCCACTGCCCCTTGTCCTATCATTGGATATCACTGAGAAGAGCCTGGCTCTGTTCTCCTGACACTCTCCCTTCACGTCTTCATAAATATTCCTGAGGTCACTTCTCAGCCTCCTTTGCTCCAAGCTAAAGAGACCCAACTCCCTCAGCCTTTCCTCATATGGGAGATGTTCCACTGACACCAGAAGCTGCCTATCCCTCCACTGTTGGATGCCCAACTTGGTCCTCCCTCCACCCCCTTACTTAGTGGAGATGAGGTGGACACAGGATGGGAGACATCAACAAGCTGCACACAAGAGCTTGGTACCTGTTAAATGGTCAGGGTCCTTGGTGACTTCAATAGCATAGTAGGCAGGAAAGATGCCCCTGTCACCTGTCCGCATGTTGTAGGCCTCGTACCAATAATCTTCTGCCTGCACCTCCACCAGCAAAGGATCATCCACCTCCAGTTCCAGCTCATCCGCGTGGCGAGGCACAAACCTGGGCAAGGGAGGCACTAGCACCTGGCCAGCCAGCAGGGATGGTGGCCTCACTGCCACACTGCTGGGGCAGGGGACAAGGTAGAACCTGCTGCTAGCCTAGACGGGTAGCACCCTGGCAGGTGTAAGTAGCCACGGGGACCTGAGATGCTGAATAAAGCATCTGAGTAAGTATAGGCTCAAAGCACATAAGCACCCTGACACCTAAGGGTATCCCTATGGCAAGGGTATCCTTACGGCATCACCTATGCTGCTCTCTAGAGGTACCAGATGCCCTCAGAGGTCTTGCCCCTACAGCAGCCTTGGAAGAACATGAGCTATGAGAAGTGGTTTGGTTCCCAGGGATTCCCAAAAGCTGGAAGCTTGGGTTGGCCCCACTGTGGCGGAAGGGCTGCACCAGTTTTCCCCTCTGAGAGGGCTGGGGACACCTGCAGACTCACCTAAAGACAGCACGGTGGGTCTGTTCCTGCTCCTCCCCATTGATCATGCAGGAGAACAATCCAAAAGACTCAGCACCTGGGCACAAAGACAGAAGGGAACATCTCAGTTTTGAGGAGTCAGCACCACAACAACCAAGAGATGCAATATACATGAAGCCAAGTGGGCTGCTGATGCTCCTAGAAGATGACTTGGCTGAGACAAAGCCACATGGTGCCACTCAAGAGAAAGGCACAGCAAGACCCACCACACTGGGGCCCAGTGGTCCCTGTGGGGACTGTCATGTACCCCTGTGCTGCTTTGCACAGCTGTGACAGCTAGTATCACCAGCCCTGCCACCGGAAGCCCTGTCTGCTGGGGCGTTCCACCAGCCTCAGTGCTCCTCTGGGCGCACAGAGGAAGGGCACAGTCCAGGAGGGATGCTGCTCTCACTCAGCCACTGCAAACCCACTCAGCCTTCCCAATACTACCACACCTTGGGGCAGCCAAAAAACCATCTTGAAACGCTTCTGCCCACCCCCACCTTCAGGTTGCTAAGCTTTACCAAGGCCCACATACACCTCCCCAGCCACCAGAGACAAAACCACAGGCTGCAGCAAGTAGAGCTAGGGCTGTTGCCTGCTGGCAGCTCTCCACCTCACTGAGGGACCCTGAGTTTGCCCTCAGCCCTCTACCAGGGACAGCCACGGCTGCCCAGGCAGCCAGCCACCAGCCCACCTCCTCCCAGCACTCACTGGAGGAGCGTGCCCGGCCACTCATGAAGACATTGAGGAACTTCTTGGAGAAGTGGATGTCTGCCTCAGGGGTGGAGTCCTCAGAGAGGCAGACTGAGTCATGCTTCAGTGCATCCTCCTCGTACTCCTCACCAATGGCAGACTCATAGGGCGATGAGACACAGTTGTCGTAGACGGTGGCTGAGTCGCTCTCATCGCTGTAGCCTGAGTAGCACTGCTTGAGGCTGACCAGCTCCAGCTGCATGTTCTCGTCCACCACTAGCGTGTACTTGACTGAGTCATAGGAGAGGGCGCTGGTGTCTGAACTCACGGAGGCTCTTTGAAGGTTATGACCTGGCCGGGGGCCACCACAGGAGGCCCTGTGCAGGTTCATCTTGTCAGGGGAGGACATGTAGTCCAGCACCTCATCCTCCTCGCTGATGGAGGGGTTGGTTTTCCCTGCCAGGGCCGAATAGCCAGAGGTGTCAATGTCAGAGCTGATGGACATGCGGTTCTCACTGGACTGGGACAGGAACGGCTTGTCAGTCTCCAGGGGGTCTGAATTCTTCTGCACAGGCGTCAGGTAGATCTCCTCTGTGGCCTCCAGCCTCACGTCTGTCTGATAGCGGATGCGGTCCCGGTGAGCCTCTGGGCCCCTTGCTGTGACCACCACTACACTGGCGCCATGTGGTGGGGGGGGACGGCTGGTGGCCTGGTGCTTCTCGGGTGGCCGCGATGAGGTGACACAGGCAGGTGCCATCTGTGTGGCTGCTGTGCGCCGGCATGGGCTCTCCGTGGATGTACCCCGGTCTTTGGTGGAGGTTGTGCTGTTTTGGTGATTTACCTCATCACTCAGGCAAACGTGGTCGTGGGGAGGGGTCTGTTCACCTGGAGGGGAAAGACAGCAACTCTGACAAGTCTGCAGAGGAGGGGAAGGTGGCTGGGGATGCCACCAGACTCAACCTGGGCATGCTTTGAATCCATCTAGACGTTTTCCCCAACATCCCACTCCAGCACCACTTGCCCCAGGACCTAGGCAGGGGATTAACTCCTGAGAGCCATGAAAGGGCGCAAGGAGCTGACCCTGGCCCAGAGCCTGAGAACTCACCCGTTTTCAGAGGGGATGATGACCGGGACACACGCTCCTGCCAACTGTGCTTTTTCCCCAGAGAGTTGTTATTCAGAGTGTCCTGAAGAGAACAACAAAGACGCCTTGTAGTTCAAGCAGTAAACAGTGCATGGCACAGTATCAGCACCCATCCCTCCCTGGAGCCACACCACCATGCTCAGTTCTCCCCTTGCCTGGGCACACAGTGCTCAAGAAGACCTACCCATCAGCCCCACATCTTGCCACACTGCTGCTGCAAATGCTGGTACAGCGACCAAAGCAGCATGGGCAAGGAGCCAGCCAGGAGACAGACAGCCTGACCTGGATGTACTCATCCACTCTCAGGAGAGCTGAATACATGAGCCCACTGCTGGATGGTCCCAAGCCAAAAATTCCAGAGTGGAGCCTGCTTTGCCTGGGCAGGCATGATTTGCTCCCACCACTCTGACTCAGCCCACCTTCAAATGACCCAATGCTGTTCAATGGAGAAGTACCAAGGGCCAGGGGATGTGCTCCTAGGAGGCAGCTGTTGGACAGGGTAACACCTGCTGCTGGAGTCATCCATATTGGGCCCATACAGCAGCGCACACACTCGTATGTGTGGGTACACACCTACATGTGCACACACACACGGACGTAATCCACTATCCACTAGCAGACGCCAATTCTGATCAGCTTGAGAGGTACATGGTTGAGAGGCACAACCATGCTGCCAATGCTTGGGCAAGTTTTTGAGGGTGCTGTGCCCTAGTTGCCTTATCCTGGGTGGCCAGCCACACGTGTGCATGTGTGTGTTTGTGTGTATGTGTGCACACTCAGACTCGTTGTGAGATTCAGGAAACGAAGGCCACCAGGTCCCTTCTAATGAGGCTTCTCCTGTAGACAGCTCCCACCTGCCTGCCTCAGCAGGACAAAACATCCCACCTGCTGCAGCCCCAGCCCTGGTCCCTGTCCTGTCCTCCACCCCTAAGTTCTCCATGGCCACCCACCATTAGCCTTTCCCTGCAGGGCACTAGGTGTTTCTCCTCCATCTGCAGAAGTGACATTGTCCACACCATTAGTTTTTGCTCAAGTACTAAGCCTCTCTGGGACTCCCTGGATTTTCTCATGGCCTTATTGCCAGCCTGCAGCTATTACCAGCAGCTGCCCTGTCCTTGCTTTGTTTCTCCACCAACACCAGCAAGCCTTTGCCTTAGAAGTCTATGGAGTTGCAGGCTGCTTAACCACAGCTCTCAGATCCTTGCCTCCACATTGGGAAAGGAAAGACGCCCACCATAGGGCTTTGGCAACCTCACAGCATGGCCCCTGAGAGCTTCTGCTGCACCAAGACAAATAACAGCACATCCCTGCTTGCCTTTCCCAGGGACACAAAGGGCTGGGACATGGGCCAGGCAAGCTGCCACAGTGACAGCCTCTGTGTGCAAAGTTCCACGGGGCCAGCACATGAGCCAGCCCAGGACAAGAGGCAGCAATGCAGCAGGCAAAGCCCACACAACCTGCAGGGCTAGGGCACTTATGGAGTCTGCAATGGCCAGCCAAGGTGGAGAGGCATTCACAAGGTCTTACAGTATGAACTTAGCCAGTTTCAGCAGCTGTTTCTTCCTCTCCTGGGAAGTTAAAGATGTTCCTCTCAAAGATGTTCCTCTCACTGTCTCCAGGCCACATGCCTTGGATTATGAATATGGAGAGATCATCAGCAACCAAGATCACCCATCTAGCACTTGGCCCAGTGGGAAGAAGCTGAAGTGAAGAGTGGGATACTGCTCTGCCCCTGAACCTTCTCCCCAGTACAAGGAGTCTGCAGGAGCAGAAAGGCAGCTGGGCATTCAAGACAGCACACATGGACACAGTCCCTCTTCTAACCTCCTATAGGAGGCTGGGCAGACCAGGAAAGTCCAGAAGGATCTCCCAGGCTGATCACCAAGGCATGTCCTGCGCCCTGTCCTCTTCTTGGGGCACCACACGTGCAGGGTAAGATTGCCTTTGGCCATAGGTAGACACCTAGACCAGATCCTCCAAGCACTTCACAGCCAGCCTACATCCAGCACTTCTGCCTCTCACTAGGAGCCACCAACAGCACTGTCCTACCAGCTAGCCATGCCCCAGCCCTGTGCACCCATCCCCATTTGCTTTGGGCTCTTGCTGACAGCTGTAGAGAAGCTGCCATCTCCCATTCTCCATGCCACTGATTTGGGCCATAACTGTGGACCATGCCCTTGTGAAGTGACAATCATCTCGTTCTCTGCAGCCTACAGTCTATACACACATCTCCTCCCCAAACCACTCTCCACAGGCCTGCTGCCACCTCTAAACATTGATTGGGACCGGCTGCCCATACCATCCTCTGTCTCTCTAGTTGTGTGTGGCTGCTATGTGCCACTTGCTCCTCTGGGTGCCTGCGCAGGGTGAGACAACGCTGTCACTGTCCCCTTGTCTATTATGTTTGCTGGGGCTCCCCCCACCTCCCCAGCCCTGCTGCCTTTGTCCCTGGTGCCAGCTGCCCCACGGGTGCCCATCCTGGCTTGGTGCCTTCCTCCACCTCCTCCCAGCCTGTGGCCTCAGGCAGAGAGCTGGCATCAGCTGCTGGCGCTGGGCTAGTGACACCCAGCTCCAACTACTCCCCATCTGTCACACACAGGGACACCTGCCTCTCACTTCATGCTCCTCAGCTGAACGTCAGCACAACGAAAATCCTCCTACTTGGCAGGAGGCATAGCTGAACGCAGGAGGGTGGCAAAAATAGCCCCATACACTGTGCATCTCGCATGGGTGTGTGAAGTTTGCAGGAGAGAAGGGGCAAAAGAACTCCAGCCACCGCTCAGACCGTCAGTGTGGGGGACACCAAAACATCACCTGCCTCAGGGCTGACAGCAACCCCACAGCTGCATGGGGCAGGCAGTCCTGGGGAAAACCATCCAAAGCCTTGAACAAATTCTGAGCACAAGCGAGACAACAGAACCCCCTTGGCCTCCCAGCCACCATGTTGGGCGTTGCCATTCTGACTCGAATTTTGCACGGGGCACTGACATTAATGCTTCTTTTGCTGGGTGCTGCGGCTCAGTATCAGAGGCCACCAAGTTCCCACTGACAGGCGCGGGGTACTTCTTATCACCATCCTGCCCCAGGGCTGGCACTGCCCTGGCCAGCTGCTGGCCAGTGGTGCCAGCCCGGAGCTCACCAGTCCTATGGCGTAATGCCCTGTCCCACAGAGGCTCGATTGTGCATTTGTACGCCATGTCTCCTTTCCCTGCTCCCACCCTGCCCTTGCCCCTCAGCTCTCTGCCAGGCCTAATGGGCTCTGCTAGGGACATAGCTTGGTCTGGCTACACTAATGCCCCTTTCTGGTCTGTTCTCTACTGAGCTCAGCATCAGGAATGGAAGACGCACTCCCCTGTCCCTCAGCCACCCTGGCTGAGTTGGGGGCACGGCTTGCGGGGGTCTCGGCAGTGCAAGGGGGTGGCTTAGCAGGGACCGATCGCATCCTTGCACCCCTTCCCGCTGTCCCCCGGGCCCGCAGACGGCTCCTGCAGCTCCGTAGCCGGGGACGAGCCTGCACTGCAGCTGGCCAAGGCATGCGGGGAGCAGCAGGTGCAGACCTCCGGCAAGGCAGGTGGTCACTCCGCCGGTCATCGCGGGGCCTCCTCCACATCCATCCACATTCCCTCCATTCATCTATCCATCCCTCCTTCCATCTCTCCGAGACAAAGGCTCCGGGCGGCAGGCGCATCCGTCCCCGGCACCCCACGCCCCGCTCACCCCCCGCCCCCTCAGCTCCGGCCTTACCTGGCTGCGAGGCACCTGTGGGAAGAGGTTGAGAGTTGTGGGTCGCTTCGGCCTGTAGACATCGGTGGNCTGCAGCCGGCTGGTCTCCCCGCCGCCCGCCGCCCGGGCCCCGCCGCCCGGCCGGCTCACATGGCCCTGCGGGATTAGCGGCTGCGATCAGGCCACCGGGAGGGACGGGGGAAGGGAAAGAGGGAGGGAGACAGGGCGGGCCAAGCAGCCTCCCGCCCGGGCCGGGAAACGGAGGGGAGCGGCGCCGGTGCACCCGGCGGCCTCCGCCTTTTAAAGGGGCAGGGATGTTATTCCCAAGGCTGGGGAGCTCCGCAACCCCTCCCCGCCTCCAGCCTTGCTCCGCGACGCCCCTGTCACCCCAACTGTCTGTAGGTGCCGCCACGAGGTACACAAATAAGCACGCTCGGGCTTCATCTCGACATAACAAGGGCATTCTTCACACAATGAGAACAACCACTCAACAGAACAACCTCCTCGGGGACCTGGTGAAGCCCCCAGCTCTGGAGGTTTGCAAGATGGGACCGGACAGGGTGCTAGATAATCTCATCCAGGATTCTCTTCCCACAAAAGGTTAGACCAGGTCCCTTCCAACTTCGGCTTCTCTGTGACATACTCGATTATGTCAATAGTTGGACTCAATGATCTTAAAGGTCTTTCCAACCTAAACAATTCTGTGTTTCTTCATCCCCAGGCAGACTGTGTCCTTTCTTGGTTCCTATCCAGGCAGCCAAGTCTCATACCTGCACACAATCATTTTGGTTGGAGGTTTGGTCTAATGCCTACCTGGAGAAGGTCACTAGAAGCCTTGCCTACCACACTTGAGTACACTCATGGTTGGAGAACCCACCACTGCAAGGAGTACTGGCACCAGTGCTGCGCTACTACCACTTTTTCTGTCCATGAGGCTGAAATTTTCAAGGTACACTTCTGAGAAGTCAGGGTCCTTCCTTCCTGTCGTGCCCATTAGGCAGCTGAACAGCAGTTACATCCTTCTCAGCCTCCTCATCTTTTCTTCTACACCCTACACAGGTCGGGACCTGAAGCCATACAAAAGAGACAGCCGACAAGCAGGAGCTCTCCAGTCTCCACTGTCTGTGGCAGTCCCGCTCTGACCCTCTTGCACTCTTCAGTCTGGGAGCAGAGTGGCCAGCGGGGCCCTGAAGGGCTGTGCCCCATTGAACCACCTGGCTGGAGCCCAGCGCTGAGCCACTCCTCGTGGCTGTGCTGTTGGGCGAAGAGGCACCGATGTCCCCACACGGCTGCAGGTGTTTAAAGGTCAGCTCTTTCCTTCCTCACAGCAACTGCAGCTTGCACATGCAGGGTCGCTGCAGCCAGCAACAAAGGCTGCGCCTGGCATTAGCTGGTTGAATTTCCCCTGTTATCAACTGTTTGTGGTGTCTGGGAAGCGCGTCAGCAGGCAGAGGTGGAGGAGGGCTGGTTTTTGCAGCTGATGATCTCCTTGTCTCCAGCTGCACAGCTCCTTGAGCTGTGAGAGAAGAAACAGGCCCAGCAGCTCTGGCAGCCCTTTCAAGAGCTCTTGCTCTTACCAGCTCCCAAACTGTGGGACTGAAGCCAGCACAGCCAGGGCTCTGCCCATGACAGGCACAGTAAGAACCCTCTTACAGAGATCATTTTGCCCCAGTGTGCCTGCTGCAGTCTTGGCAGGTACCAGCTGAGCAACTGGAGGAGCACTGCCACCAAAGCTTGTTCTCTTGAGGCTTTCAACATTTAACTCCCTTGTTTTTAATGCTTGCTACTGTACAAGTTCTGTATGTCTGTGGCATCAGTTGCCTGTGGAATATCACATAAATATTAGGAAGGACACCAAGGCACAGGCAAATAACTGGGGGCAAGCCAAATAGATTACACCTAGCCCAGGTAGCTGTATTTGAGTCAGCCTGTGGTGTTCAACCTAGTCTGCTAACGATCCTGCCTCAGTAGTCCTGTGGCTGTGGTAATCACTTGGAAAACTCACAGAGGAGGAGAAGTCCCAGAAGAATGCAGAAAAGCAAAACAGAGAAAAGAACGCCCTAGGAGGGATGTACTGTTCCAGGTTCAATAGGCAGGAGGAAACTACAACCGCTGCAGGCATTTATTAATGGCCTGTAGCACAGCAACTTGATTTTGAAACCACACAGCAATAGATGACCTTACCACCTGAGTGGGACCTGCAGTGATCTGCAAAGTGAGGGCAGGCACTAGATGTTGGCATGCCTTTCTAACTGGAAGGACACTGCCCCACCAGAACAGGCTACCCTGGCAGCCCTCTAGGAACAAGTTAATGTCATCTAAGGCTAACTTGAGAGTATGCTCATGCCTCAGCACAGATGTGCCAGTGAGATGACTTTGAAAGTCATGTCAGCCTGTGGGAAAGATTAGGGCATGCTGATGAGCAATACCAGTGAGACAGACACACATCTGGACCACAGTGCAGTGGCAGAGAAGCTCACTGTTACAGAACTGTTGCTGGAACAGCTGTAACGCTGCCATGATCCTGCTGAGGTACTCCTAATCCACGCAGTACTGTCCTAACTGTCCTAGTGTCCAGAAACTGGTTTCTGATGTTCCCAGTGCTGTGGCCCATGGGCCCCAGTGGGGCCAGAGCAGTGAGGTGCTGGGAGCACCTGTGGGAGCACTGGTCTAGCCAGGAGAATGGCCTGCATGGCAGCTGCTGCTGAACCCCAGGGAGGAGTGGGTACTCCTTGAGTGACCCTGGGCCCTACCCTCTATGGTCAAGCAGGTAAAAGGCTCTTCCCTGCTCCTCGCCCTGCAGCCTTCCCTGGGGAAAGCATTTTATGAGCATGGGGAAGTGAGGGGACTTTTTGAATGGACAGCTGTGTCCCCTTTCCTTACCACCCAGCTGTGATTGCTTTGCTCTTCAAAGTGCCAGAAGCTTCTCTGCCCCCAACCTTGCGCAGCTGCAGTTGGTGATGGATCACAGAGGCAGCTTCACAGGATAGGCTTCAAAAAAAACACTGGAAGGAAGCAACCGCCTTGCTACTGCATCCTTTGCTCCCAGCTTGTGCAGCCAGCTCCTCATCAGCCTCTGGACCAGCAGGCTGGCTAGATCCTAGCAGCTGCTTCCTACTTTGCAGTGAGTCCTGATGGCCTTCTAGGGGCAGCTGCCGCCAGTGGCACACTGGATCAATGATGCTGAACAGTAAGAAGCAGCCCAGAATTTCCAGCAGTCCTATGCTGCAGAAACAAAGTGGTTTGCTTGGGGTTTTTGCTCCACCTATCTGTATTTTCATGTCTGGTTTAGGCCTTTTCATACAGCCCACAAATGCTCAGCACAGCCCTTTTCCCTCAGGCACTCGTTCTTGTGCCCTTAGGTATTTCCAAGAAAGGTATTTCTTGTTTTTCTGCATTAACCATTTTCTGCAGCTCCTGGAATACATATGAGGCACCAAACCTATATCAGCTGCAGCCCAGCTGTTTGCTGGGATCCATCTTGCTGAAACCAGGAACTGTCACCAAAGGCACCAAACCGAGGCCAAACCCAAAGCAAAGGCCTGTTTTTATTCCTGCAAGCATCCCCCTCAATGAACCTAACTGCTGTCACTTGTGAGGCAGGAGTGGCATCCCTTGCTCTGGTGGCCCACACTCCTCCCCAGCTGGCCTCTTGCTCTGCTGTTCAGAAGCCCTAAAGGCAGCTCTGCTCCACTGCTGAGCCCCGTCCTCAGGATACCCTTTGCTTTGCTCTCAGTTTTCATTCACCTAGGACTTCTTATTGAAATAAAAATTGTTTTCAGCCATGCTTGGGATTATTCCTTATTCTTAGCACATGGCCTCCCATCCACGAGGTGCTGTCCTCATCAGCAGATAGTTCCCTCTTGCACCAGCATCAGTCTACGCCTCCTTGCAGCTTTTGTGTGTCTAAGCCACTATTTCTGGAGAGCTGCTAAAATAGCCCACGATGAAGTCATCTTTGTTTTTCCACGACCAAAAAAAGCCCCAAGCCCCTCCTCCATTTGGGTGTTGACCTCCGCTCTGGCCACCCATTCCTACCATGGGATTTTGCCACTGAGCAGCTCTACCTCGTCAAGGTCAGCAGATGTCCCCATCCAGCAGCTGCCTTTCCCAGTCCCTCAGCACGATTTCTCTCCTTGCTCCTTCCTGGCTCTTTCCTGCTCACAGCTGAGTTGCCGTGCCTGCCCACCTCTTGGGAAACTCACTGTGAGGTTGAGAAACTTGGAGCAGCTGGATGCCCCCAGCCACACAGATCACCATGCACCCCACAGCTTGTGTTTCTCTCTTTCCCGTTGCTCTTTACTCCAATGTGAGCCAGCGATCCAACAGCTCGCTTTCACCCCGCATACCTCACTCCATCCCTGTGCTTTCACCAGCTGCCTGGTGCTGTGGGGGCAACTGGAGCCAACCCTGCATCACACGTGCCATGGGCGCTCTGCAGCACCGGCACCGGGAGCTTGCCACAAGCAGGGTATCAGTGTGGCCCTGGCCTCACATGGGGCTGACTTGCCAAGCCAGCCACCCCCAGCTGATGCAGTTAGCTGCCTGATACTAGCCGCGGGTCAGGACTGACTTGCTGCCCCCCACACTGCACGCAGACCCAGCCAAGCCACTCCCTCTGGGCCTGGCTACTTCCATCAGGAACATCCTGCAACCTTGTCGCCTGGAGCTCACGCTGGATGGCAATTGGGTTGGAAAGCTCCCTGGCCTTTGACGTTCAGGATTGAAAAGCCCCTCTCACCACTGCTGCTGTCACCACTCTCAGTTCTGCTCCTCAGGCAATCCTCTGCAGCCATATAAGCCATCCAGACGTATTTTTAGCAGGCATCTTTTCTGAGCTTCGTAAGCTTCTTCCTTTGCTGCATTTGTGAATAGCTCATTGCATTCCCAGGGGCAGCTTCACATCCCACTTCCACCCCAGTGGATACTGAGTGCACCCAGACATCGGTGCAGAGTGGCTCTGAGATGTCCCCTGGGGATGGCGTGGGGCTCACTGCTGGAGCCCAAGCAAACCCTCTGCCAAGGGTCAGGTCTTGGCAGCACAGCAGAAAGGTATAGAAACCCTCCAGTAAACTGTTTTATATGGATGAAACAGTCTGTTTTTCATCACCCTCCAGGAAGGGCTGCAGTAACTAAGCACCCACTCCAGCCCCTTTCCCTCCCTGCCAAACCTCAGCCAAGGGCTGGCCATCCATAAAGGAAAAAAGAAAATTTGTCCAAGAGCCTGGTAGTGCCAGCAGCAGCAGAGAACTGGGACAACTAATGGGAAGCATCCAACAACATAACCACAGTCCCTGCCTGCCTCACCTATTGCAGGCAGGAGGGCCTCCCCAATGCCCTGCCCTTGATGCAGCTGTGCCCTCATGGACGTGCAGCATCAAGTGCCTTTGGTTCTGCTTCCAGCATTATGCCTCCTTACTTCAGTGTATTTCTGTTCCCCCATCCTTCCCCTGCCATAACATCCTGGAGCAGAAGAAGGTTGCTGCCAGAGCAGAGATGTAGAGCAGCAGCCCCATCTCTGGGAGCAGCAATATTTCTGCTGGGCAGATCCCAGATTAGACTACAGAACACAGCAGGACATCTTCACCTCCCAGGGATGAGGTCTGCTTGTGCCCTCCTGCCTGCAACGAGGGATTCTGGACACCACAAGTTCACTTTCTAATTTTAGGTCTACGACAAATTCCTCTACCTTTACCCTCCTAGCTGGGTCTTTATCAACCTTGCAGAAGAAATATTTCTCCTGAGGGACAAAATTATTCTCAAAGCATTTTGTTGCTCTTTCAGCATTTGCATTCCTTTAGCACAAAACACACTAGCAAAGTGCAACCTCCACCTGGATATTTCCAAATCCATTGTAATTCTCCATTTATCTCCACGTTCCTGTGCCCATGGCCTTCTCGGGCAGCTCAAATAGTGGTGTGAACCCCATTGGGGTCTCCACAGCGTACCCTAGAGTCTGTAAGGTGTATGGGAGACCCCCCCCTGAGGCATCTGCACAGGGTTCGCAGCTCCCCAGTTTTTTACTTCACCTACTGCCTGCTGGGGTCAGAGCCACCTCCTCCATCCCTGGTTCACCAGCCTCCAGCTCTCCTGCCTGCTAATCACCTGAGGACAGCTCTTACTGTAGGCAGCTAGCAAGCCTGAAGCAAGTCCTCGAGTGAGCAGAGAAGTGATCTCACCATGCTGGCCCACCTGTATCCCCAGGTCCAGAGATGCATGCGAAGGCAGGAGGCACAGCCTATGCAGGAACCTTCTTGCCAACTCACACAGGTCCCTGAGGGTACTCATCAGGTGCCTGAGGCTTGCTAGCTATCCTACTCCAATGATGGGAATGCCTCTAGACATACATAAACCCTTAGGCTCATCCCTGAAGAACAAAGTCTTGGCACTTTGAGGAAGCATCCCTGGTCTGGAGACTGGTGGTCCTGCATGGGAGCTGATGGCTCCAGGAGCATTGTCCCCAACCCCACTGTACTTACCCGGGTGGCCAGGCTCTCCTTGCAGTGCAGGCTGATTCCACACTCATCAGTGATCTCAGAGAGGTCTTCATCCTCAAACTCTTCAAGGCTGATGTCGTGAGTGAGCCTGGAGGGAGCAGAGAATGCATAATCACCCACTGTGGGCGAAGGGACACAGGGCAGCACACTGCCTGCAGCCAGGGAGCAGCATCGTCCGCCTTAGGGGAGGCTTTGCCACTCTTCACTGGGAAGAAAGACTGGTAAGACAGCTTCTTTGGAAGAGGATAGGCCTGTTCTCACTGAATGTCTGAGTTTGGCATGGCCTGGAACTCTGGAGAGGCAGGAAGAATGTGCCTCAAACCTGCCCTGCCTGACCAAAGCCATCAGGGATGTGCAGGATGGGAAAGCATGGGACAGCCAGCACAGCCATCCCTGTCCCAGGAAGTTCAGCTCCCACCATCCCAGGGAGGATCTGGGGTTGTTATAGCTGGACACAGACACCCAGTGGGACAAAGGCCCTGAGTCACAGGGAGGGCAAGGATTCGGGCTCCTGGCAGGGTACAGGTGGAGAATGGGCCTGCTGGGACAGGTGACCACATCAAGAACCCAGAGACTTTGCAAGCACCATGCCAGCCATCAGCTGCATGAGCAGCCTCCAAGCTGCACCTGGGAGGGATGTCTCAGCTCAGGTGTCTGTAGTAAGAGAGAGGGCAGCAATTTCCCTCTGCACCAAAGTCACTCCCCTGAGGGCATCCCCATGGCCATCTGTGCTGCTGAGCCCACCTGCATGGCCTTGGCACCCCTGCGAGCTCTCAGCCCCACAGGCTTGTTGAAGCCCTTCAAAAAGTTTACAGAGATATCCTTTGAGTGTCTGGGAATGTGCCAAGGAGTGGACTCCTCATGTGCTTGCTTGCATCCCTAGAGTGACAGTGAGGTGCTTCTGGCCATCAAAAATATTTCTCAGTGATGCTACTGCAGTAGTCCTCTTGCTTATTCACTACCATTGGGGTAAACAAAAAAGCTCAGCTCAAAACTCCTCTGCCAACCATCTCAGCCTTCTGAATCTTCTCTGGAGGGGGCCACAGGCACTGTTTTGTGTGCCATCATTTCTATTTGCTTGCAGCTATTCAAGTTCAGAGATGGTCAGGTGAAAGAGCCATATCAAGTCTGACACTTCTGTTGGCTTGGCCCTCACCAGTGAAGATGGAAAGAGAAGGGTATTTTGTGACGTGCAGAGACCACACTCTTACTTTAACCGTCAGTCTCACACCTTGAGACTCCTCTCCCACAGTGCCATGGATTGGCACCTCCCTTGTCCCGATCCCCAGGGCAGAGAAGGAACAGGAGAAGCTGTGGGAAGCAGCATCTACACTGTTTCTGAGGACCTCAGCAGTAGTGAGGTCCTAGGTAGAAGGTGGCCTGGAATGAGTGTGGCCATGGGGACAGCCTCTGCAAGAGGTGTTGGGTTGGGGGTCAGGGCCACAGCCTTCAGGACAGAGTGGGGTGTCCTACTCTCCCTCTCCTTCCCTATCTCCTGCTGCTGTCTGCAAGAAGGAGGGAACATAGAGCAGGAAGCTGATGATCAGCCTTCAAAGCACATATCGATTTCTTCTCGGGTTACACAGGTCGCCAGGGTAGGACATCACCAACCACTAAGGCTCAGGGCTTCTACCCGCCGTGGCGTGGAAGCACCGTAGGTGCTGCGGGGTTCCAGCAAGAGGCACAAGGTTGCCAAGGGACTGGTAGGGGCTCTGTAGATGCAGCTGGGGTGACTGGCAGCGTCCCTAGGTCGAGGATGGGGACACCCAGCCCAGCTTGTGCTCTCAGGGATGGGGAGATGCTGTGCAGGAGATCAGCCCCAGCCCTGTCCACAGCTGCATGGCAGAATGCAGAGATGCCTTTTCCTCTCCAGTGCCCAGATGCCAGCTCTCTGTGCTGCCTGGAAAACTTTGGGCTCGATTGGGTGCCAAGTTTGCTCCTGTCCTGCGGCCATCTCTTGCAGAGAAGAGTGATAGTGCCAGGGGTGAAGGGCTGCCCCTCATCCCTCCTCCCCAACACTAGCAGGAGAGCATGCCCCTCCCTCCCCTCCCAGGCCCGGACGCTCCCCTACCATTTCTCCCACTGATCTTCCAGCCAGCTCTCCTCCTCCGTGCTTGACTCCATTTTCAAGGGCAGCTGCATTGAGGATAACCCCCCCTTTCCCTGGGGGACACGCTCTCAACCAAGAAAAGTGCCCAGGGCAAGGAGGAGTGATAGAGATGACAGCCGAGCCCTGGGCACCCACTGCCCCTCTGCCTGCCCAGTCGCAGTCTGTGGCTATCGGCGCTGCTCTGTCTCCTCACTGCGCAACCTGGCGAAGCTCATTAAAAATAGATGGAATCAGCTGTCCTGGAGGGGAGGGAAAAAAACCTCACCTCCCCAGCTGAGCCAGTGCCAAGTCCCTGCTCTCTGCTGGGGATGCTGACTGCCTCTGCCTGCCAACCAGTCAGCCAGTCAGCCCAGCTTCTGGTGCTGCTCCAGCGCCCACTACCCAGCACCCGCAGCAGGCACAGGCCATTTGCTGACCCTGGCCTCTTCCTCTTCCTGATGCCCTTCAGCATCGCTCGTGTGAGCCAGAGCTGAGGGGCTCTCTCTGCCCCACCACAGCGGTGGGATCCCTTTCTGCAGGAGACGTGAGCAGCTATCCAGCTTCTGGCCAGGTAGCGTGGGGCTGCTCACCAGCAGTGCCAGAATGCTTCCAGCACAGCGGGATCAGCACCACAGCATTCCCGGGCAGAGGGAAGCGAGTGGAGTGCCTTTGCCAAGAGGCAAGCCAGTGGTACAGTGCCAGGAGCGCTGCCCCTTCCCTCTGTGCCCCCACCTAAGCCCCAGCCCCACTGCTACCTCAGGCAGGGCCACCCCTGAGCTACCCTAACATCTAACCCCTGTTAAGGGCTGCAGAAGTTTTTGGTGAGTAGCTCTGCCAGCTCCCTGCTGCTGAAGGAAAGAAGGGGCTGTCAGGTCTTGCTGACAAACTGTTGGTACGGTGGCCTCAGACAATCCTCCATCACCCCCATGCCTCTCAGACCCACCTGCCACCCACAGGGATGCCACAGACTGAGCCTCTGTGGAGCTGCTGACCCTTTGCCCCAGCGGGATGGAGCCAAAGCAGCTCTGGGAATGAGGTGCCCAACGTGGTTTACAGATGGGGACAGGGTATTCCCTTCCTGACCACCACCTGCACACCCCGTTGCTGTCCATCACAGCACTACCCTCCTGCCCCATGCTGGCACCACCCTCCACGAGCTCTCCTTGGTCCCGCAACTCAACAGCTGTGAGCACTGTGAGCATCTTCCAATGCTTGAGACACAACTTCACCCCTGGCAAAGCTTCACCCGCTCCACTGGGTGATGTTTGCAGGAGTCCAGCTCACCAAGGTGGCCTGGAGCATTCTGCTGACCTAACCTGTTGCTGGCTCTCAACCCACCAGTGCCATGCCACCAGAAACTGTCACTCCTGATACCGCGTTCATTGTCTTTCAGATCCCTGATAACGGTATCCAGGGCTCCATCTTCCCTATCAGCTCTGCCTGGAGGCGCCTCGTCTGCTCAGAACCTCCTCCCTTAATGCGATGAATAGACAAATCTCTATCTCCCTATTACTCCTGCTCTTTTCTCCTCTCACATGGATGCTCCAGGACTTCCTAGGAGATACAAAGAAGGCTCTCTGTTATCCCCTCCAACCCCACCTCCCCTGTGCTGGAAACACTCCTGCCTTTCACTCTTGCTCCTCCAAGAGACTAAAAATACCAGCAAAACGAAATGTCTCCGACTCCACTCAGCTACATCATTGGTAGCAAAAGTCTGAGTAGGACTTACATGGGTATATTGGCCAACTTCTCTCACCAGCAGCAGAGGCATGGGTGCCACCTGCGTGCTACTGTAGGTGAGCACCACAAGTCTCTCAGATATGAGGGAGGTTGCCCCTGGCTGGGAGGGTGAGCAAACCCTACATCTGCAGAGGCTACAGGAGTTCTCTTGAAAGCTCTGCTGAGAGGCACCCAGAGGTTGGCAGCCCTGCTGAATGCATGAGAACTGATAAACTCAGGACACCTGGGAACCATGAACTAGGGGGCATGAGTTGGGTACATGTGAGTAGAGACAGCTGTTAGCTGCCCATGGCAGGAGCAGCTTGATCACAATCCTAACAACAGCGCTCTGGTCCAGCCTAGCTGCTGTACCTCCCTCCAACCCATCCATGGAAGAGGGGAAAGAAGACTTAAGGTATCCTAAGGGGATTGTGAGATTTCCCACATGGGAACTGGCCAGGATAACACTACACAATGGAGCTGGAGATTCCAAAAAGCCCAGCTGCCTCCTATGCTCTGCTCTCAGGCAGCACTATGTGGAAGTCCTCTAGCCAATATCAGTGGGGGAAACAGTACATTTGGCTGGCCCTGGATGGTTTTCTTCCCTTGCAAGAGCCACAGACAGTCTTTTATTTGGGCCAAGGAGGTGCCTATCTCTCTCCTTCAAAAGAAGACAGCCCTTTTGTCTTTCCTCACCAGAAGACAGGTAGCCCCACTCTAACGCCCAGCTTGTCGCCTCCAAACAGATTCTTCCGACAGCTCCAGATGAGCACAGTAGACACATAAAACAATCCACAGAACAAGAATTGATTTTTGCCTCAGCCTGAAGGTGCTTCTTTGAACTTCCTGAGGAGATGGAGGGGTCTCCTTCACCCAGAGACCTTCTCCCCTCTCCCAAGGCTCTGTCAGAGGCTGTGATTTCCCATAAGGCTCCTTGACAAGCAGAGTACTTCTCCATCTCTCCTGACTCCCGCATGTAATTCCCTAAGGTTTCCTTCCCTAGGAGCTTTCCTGCCTCAGCAGATAGGTGGATGGTCTTTATTAGGGAAGCCAAGAGGAAATAGGGAACATCAGTCTCTGAGCCCCACCTCCAGGTCACAGCTACTCTCAGAGCCACACTCCTGGGGGCAGCAGGGCAGGCTACACAGTGAGCGATACGGGGCTCTGCACCCAGCTATACTCTAATTGTGCCAGCCTTTCCTGCCCGTCTTACACTGGGCAGATGGATCCCCAGCCCCAAAGAGGTCCCAGAAAGCCCCTCATAGGAAAGCTTGGCCCAAGGCATTGGCAAAGCTTCTTGGTAGGATGAGGACCTGCAACATGGTGTCCTAGAGAAAGATGCTAAGGGGCTCAGTGGGCCCCAACCCCCCCCACCCCTGAGGTCTGGGAGGCTTAAGGACAGCAGGGAGGCTGGATAAGAAGAACTTTATTATTGCCATCTCCTCAAATGCTGCTGTTCTTCTCTTGGTCAGCAACCACCTCTGGAGGTCCTCCTGGCTAAAGAGAGCTCACTTCACCATCCTTCTCCTGTCATCTTTTCTCAGGCAACACCAAACTATCATCAGCAATGAGATCCTGCCAGATCACCGTCACTGGCCTGTTCAGAGACCGAGGCTCTATCCCATTGGCTTTCTGGACAAGATAAAGTCCTCTCTCAACTCAAGCCAATCAACCATCTGACGCTTGAACTGATCACACAGAGGAGCAGGAGAGTGTACCAGAGGCTGAAACACTCCATCCTGCAGGCAGTGAGCTGGAGCAGAGGGCTGGACTCTCCCAGGACCTCGTTGCCAACTGTGGGCCGAACCCTCATCCTGGTCTGTGCTCACCATTCTCAGCTCCAACTTAGCCATGAGGGATGGCCCCTAGCTGAGCCCCCATGGCAGGGACACAGAAGTGGGGATAGGCACAACCCAGGCTGTGACACATAACCCAGATCACAGACATTTCACAAGCAGGGCTACCTCCTTGCATGCCACACCATGCCACAACATCGCACCTGGTCTGCCAGACCCTGTGCTAGGCTCAGGGATATCACCACCAGCTCCTTCTACTTCAAGGCTCACACCTCAAGCTCAGTGCCTGGGAAGGTCTCCCACCCCTGCCTTGACTCTCCAGCTTTCTGCCTGGCTGCACAGCCTCCCCACCCCCAGAGGTGGGTTCATCCCCGGAGGCAGGCTGCCAGTTCACTGAGCTCTGTTTCCAAAGGTCTGAGGCACAGCAAGGAGCAGCACCTGATTCTTCCTCCTGGAACACTGCTGTTTGCTGGGCAGCAGAGTGTGCCCAGAGGACAACCACTGCACCCGGGGGAGTGCCAGGTGGTGAGCTGGACCCTCTCCAGGGCCTGAAGATGCTCACAGCTCAGCCTCTGACCCTCAGGTTGCTGGCCATGGTGGGCATACACAGAGGCAGCATTTAGTCACTCGATTTGCAGGGTTTGCCCAGCCATGTTGCAGCAGCTCCCAGCAGCTCTGGCAGTCAGTGCTGCAATAGGAGGTGGCTGCTAAAGTTCTGGAGCCAGCTGGCAGAGAGGCTCCAGGAGCAGAGGAGCCCCTTGAGGGTATTTTGCCTGACCACCACCGTAGTTCAATTACCTCTTCCCATTTCTTTGCAGGGACACGCTGACCCCCAATGCTCCAGGACCTGACAGAGGTAGGCATGAGCATCACCACCTAAACCAGGTGTCCATCCAGACACTCCTTTCCCTCTCCAAAATCTGACCACACAAAGCAGCTAGTACCCATCCCCGCTCCTCAACCAGCTCCTCCGCAGCACCCCTGGGTGCCAGAGGCAGACAGACAGCAATGGCTGACGATGGCATGCTTGCCAGAAGCAGCCAGCCTCCCCCAAATGGCAGATGAACGATACCAGCCACCAGACCCACAGGCAGCGGCAGAGCTCTCTTGCCAGAGCATCCCTGTCTCAGAGCCGCCCTCGGGAGGCGCTGGAAGCTCTAGATTCTCCAGGCATGCCCGGCCTGGCCCTGCCCGTGCCAGCAGAAGACCCTGTAAGTAGCCTGGTTGGATGTCGGAGGTGAGGCAGCCCCCTGTGTCCTAAATCGATGAGAGTACTGGGTACTGCCGGGAGGATCAATCCTGGCACCCTCCCATCGGCTCACCTGGGTTTTCTGCTTCATAGGGCTGGGAAAGGAGCAGGAGCACCCAGGATTTCTAGGAAAGGGCTAGGAAAAGGTTCTCCTGGGGATGGGGAAAGAGATTAAGCTATTTTTTTGGGGTAAGGAAGAGGTGTTTGGAGAGGAGGTAAGACATGTAAGGAGGCAAGGGATGGAGGTTGGAGGGGACACGAGGCCAAGCAGGAGGCTGGTGGAAGCTGCACCGCTATATGGGGTGAGGGCCAATATGGTGTGGGGGAAGCAACATATGGGGTGGGCGGGCTGAGCACCGAGGTGGGG
>VWZE01006786.1:486816-517572 GCA_013396675.1 Eubucco bourcierii | reverse complement strand
GCCACAAAGATGATCAGAGGGCTGGAGCAGCTCTGCTCTGAGGACAGGCTGAGAGAGTTGGGGCTCTTCAGCCCGGAGAAGAGAAGGCTTGGAGGGGACCTGATAATAGCCTTCCAGTATCTGAAGGGGGCCTACAGGAAGGCTGGGGAAGGATTATTTACAAGGTCCTGCAACGACAGGACAAGGGGCAATGGGCTTAAACTGGCAGAGGGGAGATTTAGACTGGATGTTAGGAGGAAGTTCTTTACAGTGAGGGTGGTGAGGCACTGGAACAGGTTGCCCAGGGAGGTTGTGGCTGCTCCCTCCCTGGAGGTGTTCAAGGCCAGGTTGGATGAGGCCTTGAGTGACCTGTACTAGTGGGAGGTGTCCCTGCCTATGGCAGGGGGTTGGAACTAGATGATCCTTGAGGTCCCTTCCAACCTTACCATTCTATGATATGGAAATCCCCAAAAGTGACGCCCATTTCACGGGGCTGCTTCTACCACAGCCTTCACAAAGCAAAGATGGGGTCTTCACTGCTGGTTATCGATGGCTTCCTCTTTCCCCATGAACTGCCCAGGCCTTTTTGAACTCAAACTGTAAGCACCCACAGCTAAGCTCTGTAAGCTTACCACAAAAACTAGTGGGAGGCATAGCCTTCTTCAATCTGCCATCTCATAGCTTAATCTAACATGCCCAATACTGACCATCACACGAGCAGCGAACAGTCATCCCGCTGACCATCACACGAGCGGCCAACAGCCATCCNCCATCACACGAGCAGCGAACAGTCATCCCGCCGACCATCACACGAGCAGCGAACAGTCATCCCGCCGACCATCACACGAGCAGCGAACAGTCATCCCGCCGACCATCACACGAGCAGCGAACAGTCATCCCGCCGACCATCACACGAGCAGCGAACAGTCATCCCGCCGACCATCACACGAGCAGCGAACAGTCATCCCGCCGACCATCACACGAGCAGCGAACAGTCATCCCGCCGACCATCACACGAGCAGCGAACAGTCATCCCGCCGACCATCACACGAGCAGCGAACAGTCATCCCGCCGACCATCACACGAGCAGCGAACAGTCATCCCGCCGACCATCACACGAGCAGCGAACAGTCATCCCGCCGACCATCACACGAGCAGCGAACAGTCATCCCGCTGACCATCACACGAGCAGCAAACAGTCATCCCGCCGACCATCACACGAGCAGCGAACAGTCATCCCGCCGACCATCACACGAGCAGCGAACAGTCATCCCGCCGACCATCACACGAGCAGCGAACAGTCATCCCGCCGACCATCACACGAGCAGCGAACAGTCATCCCGCCGACCATCACACGAGCAGCGAACAGTCATCCCACCGACCATCACACGAACAGCAAACAGTCATCCCGCTGACCATCACAAGAACAGCGAACAGTCATCCCGCTGACCATCACAAAAGCAGTGAACAATCATCCCGCACTCATTGTCACACAGTTTGACCCATCTTTATTGGCTTCAACTGGGAAAAGACATGAAGGGATGAATCCCAGACTCCTGAAGAGGTTTATTGCAGGAAGTTTAGCCCTTTTGTTTGGCTGGTCTTGTGTTACTCTTTGTTCTACTACCCAAACTGCAGCTCTTGCAGGTGCCACCATCCACATCATGGCTGCTGACATTTCTTCCTCATACATAAAGCCTTCTGAGAGATCACTTAGGAGATTTTGCTTCCCCTCCCTTTGGCTCCTTCCCCCAGAATGGATCCATCCCAAACAATGCCACTTACAGACAAAATAATTTGGAGGACAGCAAAGAGAGGGTTAAAGACATTTATAAAAAAAGAGAAAAAAAAAAGGTAATATTTACAGACCATTGCCTAGCATGAAACTTTCCAAATGACAGAAGTCACAATTCCTGTAATCTAAGTGTACAAAGTGCATGTCTTTCCCCTTTCTTCTCTCTGCAGCAGAAGATGTGGGAGGGGTGTGACCCTCATTTATACTTTCTACTCTCGAGACAGTGAGACTGAAGGAGACAAAACCTGTTGAGTACTGGGTTATCCACCAGGCAGACTCTACAAATACCAGTTTAGAAGTAAGGGCAAAAAAAGAGGGACTCGTTTCCTTGGTCACTCTGCCCAGTGGATTCCCTTGGGAACAAGAATCTAGGGGCGACACCCCAGGGGGCAAGTGGGAAGGGAAGGTTATTCAGCTATTCAATAAATTAACTTACAGACTCAGTTCAACCACTTCAGCCCTCCCCAAATACATTTGAGTCAGTTCCTATTTGTGGTTCCACTGCTCTGGATTCAAACATGGGCTCCAAAACCGAGTCTGATTATCCCAGTCAGAGTGGGAGACAACTCTCTGTGCTCCCCAAGCTGTTAGTTGCATAAGCTCACACACAGCCATACGCTATCTGTGCCAGGCAGGAATGAAAGGTTTTGGACAGCAAATGAAAACAGTGCCAACAGCAGCCCATTGCACAGGATTAGCTACTCTGAATTTAAGCCCTCTTCAAAATGGGCAAAAAAAGAGGCTTTTCTACCCTTCCTTGCCCTCTTAGGCAGGAAGGCAAGCAAAGGCTCTCTGCCAGCACTGTACTGAAATGACATGTAACAGGAACAAGCCAAGGAGGGTATGGTTAAGAGCCAAGGAAAGCTACACAATTGCCCTGCTAGACTACGAAGCACCATCATGAATGCAAATGGCAGGAAGGAGCAGTGTGCAGGGTGTGCAGTATGGGGGTAGGCTGTATGAAACTCAAAACACAGATTCCAGGAAAAAAGGTACAGGAAAAGAGCAAACATCCAAACTGAATGGACAACAGAACGAGCCTGAGGAAGTCTCACTTCCAGGAGCTGATGAGTAATAGAACCCCTGTCAGCATGAGGCACTCCACAGGTTACACACCAGACACTGGTCGCTCCATTTGACAGAGCTCTCACTTCAGGAAGGAAATGCTGTAGAGTGCAGGGCCCAGGTGTAGGTCTCTTGCTATTTGGACCAGCAAGCTTCTGGGAGACTGTTGAACTCATATGTAGACATGGTCTTACTCTCTGAAGAATTCCTCTTCTCAGAGGCCCTCCCTCACAATGTCAAACTGCCCTGAAGCTGCCCGTTCCAGGCAATTGCACTACGGCTCACCTTGCAGCACTGATTCCTCTGCAAGGTATGTTTTAAGTGCCTTTCAAGTGTACAGGCAGTTTGTATCTCTTTGTTCTTGTGCTACAATTCTCCTTTATTTTGTTTCCACCCCTCCTAAGTATCTCCTTACTCAGAAAGTCCAAGGAAAGAAACACTGAGATTTTCCTGTTCTCTCATAGGATGACATTGTAGCAGCTTCCTTCTCAACCCCTACAACAATCTGAAGCAACCAGCACACTTCACTGCCTAGCACTAGTAGTGAGAAAGAACCTTTGCTGTTTCCGAGATGCACAGATGCTGCTCCCTACATCAGTGCACTGAGCCACTGTCAGAGAAGAAAGGTACACCTGGGAGTGGACAAGTTGGGGGAAGGCTCTTGCCCCCTTAAATGTGGGCAGAATTGGGGCATGTCTGAGAAGAAACATCTTTGTCTCGTTGGAGACCAGAAAGACAAACATTCCCCAGCACAAGTGATGCTGTGCCCCCTTGTGGCGGATACTGGAATTACACATTTATATGAGACCCCAGATTTTCTGTTGTGGATCACAGTTCCAGTCCCTCTGCGGCAGTAGTTCCTCCTCCTCTGGTCACCTCCTCAGCACTCTCACTCTTCACTTGCAAGGTGCTTATAACCGGCTGCAGGAGAAAGCATAAGAGATGCTTATAAAAGATAAGCCTTGATCTCCCCTTCATACTGAAAAGTTGGCAGAACATGCAACCAGCTCCTTCCCTCCCGAGATTTGGAGCAATTCAGGCAGACAGCTGAACCTGATTGCTCCCCTCCTCCAGCCTGTATCCTCACCACATCGGCCAATCTGTCCTCTGTGGAAGGAGCAGCAGCCTCACCGAGGCAAATTCAGGAACAACCACGCTCTATCAACGAGGTACACTGCTCTCTGCTGGACAGCCTTTTAACAGTTTGTCGAGCAAAAGCAAAGCGACCAGAAGGCAGACCACTGCCAAGTTAGAGCTATGGAATCACACTCGGAGCCACCTCCACAAGCAAGTCCATTTCGTTCATTAAAGTACAGGGAGAGAGTCAGAACGAGCTTTGCTATCTGCCAGAACAAGGGTGCTTAAGTCAAAGCAAACCAGGGACTACTCACAATCATAAACTCTTGCCTGGCACCTCTGTGGCAGGGAGACCTGTCACTTTGGGGCGTTTGTATAGCTCTTCTGTGCACAGCTCCTCTGCTCCCTCGTGCTTGCGCTTCGGAGACGCCTGGTCTGCTTGCGACAGCCTCATTGCTGCAGAGGAAGAGGAGTTACTGCTTTTAGATCTTGTAAGTACACTCTTAGCTTAACCTGGAGAGAGCTGGGAGAAGGAAGAACATGCAGTGCACAAGCACAGGGAGATGTTGCCACAGCCTCCTTGAAAACTTCAGAAAAAACTTTGTTAGAAGTGGAGTAATTAAGTCTCCCAGAAAAACCACGAAAGTGTGCTCTGGCAGAGGATAACTTAATGATGCCTGATTAGCCCTACAGTGATCTGCACTTCTCCCTGAAGTGGCTGCCTATGATCCCATACAGGCCATAAAAACTCACTTTAATGAGCTCCTATTCTTCAGCCCTTTCAGGAACGAAGGCTCACTGGGGACTTCTGAAGAAAGCCTAAAGGAAGGAGAATGGGATCTCTGTTTTTCTAGCTACACGTCCTCCTCTTACTACAAAANAAGGGTAAAAAAAAAAAAAAAAAAAAAAAAAAAAAAAGCCTCTAAGTTGGCATGAAACTGTCAGAAGCACACAAAATTGTTTCAGCTCACCTGCACTGGTGCTGCAGCCCTGCCCTGAAGCTGAGTCTGCGACTGGGCCACTTAGATCTTCCACACATGAAGGAACTGATGCCAGTAAGCCTAGAGAAAGGCAAAATGACCATAGTCAAAAACCAAAAAACACCGGGGAGGGGGGGAGAATCCTTCCATATGGTAACACCTTAATGATCACTAACCAGCAGATCCCTGTCCCAAAGGACAACTTCACAGTTGCACTCACCTAGTTCTGGTCACAGACACTGATCAAGCAGTGTATTTATTCAGGATGTTCTGTCTTGGTTTTTTTTCCCTCCAAAGGGAATGGTGGCATATGGGTGGTATTAAGCCACCAGCAGCTCTCATCAAACTTGACTCTTAGCTGTCCAAGAGCTCAATACAAACCAACAGAGCAGCTTTAAGCAGAGACTACTTCCTCATGCAAGGACTGGCCATACAGAAGTGCTCTTTGTTTTAAATGGTGGCCCCTTCTCCTGCCACTTTGACCCCTCTTAACGACACAATCTTCTGCAGTTGTGGGTACTTACAGAGACCCCGATAGCGTGACAGCTGCTGGTAGATCTGCTTCATGCGTTCGATGTTCAGCCGGCTGGTCTCTGCGTGGTTCACCATGGGTTTGGGGTAGTCCACCCCAATGATGCACTTCGCTGCCTTCTGCACAGACTCTGGGGCATTCCATGGTTCATAGATATATCGTGAGGGGAAACCCTTCAATTTGGGCAGATACCTCCTGCAGCACAAGTGAAGAGATTCACAAACGCCACTTAGAACCATAGAATCATTTCAGTTAGAAAAGACCTCTAAGACCATTGAGTCCAACCATCAACACCACCACGACCATTAAACCATGTCCCAAAGTATCATGTCTACAAGTTTCTTGAATGCCTCCATGGACAGTGACTCCACCACCTCCCTGGGCAGCCTGTCCCAATGCCTGACCACTCTTGCAGAAAAGAAAAGTCTCCTAACATTCAGCCTAAACCTCTCCCAGCAGTTTCAGGCCATTGCCTCGTCTTACCACGTGACACTAGAGAGAAGAGATCAACCCCCACCTCACTACAATCTCCTTTCAAGTAACAATGATGCCTCTGCTCAGTCTCCTCTTCTCAAGACTGAACAAGCCCAGCTCCCTCAGCTGTTCCTTGTAAGTCCTGTTTTCTAGACCCTTCATCAGCTTTGCTGCCCTTCTCTGGACACACTCCAGCACCTCAATGTCTTTTTTGTAGTGACAGGCCCCAAACTGAACACAGTGTTTGAGATGCAGCTTCATCAGTGCTGAGCACAGGGGCACAATCACTTTCCTACTCCTGCTGGCCATACTATTATTCTTGATACAGGTCAGGATGATGTCGGGTTTCTTGGCTGTCTGAACACAGTGCTGGCTCCTGTTCAGACAACTGTCAACCAACACCCCCAGGTCCTTTTCCACCAGGCAGATTTCCAGCCACTTTGTCCCAAGGCTACATGGGGTTGTGACCCAAAGGCAGGACCCGGTACCTGGCTTAAAGTGCAGCAATGCAGCGTTCTGAATGCACAGAAAGCCTCCTGCTGCTGAATGGTTTAGGCTCACAGGTGGAGCAGGACAGAAGCTTCAGCCTTACATCACTCACTTGACATAGTCACCGCTGGGGTCCGTGCGACGTCCGAAGCCCACGGGGCAGTAACAGTGGAAGAACTGCTGGAAGAATGCGCTGCATGAAAGCCACATCCAGCTGCCTGCATTTACACTGAAATCTGCATCCAGCAGCAGCTCATCAAATACCTGCAGCAGTTGGAAGAGAAGGCAGTGAGAGCTTCCCCAGGTGGAACTTTGGGGCAGATGGACCCAAGGTGCTGTTTCAAATGACAGGCACTGAGCTGCAAGAGGAGCTCCTAGGAGCTAAAGCAGCAGCACAGAAGCAATCTGCTAGCTGCAGCCAGTTGGTTGGTCAATGTATTTTCACTCCCTGGTGCTTTCACACAGGGAGGCACAGGCTGCTCGTACTGATAAGTGCTGGCTTATCTCTCAGGCAGCTACACACTAAATCACTACCTAGTGCTGCAGCAAGCCTTCAGTATTGATCCTAACCTGGGAGGCATAACAAGTGCAAAGCACCAACCATGGGAAGCAGGCAGATGCTGCACAGAAGAATAAACACGGAAACAAGAAGAACCCCTCTGAAGGTCTCAGAGCACACTGCCACTGAGCAGCAGACAGGTTCCAGCAGCAGCTGGCTCACACCCGTGCACAGACCCTGTGCTTTTAGCATCTGACCCTGTGACGCACTCTCAGCTATGTTCTGCTTTGTCACAGCTCTGTCACAAGATGCCCCTGTCCCACTTTTTGCGTAGGGCAGTGTGTATGCTGGATAGCTTCAAGCCGTTTGTCCCTTCAGGTGGCCCAAGAGGAGGGGCTTTTACCTCTTTCCTTGAGATTCTAGACTCAGATTTCACAGTCATGGAGCGCTCCCTGACCGGTACGGTGATGGATTATACAATGAGGAAAAAGTACCAGTTATGGAGTGACCTTGAACTTGCAAAGAAAACAGAGGGACTGAGAAAACTTCTACCAAAAAAAAAAAAAAAAAAAAAAAAAAAAAAAAAAATTAAAAAGCCCCCAAAACCCCAGTCCTTATTTACCACTAACCTGTAGTTATGGTTACTGGAAACTCTTGATATTGTCAGAGCCTTACAGTAAAAGGCAGAAAGAAGTCAGGCTGTGGTAGGCCAAGAGCCTGTTAGCAAATCCTCTCTTCCATGCAACTTTTTTTTTTTTTTTTTTTTTTTTTTTTTTTAAAAACACATGAAGCAAAAGCCATACCTGTGTGCCCATCCTTGCAGTGAGTGCCAGGGAGACTTTGTTTTTTCTTATGGCCTCCTGCAAGCCTCTGGAAATGCCAGACTCACCCTGACTCCTGACTCCCAGCTGATCCAGAGGTCGCCCCTGGTCAGGAAGCAGGCCACCGCATGCCTGGCCAGATGGTGGATCCACCCTTCCTGTCTCAGTTGGGTCATGATTGCATCTATCCAAGGGAAGCCTGTCTTGCCCTCTGCCCACTTGGCCAAGGCTTCAGGGTTCCTGTCCCAGGGGATTTGGATGCAGATGGGGTTCCCCTCCATACGGTCAAACTTTGGGTTGTTTGTAGCTGCTGTGTAGAAAAACTCCCGCCACAGAAGTTGTCCATACAGAGAGAGGGGGGGGGTGCTGTTCCGCTTCACCTGTGGAGGAGGGCAGAAGGGTATTCACAAGCAAGAGAGGACTGGTTTCATTAAGCTGAGTTGTAGGCCACCCACTCATGCATTTACACACCATTCCCAAGACGGTTACTGAAAACTGCCAGAAAGGAGCTCAATTCCAGATCATCCCTCACCAGAAACCCTAGGTGGCGAATCCCAGAATCGCCAAGACTGGAAAAGACCTCAGAGATCATTAAGTCCAGCCTATAACCTAACACCATGACATCAGCTAAACCATGTCACCAAGTACCACACCCAATCTTTTCTTAAAGACATACAGGGATGGTGACTCCACCACCTCCCTGGGTTGTCCATTCCAGTGTCTAATCACCTTTTCCCTGACGAAGTGCTTCCTAATATCCAACCTAAACTTTCCCTGGCACAGCTTCAGACCATGCCCTCTTGTCCTGTCACTAGTTGCCTGAGAGAAGAGCCTGACCCCTGCTTGACTGCAACTTCCCTTCAGGTAGTTGTACAGAGTGATAAGGTCCCCTCCAAGTTTCCTCTTCTCCAAGCTGAACACCCCAGCTCCCTTAGCCTGTCCTCATAAGACCTTCCCTTTAGCCCCCTCAGTCTTGTCGCTTCCTCTGGACCCTCTCCAGTACCTCAATATCCCTCTTGAAGTGAAAAGCCCAGAACTGCAGACAGTACTTGAGGCAAGGCCTCACCAGTGCCAAGTATAGGGGCAGAATTATATCCCTAGTGCTGCTTAGTCCAGCTGGAAGTTAGTATTCCAACTGTCAGTATACTGACAAGAGACTTGAACAACCTGAAACTAAGAGTCAAAAGCTGTACAGGGTTCATGACAGGAGTCCAGGTTGATCAGCAGACTTAAGGTCTGCTCCACCACACAGGAGAATCACTTCTCCTCACCCAAAAGCACCTTCTGTAGAGCAGCAACAAGTTTAACCCAACGGTCAGTAACTTTTGCAACTCTTCTGGCATGCTGCCTGGGAACCAGCACCATGCTCTCTATCACAAAATCACACAATTAACCAGGTTGGAAAAGACCTTCAAGATTACTGAATCCAACCTATCACCCAACACCATCTAATTAACTAAACCATGGCATCAAGTGCCACATCCAGCCTCCTCTTAAACACCTCCAGGGACAGTGACTCCACCACCTCCCTGGGCAGTCCATTCCGATGCCAATCACACTTTTAGTGAATAACTTCTTCCTAACATCCAGCCTAAACCTGCCCTGGCACAGCTCGAGACTGTATCTTCTTGTTCTGTCACTGGTTGCCTGGGAGAAGAGACCAACCCCCACCTGACTGCAACCTCCTTTCAGTTAGTTGTAGAGAACAATGCTCAAAACCCAGCCTGTTCCCTGATGACCCCTTTGTCTTACCTTCTTATACAGCTCCCAGAGACGATAGTAAAACAAGCGGCAAGACAAGCAGCCAAATCGCAGGTAGGGACTGAGTCCTGTAGGGCTGGCCAGCAATGAATTGGCGTTCATCCTCGGTCTTTCATAGTTTGCAACCCATGCCTAGACACATTCAGGAGAGATGAGACAAAAACCCCTCCAAACTTGCTGGGCACAGCTAAGGGCATAGCTCTGTGCAGCTGGTGAGGCCTCTCAGGTCTGACAGCACAGTTTCTTCTATTCACTTCCAGCCACTGCTGAGAAGGACCTCCAGTGGGCAATTCCCACCCTCGACTCCAATTCAAGAAATGCAAAACCTTTGCTTGAGGATTTAAAATACTCAGTCTTTTGGGCCAAGAGAAGGATTAATTTTGCTTTACATGCAGGAGCTGATACTCCTGAGAGCTTCTATGGGCACATGCTGATGTCATTGTTTATGCCCAAATATTTCACACACTGAACAAAGAATTTGGGGAAATCCAGACCTTTTTGTGGAGTATTACACTTACAGTTTATTCCCCCTTCAGTACAAGAATTTATGCTTTGATCTCTACAACTGTACAGAGCCAACCAGCATTAAAAAAAAAATACAAGCTGTTTAAAGTTGAGTCATGTCTCTGTGGCTGGATTACTTTTCATAGTTTTGAAGTTGTTTGCCTTGTGCACTGTAATGAAGAAGAAATCTCACAGAAAAAATGTGGGTATTTCAGCAAGGGCTTCAAGGAACACCAGCCAGTGAGACAGCATTAACTGGATGGGGATACGGCAGGGAAAGGTATTCTTTTTGTGAGCATGAACTCACACCAATACCTCAGAAAGAACAAGATGGTGTGTGCAGTGTGCTGCAAAGACTGAGCAACTTACAAGAGAGTTTCCAAATGTGCACTCTTCTGAAGAAAAATGAGGGGCAGAAACAAGGAAAGAAACAGCTGCAAAACTAATATAAAGCTCTGTTTCTTTGTGTCTGAGGAAGTCCAGGAGCTCCTGGCTCCAACACAGCCCAAGATCACAGGAGTACTTCAACCACACTAAATGACCCTTCCAGAAAGTGAAAGCTGTGACCATGGCTAGGAAGAGCAGGGAAACAGAGCAACGGCTAATGCTCAACATTTTTTGTCTGGGGTCATAGCCTGCAGGAACTGCTGCTTTATTTTGGGGGTTACCTTTCTTTCCAAGTGTTTATCCAGTCGTGCCAAGGCTTCTGTCTCTCCACCTTGCCACACTGCAGGGGCAAGACCATCCGTAGGAAAGCCTAAGGGAAAGAACTCTGTAAGATACGAAGCCATGCCTAGACAAGGGGTATAGACGGGATTAAACATTAATAACAGCAAGACACTAACTGCAGTTGCCTAACATGCCTTATTTGCTGCTCTTGTCCTTCTTCAGCAGGCAAATCATTTGGAACACGAGAAGAGTATGCTCCACATTGCATGCAAAGGTCTACAATGCTTCAGACAGTTTTCTGGGGACTTTCCCCACTGCTCACCTGCCAGCACTGCCTCTGCGTTATCAGCACTACCCACAGGGCTCTGCTCCAAAGACTAGAGCAGCTGGCAAAGGAACATCTGTTCCATAGATGTTTGTCACAGACACCAGCAGCTTGCAAGAAAGCCTGGCTGCTCCTGGTGAGGTTCCTATTCTGCTGAATGCTGGAGAAGGCACTGGATTAGTTCTGAAGCACTGGTGCAGAACTGGAAGCAAAACCATCATTCCCCTGCACTGTTCTTGGCTGGTAGAGGAGCCTCCCATGGCAGAAGGCAGAGTAGTGTAAGTTTGGAGGCAGTCTCACATTAGGCCAGACATTAAAGAAAGCAGATCCACCTAGGACTGAAACCCTTAGGATGTTCCTGTTTTGAAGCCCCTTGCTTTTACAAGACTGCTGAAACTCTGCTTTAAGGTACAAGTGATACTTCTATAAAGTTGGTATGGAGCCTTTAGTCACACACAGACACTATTTTGCATTACTCCTGCCTTCTCTTGCACTTAGATTAATTTCCCTGATGTAGACTTTACATTCCTCATGCCTCAACTTCCTAATTAACCTCCTTCTCAAAGAAAAATACAGGACCAAAAGGCATAGAGGGATGAGTGAAAGAGGCTTCTGTAGTATCTTTTGCCTTGGTAAGCTCCCAAATGGGTGCTGTTTTACAACAATCAAATGAAATGAGCTAAGCCTGGTACACAATTAGTTTACCTCTTCAGGTCTGTTACACAACATACCAGAGAGAGCAGTAGGAGGAAAGCAGCTAGCAAGAACATGAGAGACTGATGCAGTGGTTACATGCTCAGTACAGCAAAGAACATAAGGACAGATGCAGTGTTTCGGAGCAATGCTGAAGGGGATGCTGTGCATCAACAGTGGTGCAAGGGACAGCAATCTGCTTTCACAAGGTCTAGCACTCGCTGAAAACATGAGTCTCTTTCTAAGGCTAGAGGCAGCCAGACCACACGAGAATACTCTGGCACATGCCACGTGCCAGTCATCAGAAACAGTTTCACTGGCATTTCAGCTGGCAGTTAACTCCTGCCTTCACTTTTGACACGTACCCAGCTCTTCCAGGGATGGGACACCATACACATCATCATGATTCTCCTGGATGTCCACTTTACACGTCTCCATCTGTTGGCTTATTACAGTGCTCACTGGTTTCTTTGGGAGCTCCATACGACTAATGATGGCCTGGAAGCGCTTGTAGGTGAGGGGTGGCTTGTGGCCATTCAGCTCAATTATTCTGGGGACAAAATAAGCAACATGAAACAGCACAGCCTCACTACCACAGGAAAAAAAGAATACAACAGCCAAACTGCATCCTGCTGTCTCTGCTCAGCATAACCTTTCACTTTGGATACAGAAAACCTTATCGATCTAACTCCCACTTCATCCCTCATAAGTGCTACTAAAAAACCAAACAAAAATTCTCAAAACATACCAGAAAACAAAACTAATTCACCTCCACAGGAAAAACAAGAAATAGCTCCAGATGAATCAGGCTTAGCATCACATCTCTCTCCCAGAGGTTCTCATCCCTGCATGAAATCGCAATCTTGCTTCCTTTCTGTTTCCACATGATAACAGATCCCAGACCTGAGCCTGCTCCTCTAACATCCCGAGATACCCTAACCTGGTTCTGACCTTATTTCCTCCCCTGACACAAAAAAATCCCAGCCTGTTCAGTGGAGGAGGGGTCAGTCTTTAGCATGAGACAAATCCCCTTTTGCGTCATTCCTCTCTCTCCCACGATTAGAGGAATCCCCATCCTCCTCCACGCCATAAGGTCTCAAGGAGGCCTGTCTCATGCTGTTCGCCTGTGTCACATCATACTAGAGACAAGGCAGCCACGGTTCCCCATTTTCCTACTCTACTAAGCATCCACAGCCTGCTAGGGCCACCCAGTCTTATTTTTCCAGGTCCCAAGAGCTTAGAGAAGTGCCCTGGGCACGGTAAACTCTCCCAGGGAGAAAGATGCCTGCATGGAGAAGAAGGAGTTAACAGCATAGCAGACAGCACCCGGATAGCCAGCATTACATAAAGCTAAGGCAGCCAAGCCCACAGCACACAGAGGAGTCGCAGCCCAGAGGCCTTCCCCACCCTTAGTCAACAGCTTATGCAAGGGGCCGGGCTTACAGCCGAGCGTTCCCGCGGTCGCCATGTGCCTTCCCTTCCCCCGAAGCCGCACGTGTAGCGAGGCGGAGCGACACGACCGCGGCGCTCCCGGCCCCGGCCCCGGCCCGGCTTCACGTGTGCTCCGCGCTGCCGCGACACGGAGCGGCACCGCCGTTCTCCCGCACAGCGCCCGCCGGGCGCGGGCGGCTGCCGAGGTTCTGATGAGTGCAGCCGCCAGCAGTTGCCGCTGGGTGTACCCGTCGGGGAAAAGGGAAATGCGAGAGCAGGCAGGGCAGTGGGGCCGGCCACAGAGTGGGGGCACCGCTTGTTTTCAGTGCCTGGCTAGAAGCGTGGACACAGAACTCTCTGCCACCCCTACACGCTGGTGCCCTGAGAGGACCGGGATCCTTACACGTAACACGCCTGCCCTCCCACTGAGCATCTCCTCTGCTTTCAGGCCCGCACTTCTGCCAAGCTATCTCTGTGAACCACCCTAGAGCAGGCAGAGATCACCACCTCTTACGAATACTGCCCACCAGAGTCTTCTCTGCCTTCTGCTGTGAGCACTGGGGACCCCACCCGAGCCTGACTGGAGATGCTCAGAAAAGCAGCACTGCTACTGGAACTGAAGCCAGGCATTTCCTGCTAACAGCAATCCAGAAAGGATCACTGTTTCCAGAGCCGTTCTGAGCTTGGCAGAGAAAACGTGACAAGGCTGCACCGTGTTCACCCCGAGCTGCTCGGGCTGGGGGCAGGGAAGCCATTTCTGAACACCGCTTTCTTTTTCTTTTTTTTTTTTTTTCCTTTTTTCTCCCTTCCCCGCCCCCCAGCCTTCTTCCACAGCACTGCTGAGGCTGCAGCTCAATCTGAGACCCACAGCCCAGATCTTCTGTGAACACACAGTAACTAGAGCAAATCGCTGTGACTTGAAAGTGGATGCCAGGGTCTGCATTTGACATCCTCAAGAACATGACTACGAGTGAAGTTACTTAGTGTAGCTCTTAAACAGACAGTTGTGGGATTTGGGACACAAATCCTTCTAGTAAGAGACAGGACTAGGACAAGCTGCACATTTCACAGCAACTGACACTAGCATTATGCAATAATAAGAGGTGATCATTTCACAATATCACCACAAAAAGTAGTATCAAGTATTGGGCATTGTACAACACTGGGTATTACACCATGCACACTGGGTACTACTCAGCCTTCTGTACAAAGATGTGTATAGAATGTACCTCAAGAAGAAGTCCTTTCCTTCCTCTTAATATCCTTCTTGAAACAGAACAAAGAGGAGTAGAATCACTGCCATACAACATCTGACCTTTCTGGTGCTGGCAAGCACACAGGAAAACGTCTGTGCTGCCAGACCAGCAATCACTGCCCAGCATCAGCTGACAGAAGTACCTCGATGGGAGAAGACCTCAGCGTCTTTTTGCATGTTAGTCAAAGTCAGTCACACTTTACCTCAAGAAAGCAGGCAACCAAAACCTGAAGGCAGTTCTGGTGCTACTAAGATGATAAAGTATCCTACAGTCAGTCACCTGTGACAGCAGAGTGCCTGCAGACTTCAGATGCACACCCTCGCAGGTGTCAGCTTCTGACTCACATCTCCACTGCAGTGCCCCAGCGGGATGGCTACCAGGCTAGGGAAAGCTGCTTGCCTCAAAAACTTGACATGTCAGCTTGCTTGCAAATGATGGTCTGGTTCTGGCAAGGGACTGAATGTGCTCTCCCCTGCTTCCTTGTGTGAGGAAGAGCTGGCTGCCAGTACTCTACAAGCAGGCTGCTCAGCAACGCACCCCACTACCAATTCACACAGACCAGTTGGTTACTTGCCAGCTTACGCAATTGCTCTGATCTGAATCCTCCCTCGAGAGAGCTTGTGTTGGGCTATGTGTACAAGAGACGAGACATTTCTACAGATTCAAAGAGGAGATGGTGGGACAACCAAGAGACGTTGCACACAACAGACGATGGACGAACAATTCAACTTCCGCAGAATCACACACATGAGCAGATAAAAAATAAAGTGACTTGATGGCAGATGAAAGATGAAGAAGGGACTTGGTAACAGGCTGAGTATCAGCACAGGGGAAAAAACAACACCACTTGATACCAGAGCACCATGCAAAACAGGTAAGGATAGCAAGATCTGGCAGGCAGAATTTTGATTTAACCTTCCTGGATGAAAATAAAGCACTTTTCTGGCATAGTGCAATGGTGAACTACAGAACCACCAAGGTATGCCACGTTTCCCCAGTGCTTGGCTCCTCTAAGTTAGTATGTACTCCTACTGAAAGACATTTAGTTATTTCAGCCTTAGGCTGGAATATTTGAGGTAAAGCTGCTCCTGATACGCACTACAAACATATAAGCTCACCATGTTCTTTCCTGACTTAAACCACTCCTGCATAACCCAGGCCTGCCTTGGATTATGGAAACCACAACGTCGAGCAAACAACACTACAGAGGGTTTAGATCCTAAGGAGGAAAAACAGGCAGATCCAGAGAAGAGACAAAAATATTTGTCAGCTGGAAGTTGTCAGGCAGCATAATTGTCAAGTAAAGGCTTTGAGCAGGCTAAGATGATACCTAAGAGATTACCTTTCCTACAATCTGAACATCATTAATCTTAACTGAGAGCTCCTCAATTTTCTCAGGAGTATTTTTCAGCACTGGGGTTGATTTTCTAAAGCCTTCTCCTTGTTTTTGGTGAGAGGAGGCAAAAGATGCTCTGATACTCACACAGTTATGCTGGCAGTGCCAACAAGGAGCATATTGCAATCTTCCTTCTGGGTAAAACTGGTCACATTCACAAGTTAACTGAACAGGCTCTTTGTAAATGTTTAAAGGGAGTTGGTGGAGATGGTACTGGGAATACACTACAGGGGACAAGAGAAGGACTGCTGGAATAATTGTGTAGAAGTGAAAGATCAGTCTAAATTGTTTAAAACCAAGCCTGACAACCTTGTCAGAAACATGATTAAAGAAAGATGAGGAGTAGGATACTACCACCAGGTTACTAATTATGTAAAAAAAACCACAGAGTGAGCAGAGGGACAACACATACCAGGAGTCAAAAGACTGGCTAACAGGACTAGAGGGAAATACACTGAGAAAGGTTTCCAGGAGAAAGACAGTATTAGAACTGTATTACCACCTGCTGAGAAATCTCACAGATGCCAAGAACCAGGAAATGTCAGAGTAACTGGAGCCTTCAGCTGCCTCCACACAGACTGGGTAGCTGTCACACACTGCTGCTTGCCAAAACCCAATCTTCTAGCTGCCATAAATGACTGCTCCATGGAATAATTAATTGAGAGCCCACAAAGAAAGCAAATTCATGATTTGGTCTTAGGCAGTGCTGAGTTATAGCTGAAAATGTTAGTTATCACTTGCCTAGCCTGTGACTTCAGCACATACCAATTCAGATCCTTCCAGGACCAACAATACCCATAAGAGCTTTTATTTTAAGAAAAGAAAGGCACAAAAATAAGGATGCATGCTAAACAAAAAGAATAATCTGAGACACAAAACCCTGACAGGTAACACAGAGATGATGTAAAGATTACGTTGGGGGGGGGGATTAAACCATTGCACATAAACCATCAAAAAATATTTCAGACAGATCACAAGAGCCAAAACAGTTATGGAAGAGCAAAAATAACAGAATGCAAAATCCTTCTGAAAAATGGAGGTCAAATAAAGATAGAACAGTCCCCAAACTTTGAGAGGTTTAAGTTACAAACCATAAAAGCAGCCTCCTTGCACCTCCCAACCCAAATCAAATGCTGAGTAGTCTTAAAAAAAAAAAAAATTTAAAAATGTGTTGGGTAAAAAAAAGTATAAGAGAAAGTAAATCCCTTTGCAGACATTCCAGAATATTTATAGGGCCAAGAAGTGATCAAGTCACTAAAAAAAAAAAAAAACAACAAACCAAACAAAAAACCCCACAGACTCTTAACAGCACAACAAAACCCCCTTCATTTATCTTTACACATGTATTCACTGTGGAGGTGTCTGGACAGGTCACAACTCTGAATCCTTCTAAAGAAATCTATCCTTGGATGTCATAGACTGGAAGGTCAGGAAGAAGTGTCATAAAACAAAGCTGTGCTTGAACAGCAACACCTTGACAGGACCAGTGAGCAATCACCCAGGAGTTCTAAAAGGACATCAAATAAATATCCAAACTAATAGCTGCTGGATGTAATACTTGCCTTAAAACCATCTGCATACTATGAGAGGAAAAAGGCAAATAGTACTGCAGATGTAAAAAGCCATTCAAGGGTATCAGAGGGATGACAGAATAGAGTCTGATACTTGCATTAGGCAGAGGGACAGAAAATAGTAATGGAATCAGTGAATGCCGGAGCATATGCAATATGCTGCAGGGTTAATTTAGCCTCACTAAAGAGAAGTTGTGCCTCAAAATCTATTAGTGACATTTGAACCTGGAGCAGGGGAGATTCGTTTCAGGTACTCTACCTGGACTTCAGAAACCATCTGACTGAAAAATTTAAAAGAAACCATGATAAATTTGGATAAAAGAGAAGGGCCCTGCAGACAGAAAAGTCTTTAGAGATACAGGACTCAGTTTTTCCAGCAGGAGGTGAGATCCTACACAGAGCTGAGCCAGGGCTTGTGCTGCTAAAAATTATTCATAAAATATCTAAAAAGAGGGGAAAAAAAAAAAAAAAAGAGCAGGATGATTAAGTTCACTGACGCAATAAGCTATCTTGGATAGCTAAAGATGAAAGGCAACTTTACAATTTCCCTACACACCACAAGGCCAGCTGACAAAAATATCAAATGAAATGCAGTGTTGGTCATGTTGTTTCTCCATATGCATGGCTATGAAATCTTTTACTTATATAGTAGCAGCCTCTTGAATACCTATGACCATTCTGGAAGGAAGCCCTGAGACACCAGTTTAGCACTCAGCAGTGCTCAGAAAATGCAAAAGGAATGCTAGTGACTGTTAGGGAAAGAAAAGACAGGAAACACTACAGCACTACAAATATCTATGTTGCTCCTACATTTTGAACACTAGCTACAGTTTCCACCACTGCTCTCTATCTCTAGAAACACCCAAAAGTATGAAGAAGGGTGACAAAACTTAAAAGAGATATGGAACGGATTCCACCTGGAAACTCATGTAAACTAGGATCTTCCACCTCGGAGAAGACAAAGATGACATAAGGAAGGATGTGAGGAGCATCAGCACTGAAGGAGTGAGGATGTAATAAGCATTCATGGTCTCGTCTAATGCAAAAATTTGAAAGCAGCATCTTCTCAGACAAGTTCAAGAAGAATCCCCTTCACTCCAAAGACAAACATTTCCACACAGCATGTGCTAACTGCAAAGTTCCTTCTCATAGGAAATTATGGATGCCAAAAATTTATAGGAGGAAATTCATATTCAGCATTACTGGCACAAGTCAACCAAACTAAAAAAAAAGGTAGCAACTTTTAAGAATAGCACTGAAACATGGATGAAAGTCAGACAAGTACACATTAAAAAGTCTTAGCTGAAAAACTGTCTCACTGTTTAAGAATCATATATGTAGTTGGAGATTAGACATAAATAAATATGTAAAACTCAACATAAAAACAAACAGAACAAAGACAAAGCATCTAAGCATTCAGTTAAGCTAGCCCAAATCTACCTGTTCTACTTCTTCCACCTGTCCTGGCATATCCATCAGCTAAAAGCCCTGTCTTGATAACCTGTTTGAGATAACAGCTCAACCATCTTTATTACAATGGGGCAAAGAAAGCAGTCCATGCAGTGTGGACATGCTCAAGGAGAGCAATCAATAGGACACAGCTGAGCAATTCAAATGGCTGTCAAGCACAGAGGTTTAATAAGCTTGGGGCAACACCTTTCTTTCTGTATGTTCACGTCACTGTTGGCACTTTGACATGCTCTAATCAAAACTGTGACCTCGCAGAGTAATCCTCTTGACCTCTTCTGGGCTCAAACGGGATCAACGCAACCAGCATATAGTGATCAGCATCACAGGGGAGACCAAAGCCCTCCCAGACATGACAATCCCAGCCTAGCCCAGGCAGCATCTCTGCCCTTGCCCTCCCCATACCTGTCCAGGTCATAGAGGGTGTGGGAGTTCTCTATCACCACCTCCACACCAGCCTCCTTGGCCAGTTTGATGATAGCTGCATCTCTCTCCTTACCAAAGGGCTCTGAGTCGTATTCAAAGGTGAGACGAGTGACTCCCCATTCCTGCAAGAAACACAACACACATGGCTGTCAAACACAAGATTTTCTAACCAGCACAATTACGAACCAAGGTTTCAAAACCCCAGGCAGTGCTGAGCCCTGGAAGCTTAAAGATGGGTCCTGTGAGGAACGGCAGGTTGGAGCCAAGATAACCAAACAATCACCAATGGTATCAGCTCTAGCGAACACCACATCTTTATGCAAATGGCAAATGTCAGGTTTCAAACACATGAGAGGAGATTTGAGTTCTTCTCTATTAATATCCTTAGGTTACAGTTCAGCCCCTGAGGATAACAACACCTTGTTTTGTTGCACATACTGCCCAAACGTAACCCTGCCATTCTGCTCCAGTTTTTCAGAGAACTCCTTCAATACAAGTACTGCTCAAAACTCTTATTTTTACATCAAGACTATCATTAAGTAAAACTAATACACTTTTTCCAATGTTTTCTAAAGCCATCACATAATAGAGGACCAATGTCCAACCCAAGCAGCAAAAAACCATGGTTAATAGGAAATGCAGCACAAAGGATGGCAACTGAGCGAACCCTTCTGGTCAGCGTAGTTGAGTGTGATACTGCGATGGAGATTTAAATTAAAGTCCTGCTTTTGAGGAGTTATTTTACCCTACATAGTCACGCACCTATTCTATGTCTTCACACCTTTAATAGGTCCTTCACAGATTACATGGAATAGGCCTTATAAAATAGCATTCAGCCTCTTCCAGGCTTTTCCAGAGCAGAGTTTGCTCTCAGACTATGGCCTAGTTTTCCTCAGAAAGCAAATCTTATGAGAAGAGGTTTAATGGTTTCCACAGCGACCCTCCTGAGATATTCATCAAGCAGAGCAGCAGCCCACAGATTTGTTTAGCAAACACTTTAGTCAAACACTGCCAGAAATCTATAGAGACACTTAAAAACTCCCTCGCACAGCTAAGATACGAACCACATTCTCCAAGTAAGACAGTCTGAGTCACCTCTATATAGAGAGGACACTCTTTTTCACCTCAGAATTAGAAAGAAAGGTCAAAGAACTGATGCAATTAGTTCACCAAAGGCCATTAAAAAAAAATACCAGAGACTGGGAGGGAATTTAGAAGCAGAAAACCCCTGTACAAGTTCCTTTCTTTTCTGAACTTTCAGATTTCATCCTAAAATTAATGTTGGAAAGGATGGGGAACTGGAACAGTTATGTACCACTGAATGTACGTTTCTAAGCGGCTCTCCACTCCTTTTTCAAACTAGGAATATGACAGCATCCACAACTCAGAGCAGGGGTCACACAGACAATGTTCCAGGCCCTGTCCTGCTTCTATGTGATTTAACAGCTTCATTTTGAACTCTTATTTCTTTTGTAAGGCAGTATCATCTGGGAGGCTTGGAAAAGGTGGCTTTGGTCTTGAAGAAACATGCCTTGAAACGAAAGAATGGAATGAAAAAAAAAATATTTAAGGCTAACAGATTTTAATAAGAGCACTACATTTCTAATTCAGGTATTTCCTACAGTTTTAAGAATCCAACTACATATGCTACAGCATCACATGGGAAGCAGAACACAACCAACCAGAAAACAGTTAGGTTGCGTGACAGTTGTCATGACTAACTTGCTTCTTAGTATCTAGCCTACAGCAAAGGAAAACTAGAGGGAAAAAGCCCATACCAAAGGGACTGTGAACAAATGACACACTCTTCTTTGATAGAGGAGGTAAAATTACAGATGTTTGTTCAGAGAAAAGCAAGACACAAAAACCTCAGCTAAAGGTTTACACAGAGCTAGCAAGCACACAACAAAGTTTTAATCAGCCTGTGAACACCTTGAACTAAAATAAGAAGGTCATGAACTAGCTGCAACTTGCTTGCAGATCGAAAGATAAAAATAACCCAGACTCTGAAAAGGCTAAAAACAGCACATAGTTTGTGTCACATGTTAAGATGCAGAAGCTGAAATACTATCAGTGTCCTGCATAGCCCAATTCCCCACCCTAGCACTGTCTCTCCTTCAGAAAATACGCATCAGAACCATTAACAGCAGGAGGTTGTAGAGTCAAGTTCACCTCTCCTTCTCAGCAGCTAGTCTGTAGTAGGCTCTGGGGACATAAATTCTGTTGACCATATATAAGGTACTGTCCACATGACAAACCCAACTCATAAGGCTACTGTGACCCATGTTTTCTCTCCTTTAGATCTGCCACTCCAGCAAGAACACTGTTAAAAAGCTTAAAAGACAACAGGAAATACAATCTTCGAGCAGGACAGAGAAGAACAATACTGCTTGAGGAACCCTAATATTTGAGGAGATGCTCTTGCCAGCTCTGCCTCTTTCACACTCTGCAGCACTGTCTTTGGAATCACTTCGGAAACGTATCCCACTAATCCATCATCCACCACCGAGGTCACTGCATGCTCCACCATCCTAAATAGTACATCATCAGGAAGCTTGGATCCAAGCTGTATTCTGCTGCTGGGCTGGCTGACCTGCAGCCTTGAGCAGAATTAAAAAAGGAAGGTCAGCTAACAGAAAAGCTTCTGACTTGAAATTTTAACACAAAGCCCTATCTGCCATGCAAATAAAGACCAATATGCTTTTCCAGATGACTGTAAAGGTTTATGCACATAGCAGCCTTTCCAAGTAAGAGCTGCAGGAAGAAAATGGCCAGTAGGGAAGAAGCTCTCAACACAGAGGACTCACAGTGCAACCCTGTGAGATGTGACTTAGAGAAACAAACACAAAGACCACCATCCAAAAAGAGAACCTCGGTCACCTTGGTACTGGGTTACGCCCTACTACTAAATTTCTTTGCAGGTTTGAGTTCTGCCTCCCAAACTGTCCCTTACAGATAGCAGGTTGTTAGCTGTAATTAAAGAGGAGAGTTTGTTATTGTGAAGAACTAAAGAGAAGTTGAGGGGACCTCTGACTAGCAAAACAGTAATGAGTGAGAACAAGGACAGAGGTAGGATATCAGTTTTTCTACACTATGCTACAGAAAATTCTTCTTTTACCTTAAAGAGCCTTGGGAAGACATCTGTTGGCTGCCCTCGCACAACAAACAAGCGAGAGTTGAGTTTCCTCAAACTGTTGTCCAGATCTTCTAGTGACTGGAGCAGAAATCTGCAAAGAAGAAACAACAGCAGTTACTGTTAGTCAGTTCATCTGTAGCTAAAAGACAAACATGGAGAATTTACATGGAACTGTGGCAAACCTGCACCACCAAATCAAACAAACTCAGGACAAGAAACAGAAAACAAGCATTCATAGTCATGCCTGATCTGTCTGCCAACTGCTAAGAGACTGCAGCACCAGGCAGCTTCTAGCTATTCATGTGCATGTCTGCTTGTCCACATGAAAAGTTTCCAGGATTTTCTTCTTCCTACAACTTCCTTCCTGTGTTCTCTCTCAGATCTGGTAGGACCCCCTTGCTAGCTGTTCTCTCCAGTTTACTATAGGCAAAAAAGCATAAACCTTCTAATTTCCTACAGTATGTTCTTTCATGGGTTCTGAGACAGGAAAGATTTTGCATGTAGAAAGATGCTGATACACTACTCCAAGGAAAAGAATGAATTACTACAAGAACCTAGCAAGCTTTACAGTTCTGGCTACAAATGGGCAATGTCACAGCAAAGAAACATACATGTAACACTCCTAGCTCACCAGCAGCACAAGACTGAGCACCCAGTTCTCCCGAGGCAAGAATTATCTGTACTTAAGAGAGCTGCAAACAGAACTGCAATTTATCTTTCGTCATCAAGACACAAAGACGAGAGCATGACAGGACATTTGCCTATTTTCTCCCACGCCCAGAGCTGTAAAACAGCATTTAAGTGCTTTTTGTATGTAGTGATGTATCTTACCGATTGCCCACATATGCAATGTCACCCCATCCACATTGTAAGCCCACTTCCCCTTGTCTAGCTCCACAGAAACACCAACCTTAAAACTTTACTCTCTGTGGCAGGGCATAGCACTGGTGGTAACCTTACAACTCTTTGTGAGTGAACCTGCCAGCCTCTGCCTCGCCCTCATTCCTCTGCAGTGACCTTAAGGACATGAGTACCTGCATCAGTTCACTTAAGACCCCACACAGATGATGAAAGCTAAGATACTGTTGCCCCACAAAGTTGGTGGTACCTCCTCTCTCCACAGCTACACTGCCCACAGTGTGAATCACAAGTCTGAAAAAGCTCTTTCTGTGCTTCCTGAGGGAGAAAGGGACTCCAGGTTCAGAAGACCCAAAACCAGATCTGGGTAATCTAAGCAGACCATTCCCCTACTCCCAGCTCACTTTTCATCCATTAAATAGGAGTATCAACTTTATAAAGAGGCATAAAAATAATCAAAGGTTAGTCCTATATGGCTCACATATTCTATGCAATTAACTGACATAGGATTTTCAGCATGATATATTTCTGCGAGCCATGTAAAACACCAACTTTCGTTTTTGGAGCACGGAATTCTGAATAAAAGTAATTCCGCGGAGGAAAACAAAAAAATAGCAAAACAAAGCCAAGATTCCTAATGGGAACTAATGGAACTTTGGTAAATAGAAGCAACTTGCTAATACATTTTTGCCTACGAGCCAGCAGCGCTAATTTCTGACACCTGCAGTAGGCACACACCTCCAAGAAAACATTATTTTTTAAAATTTCACCTGCTCATATGTTCCATGACTACAAAATAAAATAAAACCACTACCTACATCACTCTCACCACACTATTGGTGAAAACAAAGAAAGATTAAATGGATCAGAAATTAATCTTTTGGGGGCACTGCTTTGGTTCTTCCACGTGAGGACAGTTAGCAACAACAGCTGCACCTGAAAAGCTTTTCAACCTGCTGCTGAATGCAGAAAGCTTGGTCTATCGAAAGATTACTTCAGCTTCCGAAGATATGGAGCTGTAACAAAACCAACACTTTTCTGCAGTTTGAACAGCGTGGTCATCTCTTCACGTTCACGATTTTTAAGCCATCCTTTGAGGTGGATTCTAAAACGCCCGGGAAATCACCCACAGCAGCCCCTTGCAGTAAGATGAAGCTGGGGCACACAGCAGACAGTCCATTACAACTACAGCTCCTTAGCACAGAGCCACGTGACATTTCAAAGAGCACTTAAAGGATTTTTAGCCTGGTGCTGTCCTATCTGCTCCCCGTGATGGGGTGGTGTGAGGGCAGAGGAAAAGCCACTCTGCTTGTATGCAGGGGAGTCTCCCAGAGGGGAATCCCTATCTGGATTGGGTTTCCAAGTGTCGAGGCAGCTGAGACTCGACACAATAAGGTTATGTAATGTTACTAGCTACTGGTACATAAGGTCTCGCTCTCTGTACAGATATGACTCACGTCATACATTTTCCCATTTGTAGACAGTGGAAAAGCCCAAACAGCTTCATTTCTACCTTAATAGCGGCAGCCAAGGTGTACCTCCACAACAATTTGAGGGATGGGAGGATGGCAGACTGCGCCCATGCCTACGCACACCCAACAGCCAAAGGGCAGACAGAAGGCGTGGTGCAGCCGTGCAGCTCTGAGAACTCTCTGCGCTTGTCTCTAAAGACAGGGAAAAGGTAAATGTCCATCGGCTGCTGCTCTCACGCGTCCGCCCCGCTTATAAGCCGAAAGTGTAATGACATTACATAAAGTAATGTCCTCCCACACAGTCAGACAACACCGCCACGAAAAACGTGTCGAGGCCAACCGAACGAGGCAAGCTCTCTCCTGCACGGAGCCGACCGGGAGAAGCACTACGTGGACCAGGCCGGACAAGGCAGCGTGTGTCGCTCCCGCCGCGGCCTGACCGCGGTTAAAGGCGCTCCGGCTGCTGCGAGAGCCCTACCCACTGCCGGGTCCGCCGCTCCTACCCACATACAGCGCCTCCCGACTCCCACTGACCCACCGGCGGCCTAAGGGCCCGGCGCCTCCTCATCCCAACTCACCGCCAGCGGTTGATGCCCACGGCGGAGGAAGCGGCGAACCAAGGATCCAGGATATAGATGCAACGGAGGGACGCGGCGTCCCGCAGCGCTTCCTGTAGCGCCGGGTTATCATGGAGGCGCAGGCCACGGCGGAACCAATGCACCGAGCGGCAAAGGGTCGGGCCTGGAGCCCCCGGGCCCGCGGCGGCCGCCGCCATCGCCGCCGCCAACTAAAGCCGCGGCCCCCGCGCCCGTCCCACCCCACCGTGATGACTGGTGTACGCGGCTGCTGCCAATCATCGCGGCGCAGCCAATCACCGTGGCGAGGAGAAAGTAGGCGGAGGCGGGACGGATCCCTAAATGGCCCTCTGCCGCCACCCAGCGGCAGACCTCCTAAAGGCCCTCTGCTCCTTCCCCCCNTCTGCTCCCCCCCCCCAGCTGTCACACCCGGAACTGGCCGAGGCGTGTCCGATGTCGTGCTCCCCCAGCTACTCCTCTGCCCCGCCGAGAACACGATGCTACGGTTGCTTCAACCCCTTGCTGGGTCCAGAAAGCACCACCTGACTTTATTCATCAGGTTACAAGTCACTATGTGTAAGATTAAAAACCGTCTGCTCCCACTAAAAAAAAATAAAAATTCAAAGGAACCCACAGAGCAGCTTGCACCCAGTCATGGAATGGGTTGGATTGGAAGTGACCCTTAAAGCTCATCTAAAGCAGTGAGCAAGGACATCTTCAACTGCATCAGATTGCTCAGTTCTGTCCAACCTGAACCTGGAATGGTTTCTGTGATAGGGCATCTACCACCTCTCTGTGCAACCAGAGTGTGTATTTCACCACCCTTGGCATAAAAAATTCCTTTCTTCCATCTAGCCTAAAACTCCCTTTCTAGTTTAAAACCATCACCCCTTGTCCTGTCACAGGCCCTGCTAAAAAGTCTCTCTCCATTTTTCTTAATGGCCCATTTTCAGTACTGAAAGGTCAATGTCTCCCTGGATCTTTCTCTTCTCCAGGCTGAACAACCCCAACTCTCTCACCTTTTCTCATAAGCAGAGGTGTTCCAGCCCTCTGATCGTGCTTGCAGCTTTCTCAGGGCCTGCTCCAACAGGTCCATCTCTTCCAGTGCTGAAGACTCCAGAGCTGCACACACTCAAGGTGAGATTTACCAGAGCAGATGGAAGCAGGGCAGCAGAATCATCTCCCTTGACCTGCTAGGCTATGATGCTTTTGGTGCTGCCTAGGATACAATTGGCCTTCTGGGCTGTAAGTGCACATTGCCAGCTCATGGCCAGTTTTTCCACCCACCAGTACTATCAAATCCTTCCCCAAAGGATTTGGATCCTACTTCAAATAATGTCATTCCCCAGTCTTGATAAATACCAGGGATAGTCTCAAGTGGAGGACCTTGCATTTGGCCTTATTGAATATCATGAGATTCATAAGGTATCTGTGGTCATGAAACCTGAGGCAAGAATGCTCCTCATATTAGACAGGAACATATTCTTGGCAGAAATGGAGTGTCCTTCTGTAGGACCAACCAGAAATCACACACTGGGCATGGTACATCAGGTAGGATTCATAGGGGAGGTTATAAAGCAGTCACACAAACTGCCCAGGACTGCTCTTCAAATAACCCTATAAAGCAGTGCAGTTCAGAAAGCTGGTGCAATGTCACATCTGACTATAGGATGTGGCTGCTGAACTCTGGGATCAGAAATTGCAGAATGACTTCAGGTGGCACTTGCATGCAACCAGACTAAGAGGGGAAGGAAGGTGCAGAGATTTCTGCAGAGCTAACTATTCAGCAGCAAGTCTCAAGGGATTGATGCAGCTGACCAAAACTAGGATTTCTTTGTTTTAGAGATTCACTGAGCTGGCCATGGGTGGGTGTTTAAAAGGAACAAGCCAAAAGGAAAACTGCAAACTCCAGAGCAGATACAACATAAGTATGGAACACAGGCCCCAGAACAAGTCTAAATAATGACAAACCCATTTTCAAACACAAAACTACCCCCTACGGAGGGTAAAGAGGACAAGTGCTGCAAACCCCACGAACTGGAATCTCCACCCTTCAGAAGCAAGTGCTTCAGATAACTTTTCCCCTCCTACCTGTCACTGACAGAAGCAGTGTCAAAGCTCACTCCTCAAGAAAGGTCCCTTAAGAGCATGCTCTCTCTTAAGGGACACAGTGCAAAGGGAATGAGATGTTACATCACTGATTCTTAGGATGTTTTCCTGAACTTAGAAATCAGGTGGAGAGAAATACAGAAGAGACTTCAGCAGCATGTGATACTGGAAAAGAGATTTGGAGGCACTACTGCTGCTTAGACTTGTACAAAACCAGAATGGAGGGACTCATTCTTTACCCCAAACAGGGTAGCAGGAAGAACAGCTGTTGCCAGCCCTTTTACAGCAGAGCCGGTCCTCAACAGCCTGGTTGCCTGCCTCTTCCTTTGGTGGAGAGGGTTCAGGGTTTTGTAACTTCAGACCATTCATTCAGTTAATCCCAGATCCCTAACCACATAAACCACTCATCCCGGCCTTTGTTCTCTATGAGCACACACCCTCAGAGACGCAAATTGCCCAGGTTAAGTCAATAGTGACATCCATTTTACAAAATGGCCACAAAAAAACCCCATTATTCTCTACAGCACATGCGCTTCCCAGGTCCAATACAGATGAGATTCGATGGATAAACCACGGTCCAGCCAGTTCTTTGGCTCTGGTTCCTGACAGTTCTCCATACACTTCAAAAGCGAATTTTTTCCTGCTCCTTGCTCTTCTCAACAGCAGGAAAGGTGCACCAAAGGTTAACAGCCCCGGGCAAAGAAACAGAGATGCAGGATCTGCCTACACACCAGTCTCATTTCTTTCGATGCTTTTGATGTTAGGATCTTCTTGCACCTTTCTCATCTCCAGCCCTTTCACCCATGTGTATGCAAAGGAGCCTCCCAGAACCATCAAGTTACTCGTCCACCACAAGAAGCTCTTTGTCTCCTCAAAGTAGATAACAGCCAGCACTGTTTGAGCACAAGCCTTGGCCGTCCCAGAGACATTATGAGTGAGTGGGCTAGTGAACTTTATCTGAAGTCCAGTCACATAGCCAATGGCAAAGCCAAACACTCCCCCTAAGGTCATCACACCCCAAAACCCGAGGTTCCCCAGCTTGTCGAAGTGGTAGAGGGTGTGGAACTCGCCCAGCAGCAGCATCAGTGGAAAGAACAGGACACAGGCATTGACGTTGTTGTAGAAAGTCAGGCGCCAGATGCTACCATCCACCACGGGCAGCACCTTCTTGGTGTAGATTGCATTGAGCGAGACACATAGGCTTGCTAAGATCCCAAAGAATATACCTGTCCATGACAAAGTGCCCTCAGCTCCTTCCTGGTCAACACCCAGCCAGAAGCCACCTGCAACCAAAGAAATCAGGCATCATATGAACAACTGCTGAGGACTCAAAACATACAGTCAGCAATTCATCATCTACCTTAAAATGAACAACCACAACCATAAGCAGAGACAGCCTTGAGGGTTTCCCCTTCCTATTAAGTGAACCCACAAAGTGTCATGACTAGTGTCCTGGGAAGATTTATTTTGAGAGAGAGGGTAATTTACTGTGCTATCTTTCAATCTCTGACTATTCCCACACTGAGCAGGCAGCACAAGTTTAGAAACTGTTATTCCAAGGGGCCATGAGCTAAAGTTAAAGCTGCTCTGTGGATTTTCAGGACATCATATGATTTTATTTTTTTTTTAATTGAAAAGGCAGCAAACTGACCCACAGGTACCAAGAAATATTTCTCAAGGTTAAATAAAAGCTAGCCTTGAAAGTTTTCCTGCACTGTTAACAGGAAGGGAAAGATAGGTCAGAGAAGATGGTATGTAGGTCTGAGAAGAAGATAGAAAGACAGTAAACATGTTAATGTATTAAGATGTTTGATCAAAAAAAAAAAAATAAAAATCACAAAACAGAAACTGAGTGCACTACTTTCAATATGTTAAACTTTGGTGGGTAATCACTTCCAAAACTGGAGCTACAGGCTCTTTGTCTCCAGGGCAGAAAGAGAGAACTCCCTCCATCCAACTCACAAGCAGAACAAAAGGGAAAATGAGATGAGCTGTTGGAGTACTACACTGCCTCTTCATTAGCTGCTTCATGTTGGAGGTTGTCTGGGAAGTTGCCTGCGAAAGCAGCTACAGTGCTTTAAGTCAAAGGAGATCAAGCCAGGAGAACAACCTTAAGAGAAATACTGTAAGGTTGGCAGATACCATAGTCCTGGGTAATACCAGAACACAAGACTAGCTGAAGGTAACTGCTCGCATCACTTGGATGTCATGTCTTCTGTGAAGAGGAGACTTTTGTCTCATTTTAATGTAGGTCAGTCTGTTGTCTAAGCACCCAAGGGAGCACACATCCACTGTCCACCTGGAACCAGACTGCAATCAACACTTCACCATCCTTGGCAGCTAAATGGCCCTCCAGTGGCAGGCAGCATTAACGATACCTTCGGAATGAAAGACCTGTAAGCAATTCTCGTTAAGCCAGTCAATGCCCTGCCCTACGTCCTAACCACATAACCAGATCTTCTGGTGGTGTTTTACGCATGGCTTGATGGGTTAAACCTTCATCACAGGAATTCAGCCCGGCTGAATGGGGTGAATTGTTCGGTCCCAACGACGCTGACTAACACCTTTATTGTTACCAATGATAACGATCAGCAAACCAATGGGAACAAGAAAAAAGCCACCTGCTGTTTTATGACCTTTGGGGACAAAAAATAAACACACACGGGAAAAAAAGTAAGCTAAGTCAAACTTCTTTAAAGAGTAGGCTTAGTGCTCAAAGGAAAGAGGGACCCACGGCCAAGTAAGAGCAATTGCCCTTCTTAAGGAGTTACCTGTAGGCTGCAGCTATGTAAAGCTGGTCACAAGAGGCAGCAGAGCAAGGCATGAGACCTGAGACACCCCACTTTACAAGGAAGCTGCCACGCAAGTGGGAATGGCTTCCCAAGAAGATGCCGCTCCAGCTCCCTCTCTCTTGAGCATATGGGCCTGGCTGTAGGGTGGGTGCAGTCCCCTCCCGCTCCCCCTCACCTATGATGACTCCACAGGCCAGGAGGGCATAGAGGGAGGTGGTCTGCTTGAGCAGCACGTAGGAGAGCAGCACGTTGAAGACGGTGGTGAGGGAACGCCCCACGTTGTAGAAGGCCACGCCAACATGCTTGAGGCAGAGATTGTTGGAGGTAACCATGCCGATGAAGACAATGGAGAGGGGCAGGACACTGCGGGACACCTTGAGGTCGAGGCGCAGGGTGGGCAGGCTGGGACAGGGGGACCCGCAGGCCGCCCCCAGACTGAGGCCCAGGCAGAGAGCGGCTGTCAGGGCACACTGGAAGAAGGTGACAAAAAGGGGGGCATCGAGGCGCAAAGAAGGGCTGTCCAGCAGGTACTTGTTGAGGAAAACCATGGCGATGGAGACGAACCAGTAGAGACAGACCACTAGGGCGATGCGCAGGGCCCGCA
>VWZE01006786.1:473979-486517 GCA_013396675.1 Eubucco bourcierii | reverse complement strand
GGAACAAGGGCGTTGTGTTCTTTCTCCCGCGGAAGCGAAGGGTAGGGGTCGTTGTGCTGCGACACGGCAAGAGGTCGTGGTGGCTTACAGCAGCTGGGCGGGCAGGGCCGGGGTGTGAGAGGTAACGGGGAGCGGCCCCAGTGTTGGGTGCAGCACTCGCTCCTCCAGCTCCGATCTGTGTCCCGAATGGGAACCGAGTTGTGTGCGGAGGGTGATTCTTTGCGCGGATTTTGTCCACAGCCGGCCACAAAGTACGGGTGTAAGCTTTGCTGCCTGAACCTTGGTTACAGAATAAAGTTCACATTTTTGTGGAGGCTAATAAAACCTTCCTGCTATGACCTCAATGTGGTAGACATCTGCAAACGCTCCGTAAGGACAGTACAGGGAAGTGGCAGCTGCCTTATTCTTCCTGCAGCGTTAACTTTGAAATCTAATCAGGAGAATGCCACCGCCAATGCCATTAACTACTCCCTTCCTGTGCCCAACTCCACACGCTCTGTGACATAGGAAGCAGTGCAGGAACTAACTGCTTCCACGGTAGCCTGGGCGCCGGTATAAGCTGCGGACACTCCTGCCAAGGCACTTTCAGTTATTCCACATCCCAAATCATCACTCCGGAGATAAAAGACCCATCTGCCCACGCTCACATGCCAAAAGGTCCCACCTTTTCTTAATGGTGCTTTATAACAAAGGAGCCTTTTCAACACTGAATTCTGTCACATTGTGAATTCAAGCTGCTGGGCAGGACACAATAAATTAATACCAGATTCCATGTGCTGGAGGAGGCAACAGAGAGCTCAGTGTCAACCACTGGTCAACAGGATCCCTGGCTCCTTATTTCAGCTGAAACTGCTGCACAATGTCTGGGGTGCAATCTCCTGGGGCCCAGCAATTGGACGACGGCACAATAAAGGGGATGGGGTGTTGGTGGCAAGGGCAGTGCTGTTACTTGTCCTCAGAGCAGCTGTGCTCTTGCAGTCGTGAAGGACAGAAACATAGCAGGGGTCGTGAGGAGGGAAACGACGTATTTCATTAGACCAGTTGTTGCAGTTGGAAAATGGTTTAGGCATAATGAGTTTTTCTTGACTCCCTGAAATCACACTTGATCTACCAGCCACAGCTGGTTTAGTAAAAGATGTCACCTTTCCTCACAGCCCTTCCATTGTAACCAGCACTTGGGCACTGGTGACAATCATATTCTCTCTCAATAGAGAAAACTGGAGCCTGGGTGTTTGCTCTGAACTACTCAAGTCCCCCACAGGGCAAGAGAGAGCTCTGGGTACGTCCTGAGCACCAGCTTGGTGGTCAGCCCTTGCAAGCTCCAATGAAATTTGCTTCCTCACCTTACCAGTGTCCCTGATCTGTCTGCCTGCACAGGCAGCCAGGAGAGTGGTAGCAGTGCATGGTGTTTGCCTGAGTACACACAAGGTGTGAGAGCTGGTGGATGCAGAGCATCCATGGAAACAGTAGAGATCATGACTCTGCAGAGGGGCTGGCATCAGGGTGGGGAAAGCTACTATTGACATGCTGGAAGTGACCAACTGGTGTCCCCTCTAGCTTAGGCATGCATTCATCCTGCTGCTAGAAGTGCAGCTAGCACTTAAGCATTGCAAACTTCCTGTCCTTGATCCCTTCCCATCCACATCCCTCCAGCACGTGTCCCAGCACTTCTTCCATAAACAGCATTGTTCAGGTAAGAAAAAAACAGCAAACAGCCTGGGTGTGGGACACTGGGCTGGTTCTAGAGGTCCCTTTGGCCTGTAACACATACCTGTGGCTTTAGCATCACACATTTGTCTTGAGTTTCAAGTAAATGTTTAAGAGTAGGTAATTTGGAAGTGTTTAAGACTAAGCTGGATGAGGCTTTGAACAACCTGATTTAGTGGGAGGTGTCCCTACCCATGTCAGGAGGGTCGGAAGTGGATGATCTTTAAGGTCCATTTCAACTCAAGCACTTCTGTGATTCTGAATGACCTCCTACCACTAGTGTTACAAATGCAACATCACTTCTGGCAGAATCAGAGCCAGGTATAGATCTTCCCCCACTGCCCCTCCACTTGCTAGCATTGTTCAAAATGTATTCTCTAAACTAAACACAGAAATAGGAGATGGCAAACCCCCCAGCCCTCAGTTCTGTCTTGTCCACTCATACAGTACATAGAAAATTACTTTGTCCTGCCCAAGTTTGAAATATCCCAATCAATAAAATGTTCATTGCTTCTCCTGGGGGATTATTCTCCAGCCTTATCACACATGCATGGCACGTCTGCATGGGAGAATTGACCAGAATAGCTCTCTCAGCTCTGTCAATATAACTCCCTTGTGTTGACAGTGTATTCCAAAATAAAAATGATTTATTCTCAAATAATCAGGTAGTTCTGTGATAGTTGTGCTGGTCAATCTCCCTAGGCAGAGCTTGTCTACAGCATGGCAATGGTTCTGACAAGTGCTTTGAATAAAGACTTGACTAGGTGCTGAGTTAACAGCCAGCAGAGTTACTCTGCTATAGCTGTGCCTGCCTCCCTTCCTGACTGGAATGTTCTGATCTGGAAGGAAGGTGATTTAAGGTTGTGGAAATTTCAGAGTAAAGGTGGTAATGAACAAACTATGATGCTAATTGAAGCTGTTGTGACAATGTAGGCTGGCCTTCTGCATAGCGCCAGCCTTAGGCTTCCCTGAATCAATTCTTGCTTGAATTAAAGTTTGTCTTTTTTGGTGGAGGGGAGGAAAGTCAGTCTTGCTTGAGTTACTTCCGTGGATACTGAATTCAGCAGCACACTAACAGTATTGTTCTGATGGCTGGTTATTTCACACTAAATAATGCACACTTCTTTCCACACTTGGAGTTGTCTGGTTCAAGATATCAAGCCTCTGGATCTTGTTATAGCTTTGCTTTTTTTTTTTTTTTTTTTTTTTTTTTTTTTTTTTTAAAGAAGATAAGTACATTTAACTTCCTTACAGAGCATGTTTATTATGTGATGGCAGCAGCAGTTCACTTCCTTGAACAGATAATACCAGGGTATTTCCTTGTCCTGCTGCCTGGTTGCACGTTAACACGGTAGCACAGATCATGAAGAACGAGTGCAGCATTATTTCTGGTTTAGGAATTGTTCAAGTTCCCCAAGTCCTGGCAAAATAAACCATTACCACAAGTGGAGGTGTAAGACTGGAAAAAAAATGTAGCTTCAGGGGGTTCCTTGTGTTGGGATATCTGTCTGCCTTGGTTGTGTCCATGTTGCCATGTCCTGTGAGGTGCCTATACAGCTGCGGGTGATTGGCAGCCCTGCCTGCAGGCTGGCTGGCATGCATGCATGTACACCTGCACCTTATTTAATCCTTTCCTGTGCGAACAGAAAACCTTTTAAAATACAAAAGGCAGTGCTCCTCTAAGGGGGAAGGACCTTTCCCCTCAAAAAAGCTCTCCCCTTCCCCCTTAAATATGTGACCTACTTGAAAGCAAGCAAATCAGCTGATAACCAGCGGCTCAGCTGATAAAACAGCAATAGGCTTTGGGGTGTAGATCAAACTCTGTGGTGAGACAGCGTAAATTGCATTTTCTAGCCACTCAAGAGACCTGGATGTATTGACCAGTGTGCTACTGCGGGAATAAACCATCTAGGATAGCAAATAAAGCAGCAGAAATCACCGCTAGTTTGGGGTATTCCTGAGCCTTCAGGAAGACCCCCTTAGGGTCAGAAATAGGGCTTGTTCCACTGCCTGGAACAGGAAACGGAAATAAACCAGCTCAGAAGTGAGGCCATTGCAGTGCGTTTAAGGACTTACTGTTCCTCGTGTGCATGTGGATCTGATTTCCAATTAATACAAAGAGCCCTGATGCAGGTGATTATAAAGCATGGGTTACACAAATAAAGACATCTGTTTATCTCTAGATATGTAGATATGCATATGCAAGCATGTAAGTTTGCATATACACCATGCTTCAGTGGCTGCAGACCAAAGAAATTGAAACAGAAAATATTCTAAAAGTGAAAAGATAAAAATAGGGAAAAAAAGTGAGTAAATAGAGAAACAAACAAACAGAAGAAAGAAGAGCAAACATCTGATAGCTACCATAACACAGAAAGACACTAACAAGACTTTAAAGGATAAACTCCATTTTATTCATGTTTATTATTATTATCATCATCATCATTATAATTTTCATTATTATCTTTTAGTATGATTCTGAAGTAAAATTTAATTACCTTTAATTTGACAACATTTCTGAATGAGTCCCCATCATAAGAAGGACACAAGCTGTTGGGGCAAATCCAAGAGCTGGACCACCTCTGCTATGAGGATAGGCTGAGGGAGCTGGGATTGTTCAGTCTAGAGAAGAGGAGACCTTATAGCTGCCTTCCATTCCCTGAAAGGATCCTACAGAAAGGCTGGTGAGGGACTTCTCATAAGGGTGTCTAGAGACAGGACAAGAAGGAATGGCTTGATGCTGAGAGAGAATAGATTTAGAGTGAAACTTAGGAAAAAGTTCTTCATTACAAGGTTGATGAGATTCTGGAACCAGTTTCCCAGGAAGGTTGTGGATGCCTCTTCCCTGGGGTTGTTCAAGGCCAGGTTGGATGAGGCCTTGAGCAGCTGAGTCTAGTTGAGAGGTGCCCCTGCCCATCACACGGAGGTTGGATCTCTGAAGTCCCTTCCAACCTAAGCCATTCTGTGATTCTGTGATTCTATGTAAGTATATCTGCACATACACACGTGTGTGTGTGCCCAGCCTATGTATGCTCAGTGTGACCCCACAACAGCATCCAGGCAGCGACCAGAAAACCCAGAAGGGTTCACTTCTGACTTTACTGGACCTACTGGTGATGCCTCTGTTTAGCTGTGAACCTTGGTAAAACTATCTTGAGCTTTCAAGGTTTCAAATTTGAACTGTGGATATTGCCTAGAAACAACAGGTCTCAGCTGTCACACCATTATTTCATATTTGTTGGTTGATCAATGTAGGAGAAGGAGACCAATGCAAAATCCAAGCCTAATTTATCAGGTCAGAACAGCCAGATCAAGACTCTCCCTGCTAGGTCATAAACATAAATCAGGGTGAGAAGGCAGAGAAATTTCTTAGTATTGTCCCCAGCCAGAACGCAATTCTAGCAACGGTGTTTCCCATTACTCCAGGGTAGAGCTGCTGTAGCTCTGCATTGTGCAGGATAATAGATGTCTCTGCAGTCACATTGTGGGAAAACCTGGAGCACCTGGAGAGTCAAATGCAGAGATGTCCTGGTGTCACTGCAAAACAGGAACATATTTGGTCTAGGTGGATTTATTAGCTGTGGCCCTGTGCCAGCCTTGTTGGCCCAGGCAGCTGCTGCCTGATGCCTGTCCCACACACTGTCCTCCAGCAGCTCAGTGACAGCAGGTGGAGGGTGCTTGAATGCAGCTGCACCCATCTCAGACACCTTCCTGGATCCCAGAACTTTGGGGACTCATGCAGAATCTGCTGGAGCTCAGCCCAGAAGGGGCTAACTCCCAGCTGGATCCAAACCAGTTCTAAAATGGGATCAAAAATAGCACTGCCTTGGCTCTTCAGCCTCCACGTCTGGTGCCAGGGCCCTGGAGTAGTCATGCTGACTCAGCTCTTTATGGAGGCAGTGGGTCCAACAGGACCTCTGCATGGGCTCTGTGCCATGCCAAAGTATCCCTGCGCTTTGTAGACCTGAGCTCTTTCTGGAAGCAGTTCAGGTGACCCATCAGCTAATAAACTTGGCCACATCTTAGTCTGTCTGGGGGCATGCTTACTCTCCATCCTGGATAATCTGATTGCACCTAAGTGTAAGAATAATGCAGAAAAAAATAGTTAAAGAGGGTTTCTTCTCGCTGCCTTGCTCTTGTTCTTCACTGGTTTCCACAGGACTTCTGCCTTTACTGGGGAAATTGACCAGAGTTGAAGGCCTCAGAAAGATCCTTTCAACCCCAAGTTACAGCATCACTATGTTGCACATCTCTGAGCCCGGATCCTTCCTCTGCCCTGCTTCCCTGGCCTGAAAGTCCAGCTCTGCATGAAAGAATCACACCTGAGATCCAGATGAAGAGCTGCAGGAGAGGCACTGGGGAAACGAGCTGTGTGATCAAGCACGGTTGTGGCAGAAATGACACTAGAGGGCAGGGCTGGCACACGGTTGGAGCCTTCCCAGGCAGGGCTGGGACAAGCCTCAGGCTGGACCAGGAAGACTGAGGCACAGGTGGACAAGCCTGGGGTCCGTCTGAGATAGAACTGGGACTGGGATGGAGGGGAGCCTTGGCCTTGCTGTCCTGCTCTGCTTGCCTGCCTTTAGCCATGGGAGGCAGAAGTGGGGTGCACACCACACAGTGAAGACTCTGAGCTCTGCATCTGCTTTTTGGGGTATGTGTGGATGCTATGGCATAGGGTGCATCTTTAGCTGCCCATGCTGGACTTCGGTGCTAAGCACCTGGTCTCTGTCACTACCTATGACTAGTACAAAATCAGAGCCCAAATGTCAGCTGAGGAATCTCAGCACCACACAAATCAGTGCAGATAATATGCACGAGCAGGTTTCTGTGCACCCGCCACGATCCACCTCATCCCTGTGGGCTGCGGCAGCCTCTGCTCCCCATGCTGGCTGGGATCTGTCCTCTGGAACAGCAGAAATGACTCAAGAAGGCAGGGTGAACACTGGCAGCCCACGGCAGGGAAGTTATTGGTGAGCTAAGTGTGGACAAGCTGCTGCTTTGTCTCTCTGGCTCTGCAGAGAAGTAAGTAACTTTGGGGGAAGGCATCCCTGTGCCCATCTCAGGGTGGCCCCTGCTTCTGGCATGGCTTTGCTTGCCATGGGTTGGGAACACCCAGGCTGCAGCAATGCTGAGCTTTCTGCTTGGGACTGGAAATAGCTCTGCTGGTGTGGCCAGGTCAGGTGAGGGAGCAGCAGTGCAGCTCCCCAGGAGCAGGGTGGGCAGGTAGCTGGGCTGTGATTTATGAGGCGAGCCCTTGGAAACTCTCTGAACCCAGTGCTTAAGTGCTTCTGAATGGCAGCATTAATTACTATTAAAAACACACATTTATATCTCTCTCAGCTGCTTTAAATCCTGTGAAATTAGATTCCCTACCCATCCCTTCCAGCCTCAGTGGCAGCTCAGGGTGTTTTATAGGCCTATAAAGCCCTGCAGTACCTGCTGTCTACATGGGCTCTTATTTACGAGGCCTTTAACAGGCTTCCTGGCTGCACCATCTGAGTCCCCATATCACTTTGTTTCCATGTCCCTTGGAGGGAGAGGTCCCCTTTCCTGTCCTGCTCTCTGTTTGTCCCCACAGGAAGCAGGTGATGAAGAGACTCAGCTACCAGAGATGGGAGGGAGGCCATGCCAGGGGTCCTGATCATTCAGGAGGCAGGTCCCCATTTCCACCATTTGGCCCAGCCTCTCTGCTGTTATGTAAGAAAGGCATTCAGCGAGACAAGCGCCTCGTGACAGGGTTACAGATGTCCTTGTTTGCTTGTCCGTTACAGCAGAGTCACACCAGGCATCACCGAAAGTCACCCAGCACTTCCCAGGGCTGGGAGGTGGGCAGCCTTAAATCTACTGAGCATAAACACAGTAGTTTTATATGTATATACAGTGTAGGTCCTACATAAGAAGCAAATATTATTTCCATGGCTTATCCTTTCTTTTTGCAGGGTGGAGGTGATGTGCGTAGATGTATCTTCAAATAGCCACCTTTCCCCTAATGGTCTGCAGCCTGTGTGCAACTCGTCAGTGCATTTAAAAATACACTGTGCCTTTGCACTGAGGCACAAACCTAATTTTGTTGGGAGCCCTCTTGTCCTCATGTGACAGGAGACAGGGTGGGCTGGAGGTGGATGGTCAGCTTTTCTCCATATTAAATCTGCATTGCTGGCTCTGTCTCCCAGCACTTCTGGGTCCCGAAACCTGCTGGAGACTAGATGGCTGCTCTGGGGAATTGGCCAAATGTGTGTGCCTGTGCTGGGCTGCTGAGAAGGAATTGATAGATATCTCTGCCTCCTGACTCTCAGGCTAAGCATGTTAATTTATAGATTGGATCTGTCGCTCCTGATAAAGGGTATCTTACTTCCCTAATGCTGCCTTCAAATTGAGTTTTTAAGGCTAGGTCATGTGGAGAAACCAAATGGTGACTCTGATTTTGCTGTGCTTGTGCTTAATTCTCTGTGGTTGGCCTGAAGCTGGCTTTTCAGGCAAGAGATGGATGTGGGGTGGCAGGGATATCCCAATGCCTTGATGGCCAACAGGCGGAGTATCCACTGCAAATGAGGCTCCAAAGCCACTTGTGTGGCTTCCCCAGCTGTTTGGTTTGCTGTGATATGATTTTGGAGAGTTGGACCATCTCTGTCATCATTCTCCGTCCTTCCTTCTCTGCACTGTGTCTTGTGAGTGCAAGAGCAGCTCACTCCCCAGGGACAAGTCTGCCAGAATAGCAGGACCCTTCTGTCCAGCATCCACTACCCTTGTCACAGTGTCATGCTGGGCCACCCTACCCTTTCTACCTCTCCAGACAAAACACAGGTGATTCATGGAGGAGGATCCTTAAGAAGAACCATTTCCTACAGCCTGGCAGGGCCCTGAGCATACACATGGGTGGGCTACATAGGTGGGCTACAAAGGATCTCCAGTTCTGTGTCCCCTCTCTTCTGATGAAGATGAAGGGTCCAAAACCTCTGCAGGATGCACCCTGGTCTCTCTGAAGAGCAAGGAATTATAACCTGCTCCTTGAGGGGATAAGAGGCAAGGAGGCTAACTCACTTGGCCTCAGAGAAAAGCAGAAGGGCTGCATTTTTTCCTCTCTGGTGATGTGACCAAAACAAATTCCTTCACCCAAAGCACTTCAAACAATGTGTAAGAAGAGTAGATTATGTTCGGAGACATCTTGGGACAGCTGGAGGTGCAGGCTCCCCACCATGCATGCTGAAGGGGGGTGTCCCATCAACCCAAAGTGACATAGAATCATAATCAGTTAGGGTTGGAAGGGACCACAAGAATCATCTAGTTCCAACACCCCTGCCATCTAGGTCAGAGACACCCTACTCTAGATCAGGGTGTCTAGAGCCTTATCCAGCCTGGCTTTAAACACCTCCAGGGGTGGGGCCTCAGCCACCTCTCTGGGCAACCCATTCCAGGGTCTCATGGTGAGGAACTTCCTCCTCACATCCAGTCTGAATCTCGCCACCTCCAGCTTTGCTCCATTCCCCCTATTCCTGTCACTACCTGATAGCCTAAAAAGTCCCTGCCTAGATTTTTTGTAGGCCCTCTTTGGATACTGGAAGGCCCCAATAAGGTCACTTCAGAGCCTCCTCTTCTCCAGACTGAACAGCCCCAACTCTTTCAGTCTGTCCTCATAGGAGAGGTGCTCCAGCCCTCTGATCATCCTTGTGGTTTTTCTCTGGACACATCCCTCTTGTAATAGGGGCTCCAGAACTGGATGCAGTACTCTGGGTGGGGTCTCACCAGAGCAGAGGAGAGGGGGAGAATCACTTCCCTTGACCTGCTGGCCACACTTCTTATGCAGCCCATCTGCATAAGGAGATCTGGTTGGCTTTCTCGGCTGCAAGTGCGCACTGCTGGTTCATGTTGAGCTTCTCGTCCACCAGCACCCCCAAGTCCCTCTCCTCAGGGCTGCATGTCCCAGAGGTTTGTGGTGTGGCTCAGTTCTTGAATGTTTGGCTGGTGTAAGGCTCTGGGCAGCGGAGCTGGAATATGCCTAGTGGGAACTGATGGCTTTGGGTTTAAGCCAACAGTGTGCAGGCAGTGCTGCCAGGGGCTGGGGTGGCATGGCAAGGCAAGGGTAGCAGAGCAGGGGTAGTCTCTCCAGCCAGGAAGTGACATTTCCCAAAGGCTGAGCAGGAGGGATGCAATGGGATAGCAACAAGACATCTATGCTGGGGCTGGGGCAAAGCTCTGATCAGGCAATATGAGACCAGATATCCTCATCCTTCTCCACCCAGCTCCATTCCAGGTCTCTTGCAACACTGCTGATCTGCCTGCATACAGTGAAGGTGGGCCTTAGAATTGCTGGGCAAGGTTTCAGAGCCCAGGCTCACCCAGGAGCACAAAGAAGACAGCTTCCAGACTTAACTCCTGCCCACAGCTGAAGCCAACATCACAGCCATTGTTGCTCTCCAGGGAAAAGTGACATTTCCTTTTCTCTGCATCTTTCAGGTGGTGTCTACCAAGCATTAATCTCTTCAGGGGATGTGCCTGAGCACAAGCAGAGCTTTGGTGAGAATTCTTCTCTAGCAGCAGAGAGGACTGTTTTCTGGAGCATATCCAATGGCTTAGAGCTGTACATACCTGAGCAGCTTTGTTCCTCCTCTAGGGAGCTGACTAACAAAGTTAAGAGTTGGCTGAAGAGCCAGGATTAACTGTATCATTGCTCTAACCCTCCCGAGGTTACAGTGGGGAAAGGCACAGGCACTAGACCTCTTTAGCTTGTCACTATCAGGCCCTGCCCATTTTCTTGTTCCTCAAGAACTGAGTTTGCTGCAGCCACCTCTTTATACCCTTTATGCCCGAGCGTCACTTTTACAACACAAAATAAATCAGTCCGGCGAATACCTTCCGCAGGTGATGAAAGAAGCCAGTAATGCCTCACAGAGGTAGGAACCTGCTGCTCAGGGCTAACTCTGAAAGCTAATAAACCATCATCCAAACTACACCACATTTGTGCCCTAATTTCTAGCAACCGCAGCGGTCAAAGTTTCCCTGCACAACCATCACAGCCGTTCACAAATCCTACTGCACGTGGGAAGCGGAAAATGATGGAGCTGGGAACAATAGACAGAATTTGAACTTCCAGTTGAAGAAACATAGAGGAGGCTGCTGTGATTTGATTCAGATTTAATTCACTCCAAGCTTCCTCCTCTCAAGATTTGCTTCTTATTTACCCCCCACTCTCCCAGCTGCTGCGGACTCTCCCATCCACTGCAGTGTAAGCTGCAGAGCAAACCTTGCTGCCGAATTTAGGTCAAGCTTGCTAGGGAATACACGAAGCCTTGGCTATCATTACATGAATATAGTTGTTGTGAAGACCACATTGCAAGTGCAAGAGTAGATACCAGCACCCAGCTCTGTTGTTCCTGAAGGACCCGTGAGTGATGGAGGGCAGATAGGAGCTGGAGCACAGGGGAACGAACATGCTTTTGAAGCATGTCTCCCCAAACTAGTAAGAAGAAGCCCTCAGCCTTCTTATGCCCTGGGATCTTGGTACTGAGGAGGCATTATCCAAAGCAGAGAAGAAAAACACTTGGTCAGAGGAAGCCAGGGCAGAATGGAAGTTGATGGCAAAGCCCCCTCCAGCATTCTTCTCCCCTGATATTCCATCTGGCTGCACAGGACCGTTGTGACCATAATTATATTTGTATGTTGTAATCTCTGGCTCCTGTTGGCATGATGCTGTACGCTCTCACACCCAGAATGCTACCAAGGGGATTGCAGGATCTGTGGGACCCCATCACCCATGAATGAGTGGGAGGAAACGGGGCGAGGAGCCCTGATTTCCCAAACTAGGCGAAAGCAGGTGAGAGCTGTCCACAGCCAGGAACTACTGCTGGGTGTCCAGCTGTGAGTCTGAGACTGAGAAGCAGTCTCAGGCTGGGCACGACGCTGGGAAGGTGGCTTACTGCTCCTGCTGTGGTGCAGCCAAGACAATCCCTTTCATCTTGCTCTGGTCACCAACAAGGCAGATTCCCAATAGCGAGAGGGCTGCTGGCAGTGCTCCAACGCACAGAGCATGTTGTACCCTGCAAATTGCCCATGGACTAAGGCAGAGAAGAGCCTGTTTATGCCTCACAGAGGAGCTGTTGGCTGTTGTAACATTACCCAAGAGCTGTAGGACTCCTCTGAATAGTCTGTAGTCTGGTGATGGCAGAGATGCATCTTAGGGCATCATATCCCCACTGCCCTATTCTGTGTAGGTTAGCACAGGGTCTGTATCTTCAGTACCAAGTGTTCCTTTTTAAAAAAAGTGGCATTTGTGTCCTTTCTGGCAAAGATTCCCTCTCTTCAGCAGATATGCCATCCATGCTTCCACTTACTCCTCACATGGTATAAAGATCCTTCCCAGCAGCTCACTAGACAAAAGCACTCACACCACTTCTGCTCCAAGCCCATGAATTGCCCACCAGTATCACAGTATCACAGTATCACCAGGGTTGGAAGAGACCTCAAAGATCATCAAGTCCAACCCGTTACCACAGACCTCAAGACTAGACCATGGCACCAAGTGCCACTTCCAAACACACCTTGAACACCTCCAGGGACGGTGACTCCAACACCTCCCTGGGCAGCCCATTCCAGTAGCCAATGATTCTCTCAGTGAAGAACTTTCTCCTCACCTCCAGCCTAAACTTCCCCTGGCACAGCTTGAGACTGTGTCCTCTTGTTCTGGTGCTGGTTGCCCGAGAGAAGAAGGTAACCTCCTCCTGGCTACAACCACCCTTCAGGTAGTTGTAGACAGCAATAAGGTCCCCCCTGAGCCTCCTCTTCTCCAGGCTATACAATCCCAGCTCCCTCAGCCTCTCTCCATAGGGCTGTGCTC
>VWZE01006786.1:439375-473235 GCA_013396675.1 Eubucco bourcierii | reverse complement strand
GCTGGACCTGAGCCCTTGGCCATCCCTCAGGTGCGCAGTTATTGCCCCCAAGATAATCTGCTCCATCATTTTCCCTGGTACTGAGGTCAGGCTGACAGGCCTGGAGTTCCCAGGTTCCTCCACCCGACCCTTCTTGTGGATGGAGATCACATTGGCCAGTTTGCAATTGTCAGAGACCTCTCCGGTGAGCCAGGACTGGTGGAAAATGATGGAGAGCAGCTTGGCCAACTCATCTGCCAGCTCTTGAGAGCACCCTGGGATGGATCCCATCTGGTCACATGGACTTGTGGGTGCCCAAGTGGCTCAGCAGGTCCTGAACTAATTCTTCATGGATTTCCAGGGCAACACACCGCTCCCCAACCGCATCACCCAGCTCAAGAGGTCACTTGTCCTGAACTCCTCCCTCCTCGCTGTTGAAAATTGAGGCAAAGAAGGTATTCAGGACCTCAGTCTTTTCCTCATCTTCAGTTACGGTGTTCCCCTCCTGGTCCAGTAAGGAGTGGAGGCTCTTCTTGGCCTTCTTTTTTGCATTGGTAAATTTGTAAAAATGCTTTTTGTTGTCTTTCACAGAGGTGGCCAGCTTAAGTTCTAACCTTAGCAGACAGGCTAAAGAAATGCAAGTGCCAAAGGCTGAGGCAGAATCATCTCATAGGCTTAGCCAGCCCTGCAATAACAAGTCCCGTCATAGCTAGTTCTACTGTAGGTGGCTGCAGGCCAAGAAGTAGAAGAGCAATGCCTGTCTGTGTCTTGTCCCCAGCTCATCCCTTGCCTGTGCTTTCCAGTGCACTGGGAATGGCATCACCCCAAACTTCCCAGCATGGCCAGCCAAGCCCCTCCTTGTTACACACCCTGATCTGAGCCCCACATTCTCCAGCAAATGAGTCCCCAGCACTTGTTTTGTGCTGACTGGGCTGCTGTGACTCCAATTGCTTGATAAACGTAAAGGTTCTGGCTTACCTTAGTGTTACTACCTGGAGCTATTGAGGGGAGTTAACAGTAACTGAAGTGCAGCCTCCTGCCATTGCAGCAGTATACAAGACTCCTGGGCACTTGGTGCCATGCTCTGGGTCACTCCCATGCTGTTGCCTCCCATCTAGGGAAACAGAATCACAGAATGGTTTGGATTGGTAAAGGCCTTACAGATGCTCTGCTGTGCATCCCTGCTGTATCCAGCTAGCTCACACAGTCCTTTAACCTACACCTTTTTTGTTGTGCAGAATCTTTCCTTCACTTGTACCCTTGAAGGAGGCCCTTTAATGTGCTTCTGCTCTATTGTCTTTTTCAGTTTGCTTCTAGCCAGTTACACTGTGTGAGGCCAAGCTTTCCTGCACCACTTGCCAATAGTACAGTGTTGCTTGCAGACAGTTAGACAAAAAAGCTACTCAAAGGATTCTCTGGGTAAGCTCACATCTCAAAACCTGTTGGTAAAATAGGAGACTGGAGCTATTGCATCAGGCATCAGCAAGTGGAGGTATGTGATTGCAGAGCCCCTGGGTTTGGGAAAGTGCTTGTTCTCCAGCATCCCAAGTGTCTACCAGCAGGACTAGGAACATTACTCTGCAGCAAGATCATTTGAGCATGTAGTTTGTTAGTCATCAAGCTGAGCAACAGCCTTAAAATAAGGCATGGAAATCCAAATCTCTGCAGAGATGAGACTGGATTGAGGCTGGAGGAGCAGAGTGATCCCCTGCCAATGTGGAGCCAGGCACTGTGGGGTGGTTGATCAGCTCTTAGGGTAGTACCATCACCTCGCAGGGAGTATTCTGATAGAAAACCAGTGACAGTCACAGAGCCAGAGCTCTGGCAGCTAATATTGTTCCCCTTTTTAATCATGAGCTCTTTTGTTTGAAGAAAAGAATGCCCACAGATGAATCAGCTAAAATTAATCTCGTTCCACACTGAAGATATCCAGGGTGCATAGGCCATCTGGAATGAGTCTTTTAATCTGTTTTATTGAACAACCGTTACAGATTTGAAGCCCCTGTGGCTTCCCACAGTCTCAAAATGCTCCTTCAACCAAGATCTGTTCAGCGTCAGGGCACTTCTACTACCAGCCACCTCTCTGCCCCCTATCCCAAAGGCAGTGCTTACCATTGCTGAGTAAGCAGAGGGAGGCTTCATTTTTAGGTTGAGACAGCCATAGTGGTGCCTGGAGTTCCTAGTAGTGAGGCGGGGGGGAATGGTGATTATAACTCTGTACCCTGTAAGAGCAAAGAAAGGGGCTGGGGCTAAGCACCTGCTAGCAGAGTTCATGACTGTAAAACCAGCCCCACACAACACCCGTTGAAGAAGCTCACAGTGGTGTGTGAGTGGCCTCACCCCTGCTGGCCCCTACTGCAGAGCAGGTAGCATGGCTCGGAATGAGGAGAATGAGTCCAAGGTTCGTGACTGCAGAGAGGAGAAAGCTGGGTTATGCCAGCTTTTGGGGAGAGAGAGAAAACAAGGCAAAGCAGGCTAAAGCCCCCTTCTGGGAATATTCACTGTGGTGCCCAGTCTGACTAGCCTACACCCCCAGCACACAATGCAGCTGGGGCTGATGCTGACTGTGGCTCTCAGCATCAGCCACTGCCCTACCCAGCAACATCTGCTGCTTCTCAACTCAAGGGACATGTGCTAAGAAGAAGAAAAAGTCTTTTGGATCCTATCTGGGTCTAAACTATAGTAATTATTCTATCACTCAATGACCCCTCCTCAGAAGAGAAGGGGAGTCAGGGAAAGGAGAGAAAATCCACAGGTTGAAATGGAAAATGATTTAATGAAATAGCCAAAGTGGTTCAATGTCAATAGAAGATACGAAAAAAGTTATATGTAGCCCAGCTAAGGTACAGCAGTCACAATATCCACAGTATCTTGAAAGCAAGAAAGGGATGAGGACCAGGATGAGAAAGAGCTCAAGCAGAAAGCTCTACCAGGAAACTCTTCTCAGCAGACTTCTTTTATGACCGAGAGGGATGTTCATGGTCTGGGTTACACCTGTAGCCAATTCAGATCAGCTGCTCCAGCTGTCTTGGAACTGCTAATGGCCTGCAGCCCAGGGCCATGGAATTCTGTCCCAGCAAAACCCAGACAGGACCATCCTTGTAAAGGTCCTGTAGCACCAGAGCATACACAGCCCAACGCAGGTTCACCATCATGCAGTGCATGACCATGCTACCCCGTTTCACCACACCCCATCCCATCCAATCTCATCCCTTCCCCAAGCAGAGCAGGCTGTTGCAGCTGCTCCCATGGGCAGCTGGCCCTTTGCTGTCACATCAGCCATGTCCATGGTGCCATGCCCCTGCCTGCCCCAGCAGGCAGACATGCTGTATGCTCTCAGATGCAGTATCAGCCCAGAGCTTATCACCTAGAGCTGCTGGTCTCTGTGACATGCAATGCTGAGAAGACCTTGCAGTGGGAGTGTTGTGGAGTTGTTTCCCCCTTGGTAGGGAAAGCAAGGCTGGAAAGGCCTGAACAGGAGCACAGTAATTTCTTCGCCACTCAGCTTCCACCAGGTTATTTGTTCCCTGCCCTCTTTGCTGGACTTGGCTAGCTCATGGGGCATAGACTCAGCTCTCACTCCAAGCCTCTCCCTAGCCTTCAAAGGTTGTGGAAGAAGGAGGCAAGATGTAGCCTCTGGGCTGCAAATCTCTGTTCACTCCCCTCTTTCTACCTTGCAGAGCTGGCCCCATCCCCTCCCAGGGTGGGGCTAGATGCTTCATTTCACTCTCAACACACCTGCAGCAGCTTGGCTTGAAGAAGTCCCCACCTCTGTGGAAGCCTCTTTTTTATTTAATTTTCTTGTAGAGGCCTTTGAAGATACTGGTTGCCATGGAAACATGCTTTAAAGAGTGTCTTTTCCTTTCCCTTCATCTTGAGAGCTTCTGTTGCCATAACAGCCGCATCCGACTCCTCCCTTCTCCTTGCCAGGTGCCCCACTACTAGCTGGTTTTGCCTTTGTGGACCCTGAATGCCCCCCAGTCAGAGTCAGAGGAGATACTTACGCTCTCACAGGTGGGAGTATGATGTCCCTCCTTGTGCTCATATGTGCTGGATGAATGTCCTGCAGTCCATTAGAAGAGCATCTCTGGACCATGCCACTGCCTGCAAGCCTCTTGCTTTGTAAGGGCTCTGCCCTTACCCCCGGCCCTCAAAGCCCCCAGCCCTCAAGCCTCAGGGTGATGACACTGGGTGACTTTCTGCACCATTTATCCTAAAGCCCTTGATGGAGAAATTCCTCTACAGACCACTGGGCAGCTGAGCTCAAAGGAACATCTGCGATGAGGGTGCCTTTGATGCTCAAAGTTGGGCAGCCAGGGCTATCTTCTAGTCCCCTTAGAGGGCAGGGTCCCTCGCTTTGGTGGCAGTCCTCCCTGGGCAGTGGTGCTGGTAGGCAAGATATACTTGCTGTGGGAGCATCAGTGTCCGGGGCACCCCAGGCTGTGACACCCAGGAAGGCAGGTGGTACAGGCATGTTATTGCTACTGCCCACTCTCTGGGCATTCTGCGACAGCCCAGCTCATCTTATTCTTGCTGCAGGCAAACCACAGCAACTAAACTGTTTCTTTCCAGTTTATTTTGTAGCCAGCAGCTGCTCTGGCCATGGCTCCTGGTTGTTCCCTGGTGGCTGTGCAGCTTTGGACTACTCTGTGAATCCTGCCCTGGCAGGCTCAGGTCTCTGGGCTGGCAGGTCCAAGATTATCAGAAGTGCCTTGAGATGGTGAAGAGAGCCATAGCATTGCTGCTGTAGCAACTTGCCTAGGTAGCCCCAGGCAGGATCTGGGGTCACACGGAGCAGGCTCTGAGGTGACTGAGAGCAGCACCGAGACCACATCTAGGTGAGCTGTGTTCCTCCATCCTGCTCTGCCTTCAGCCAGCCAGGTCTGCAGTCACTCCTCAGCTCTGGGTGGGGCAAGCTTCTGACTTGGCAGTCCTGTGCTCCCCACTCAGCTCCACTAATGCCCCTCACTCCAGGCCTGCATCAGCCCCCCTCTTCTCCCACTCACGTGTTGCCCAAGCAACATCTTCTCTTTGCATCAATGAGTCACTTGGGGACAGGGTGCTGCAACCACCCCCGGGGCCTGTGATGCCATTCCAGGCATGATTTGAGCACAGGTGGGAGGAGAGGGGGCGAAAATGGGGGTTGCAGCTCCTTGCTCCCATCCCTGCTGGGCATGCACGCACCTGTCACAGATGGCTGCCTCCCTCCCAACCCGTGGCTGCATCAGGCTCTTGCATCTCTTTGGCAGGATGGTCCATTGGGATGAGATACCCCAGCACACATGACCAAAGCCAGTTCCAGTGCTGGACACAGCACAGCCCATGCCAGTGTGGTGTGGAGCCACAGAGCATGGTAGAGGTGCAGAGCACTAAGGTGGGGGATGGTGTTCTTGCCCCTTGCCAGCCCTTGCCTGTAGCAGCACTGTAGCAAAATGAGCCCTGTCTCCTGAACCCCAACGGTTTTCTGCTTCCCCCACTAGCTGCTGCAGAGCCAAGACTAATGAAGAGCACATTGCTGGCTGCTGTCATCTCAATTAATGCAGCCCTGCTCGCTTTAGCAATTACCTACCAGTGGCTTGCAGCCCACTTCCAGCTGGAGATCTCCTGTCAGCATTTACAGTCAATGAGAAGAAGTTGGGAACAAATATGGAGGGTACCTTCATCCAGCCTTGCTCGGATTCTGGATGCCCTGAGGATTGTATGACATCTCTGCTAGAGACCCTTGTGTGCCTGGAACAAGCTCCTGGGACTGCAATGGCAACCAGCTGGGCACTGGAGAGCTTGAGGCAAGTGAATGAAACCCTGGCTAATGGCTCCAAGGAACAAAGCCACCCTAGCCAGAGAAGGTGGCAAGGCTCTTGGCACAGGCATGGCTTCTGTGGCTGTCCTCAGTGCTAATGGTGAAACTTTCCATCAGGTGAGGACATCAGTGACAGTAGTGCTATGGTCCCCTACAGTCACCAAAGGCTGCCTGGTAGCCAGCATGAGCCAGCGTCTGGTAGCAATCGAGTGCCCTCAGGAGGTGGCACGGAGGCCACACTGGCTGCCTCTGCACTGGCACCGCAACCCTGAATCTCCCAGAGGGATCAGTCTTAAAAGAAAATATTTTCTCCCGAATCAGGGCAAAACAAGTTAGGAGATTGCTGGGCTTTTTCTTTAAATGTGATTTTTTAAGTCAGAAGAGAAAGCAGGCTTTTTATTTATTTGCTGCTTTCCGAGCTTTTAGGGTGCACTAAGGTCAGGTTTTCAAAGTGTTCCTCCAAGCAGTGACGGATAGAAGCTTATTTAAAAGTGGAGGTGGGAGAGAGAGAAAAGCAAGCCAAGCATCTCCTGCCCATAAGGAGATGGTGTTGCAGAAGCAACAACACGTCCTGAGAAAGGCACAGCAATGAGGATACCCACGCGAGACCTCGATCCTGGCCAGATCCACACTTTGCAGCTCCCAGCTGAAGACCTTGTCCCAGAATCCTCCTATTTTCCCAAATATATCCTACTACCTTGCTTCCCCACTACGGTTTTCCCTGTGTGGCTCTACACGGGCTGCAGCCCTTCCCAAAACCCCTTCCTTGCCTGGAGCTCAGCTCTTCAGTAGCCCTTCCTCAGCTGAAGCAGTCGCATGAAAGAGAGTCACAGGGACAAACATTACTCTGGAAGAGGGAGAAACATCACCAACCTTCTCCAGAGGGCAGCAGCAGCAGAGGTTTAAACGGCCGCAGTGCAATTTCCTCAAGATGCTGAAAACTGTTACCCGGCTTCGCTTCTCAACTAATTAGAACTCTTTACACAACATTAGTGTTTGCTCCACACCACAGCAAGGTCTCTCCATGCTTAACTTGATCAGTGCGGTTTCGCCTTGGGCTGTGCAGGCCTGGGGGCCCTGTGTGCGGACGCATGAGCACCCAGCCAAACAAAACACCTCTGTAGCTAAAAACTGCTACCCATGGCTTACGAGTTTGCTACTTTATCACTGTGACCAGGAAACTTTAAATAAGAGGTTTAGAGTGCCCACACATCCCAGGATGCCCCTGTGCTGTGGCATTTCACAGTCTTGGAGCCAACCTGCAGGCTGGGGAGCAGCTGAGAGCAGGCTGCGGATGTGCTGTCCTACTCCCATCATCAGGCAGGGAATAGAATTCAAGAAATAGCTGTATTTCCCCCCAATACTATCACAGGACCATTAAGCAACAGCTCTTCAAATGGTGAAACCTATTAACTCTCCTTGGCTTTATGGCAATCATAGAATGCCAGGTTGGAAGGGACCTCAAGGATCATCTGGTTCAACCTTTTTAGGTAATAGTATAGTTTAAGTGCAGTGGCCCAGCACCTTGTCTAGGTGATTCTTGAAACTGTCCAGTGTAGAGGAATCTGTTACTTCCCTTGGGAGATTATTCTAATGTCTGACTTTTGAAACGGACCATCACTATGAATGGTGCTTCTAGTGCCATGCATCTCCTTTGGGATAGAGGACACTAATATGGCTGAGTGCGGTCTTGCGAACAGCCATTCTCCCCTCAACCTCATACTGGCCTACTGATGAGCTCAGAAGCTCCACCTCTGGCCCTATAGGAGACATGGAAGCAGCCTCATAGGCAGTACTGGCAACCTGCATCATTGTCAGTAGCTCCAACTTCCTCCACCCCAGCTGTCCTGACTGTTTACAACACAGGCACTTGTGCCAGTACAGGCCTTGACCTTGTATAGGGGACAGGCAGTGCTGTGAAACCATCTTTAACCTCTGTGTTTGTGCAGCAGTGCGGTCATTGAGTGGCTGATTTGCTCTGCTACCAAAGAGGCTGGAGGCAGTGCTGGCCCTGGGGTTCCTGGGCAGCAGGTTGCAGCAGGAGAGGCAGCAGTGGGAGTTTGTTTGGACAGCAGCCTGCCATGTGCCCATGCAGGGAGCTCTCAGCCACCTCCTGAGCAGTTGCAGTTAAATCACAGAATTAATTAGATTGGAAAAGACCTTCAAGATCATGGAGTCCAACCTATCACCTAACACCATCTAATCAACTAAACCGTGGTGCCAGGTGCCACATCCAGTCTCCTTTTAAACACCTCCAGGGATGGTGACTCCACCACCTCTCTGGGCAGACCATTCCAATGACAGTCATTCTTTCTGCAATGAACTACTTCCTAACATCCAGCCTAAACCTGCCCTGATGCAGCTTGAGACTCTGTTCTGTTACTGGCTGCCTGGGAGAAGAGACCAACCCCCACCTGGCTACAACATCCTTTCAGGTAGTTGTAGAAAGCAATAAGGTCTCTCCTGAGCCTCCTCTTCTCCAGGCTGAATAACCCCAGCTCCCTCAGCCTCTCCTCACAGGGCTTCTGCTGCAGCCCCTTCCATAAGCCTTGGGACACATTCGAGCATCTCAACGTCTTTCTTAAACTAAGAGGCCCAGACCTGGACACAAGGTGTGGCATAACCACATGAAAGCTGTGAAGGGATGCTGCTGGTATTTGCTATGAGATGTGAGGACCTCCTGCAGTCTGAGATGCAGTGGCTGGGGCTTCCCACAGCAGGGTTTGGCTGGAGGCCCCAGGAAAGCAGTTTACGCAAGCACCCAAGCGCTTTCCTACCAAGGGTTTTACATACCTGTCTTGTACCTACATAGAAGCTAGACCTAAAACGGAAAAGCTAACTTTGTCCATCTCTGAGGGAGTGATGTGTACCACTACCAGTTCTGTACAAAATAGCCCCATACATTTTGGGCACCAGGGCTGCAGGGCACCAACCAGAAGGCATCACAGCTCAGGCTGGGACTTGTTTGGTGCAGAAAGGCAGGGCAGCCAGCTGGGCTGTTGAGCTGCGTGAGGACCACAGAGCCAACCATGCCAGAGCCAGCTGTGGCTCAGCAGAGGCTTGTCTCCTGCTTGGTTTCCCGCATCTCTCCTGCCAAGGATTTCCCTGCCTGAACAGAGGCTGGGTCTTGGTGTTTCTGCCTCTGAAAGCCTGCTGTCCAGTGCTGCGTGTCTGAGATGGAGCTGCCCCAGGTCAGGAGGAGGACCTGCTGGCCATGGATCTGCCCTGACAGCCTTGCTGGGCTGGCTGCTGAGTGTGTGGTTGTGTGTGACAGGCCTGTGCTAGCACCAGATTGATGTCCTTTTTGTTCCTGATAAGGATCCGAAGTCTCCTCTGGGTTCCAGCAGCAATTCTTTTATCCTTCCTGATTGTGGCATCCACGCTCCTGGAGTCCCCGGAGATGCATCAATCGCAAAGCTGCAGGCGCTGCGGCTGCTATCGGCAGAGATGATGGAAAAGCTACAGGAACAGCTGTCATTTCTCCCTGCTTCTCTTTTGTTCTTGGCCTATCTGTAGGACGTTTTCCACCAGACACCTATCAATCTGCTGCCCCAGAACCCAGCCTTTTCTGTGTGCTCGCTGCCAAAGCTGGCCCACAGCCCCCTGCTCGTGGCCAGCCTGCTGCTGACCCCTCTCCCCTGGCTGGGAGCTGCCCAACCTGCAGCCCTGCCAGCACATGGCTCCATCCCACTGCCAGGGGAGCAGGCATGGCTGCAGGAGACAGATGGAGACCTTCACACTTGCACTGGCCCCTCACATGTCCCAGTGGAGCACTTGCTGCTCCTTTCCTTAGGACGTTGCTTCAGCAGCCCCCTGCTGTGGGCTGGCCCAAGAGATGAGAGGGACAAGGGCACTGGTGTCTGACATGGGGCAAATCCATCCCAGCCCCTGGCTGAGGAGGGGCACCCTGGCAGGTGACAGGGCAGCCTAAGTGCCAAGCAGGATGGCAGCCCCTGAGACAAGCACTGCAGAGCCTAGCGTTAGGGCTGGCATTTAGGATGATACTGGAGGTTGCTGCATCCATCCTCTGTTGTTTTGGACTGCCCCTGGAGTGCTGCCCTGGGAGGAGCTGCAGCCACAGACAGGGTCAGCCAAGTATGTCCCTGTGGCATCAGGGCTGACAGCACTGTGGAGAGGAGGTCACAGGGACATTAGTGGCAGGGGACACCTGCATGTAGTGAGGTAAACTGTCTCAGATGAACAATACTAGGTTTGATTTGCCTTGTGCTTCCTTAAAGTCTCCTGCATTCCCAGCGTTTTCAGGGCGTAAAGAAGACTGGTGACTCAGATTTTAATAAGCCTGGGCAACACAACCTGAAAACACATTTCATTTCAGCATGGAACTTCCAGAGCACTGTGGAGCAAATCAGAATGTGATGCCCCCAGCTCCTTCTGCACTCTGCTGCTGGCATTATCTACCCTCAGGCCAGCAAAAGGAGCAGCTCCCAAGGGCTCAGTGCTCAGTATTTAGCTCACTCCTCTTGGTGATGGCTAAAGACAAGATAAAGACAGGCACAGAGCTCCATTTAATGCCATTCTCTGTCCATCACTGAGCTCACAGGCTATCCTGTCTCATTACTTAAAACCCTCAGGGCAAGACGACCCATCTGCCCTGCTCCTGCCTTATGGAAGAGTCACCACTGAAACCAAGCATCTGCAGAAAACCAAGTCCTCCCTCTCAAGTGGCCAGGGAAGGTTGCTGCTCCATTCAAAGACCCAGAGGAAGATGTGGTGCCCTTCCCACAGCCAGCAGGCACGTGACATCCAGAACAAGCATCCCTGCCACAGAATCAGAGAATCACAGAATTAGCCAGGTTGGAAAAGACCTTCGAGATCATCGAGTCCAACCTATCAACTAACCCTTCTAATTAACGAAACCATGGCACTAACTGCCTCATCCAGTCTCCTTTTAAACAACTCCACCACCTCCTCAGGCATCCCATTCCAGCGACAATCACTCCTCCTATGAAGAACTTCTTCCTAACATCCACCCTAAACCTGCTCTGGTGCAGCTTGAGGCTGTGTCCTCTTGTTCTGTCAGTGGGTGCCTGGGAGAAGAGACCAACCCCAGCTTGGCTAGAACCTTCTTTCAGGTAGTTGTAGAGAGCGATAAAGTCTCCCCTGAGCCTCCTCTTTTCCAGGCTGAACAACTCCAGCTCCCTCAGCTGCTCCTCACAGGGCTTCTGCTCCAGCCCCCTCATCAACCTTGGTGCCCTTCTCTGGACACATTCAAGCACCTCAACATCTTTCTTAAATTGGGGGGCCCAGAACTGGACACATTACTCAAGGTGCGGCCTAACTAGTGCTGAGTACAGGGGCAGAATGACTTCCCTGATGCTGCTGGCCACACTATGCCTTATACAGACCAGGATGCCACTGGCCTTCTTGGCCACCTGGACACACTGGTGGATCATGTTGAGCCAACTGTCCCTCCTCCACTGGTCCTTCCACATCTTCTTGCACTGGGCTTTATCCTTCGTAAAGTGATGTCTCCTCTCTCCCCAGCTCCTTGCCATTAGCGCCCCTCACCAGCTCCTTGCCATCGGTGTCCCCCACCAGCTATGCCCAAGCTCAGGCCCCAGGCATCCAACTGCTCTGCCAGCAAGTCTGAACAGATGCCCTGTTTCTTTCTGCAAGGCTGGCAACACCTGACATGGCAAACATTTGTAGACATCTGTGGCTATTTTATGGTATCCTCACATCTGTTTGTTGTTGGCATGATTGGCAAGTACGACTGCATAGCAGGGCTGTCGGTGCCACCACAGGGCAGATGGGTGCACACCACAACCCCAGGGAGATGACCTGGCCCTTTCAGATGGAGCTGTGGCAGCTCCTGGGTTTCTTCCAAAGAGTGTCCTGGTGTTTGAGCTGGCAGGTACCAGCTGGCAGGTACCCCTTCGTTCCTGCTCCTGGTTTGGCTGGGGGTTGTCTTCAGGCAGAGACCAAACATCCCAGACACCAGCTGGGAGAGCAGACTATGTTTAAGACATGTTGTTTCTTTTTCTTTGGGTTTGTTTTGTTGGTTTTTTTGTAAGCCTCATTTAACTCAGTGGAGTGACATATGCTGCTTTTAGTGAAAAATCGCTGTTTTCTGCTGCCCTTGGGCTGGCATTGCAGGCTGCTGCCATGACCCTCAGCTTTTCTTCCTTGGGCTAAAGCACCTTCTGTCTAAACCAGGAGCTGACTGCCCTGCTAGGTGCCACATTGGAAAGCCTCTCCTGGTTGCCCAAGCTGTCCCAGTGTAGCAGGCTCTTCAGCTACAGCCTGTTCTGCTGGCGTACCCAAACTCCAGCTCCACGTTAACCTGATTGCCCAGTGAAGCTTTGCCATCTGAACCTGTTTTACAGTGGTGCTAATTAAACAAATACATCTCAATCCCGATGAAAATCTACATGCAAATCCTTGTGATGCTTCACAGCAGGCTGAATTTTTAGCAGTCAGCTCTGTAACCTCTTATGCCTCCTTGGAGGGTGTTGGCTGCATGGTCAATGAACCTTAATGCGGGCTGAAAACTCCTGAGCTCTCTCACCTGGGAGACAGCACTCTGGCTGTCTTCACACCCTGCCAAACCCAGCTTCTCATCCTTACCTCCCTGCACAAGACTGTGTGCTAGGGCAGGAACTGGTTTCTCTAGGCATCTCATTGAGTGAGCCTTGCTTTTCACCCTGTGCAAGAGCAGGAGATCAGCTGGGACAGAACCTCCCGATGAGAGGTAAAGGCTGATCTGTGCCAGTCAGGCTCCATCTGCAGTGCCCAGGGACTCCAGAATAGCGCATGGTTTGTGCGTGACACAGCCTGACTGTGCCACTGAGTCTCTGATGCTCTTATTAGGCTTATTTCTTCTCCTNGAGAGAGAGAGAGAGAGAGAGAGAGAGAGAGAGAGAGAGGCCTTTTTCACCTGTTTATAGACTCGAAGTAATTAGAAAGGCTGCCTGCCTTTGTTCTGAAGACAAACTTCTTGAGGGACAGCCTTTGTGTATACTGAACGCTGCTCTGGAAGCTTCCTGCCAGTGCTGCCAGGGTGCAGACCACATGTGAGCTGTATCAAAGGCAGCATAATGTGGCTGAGATGCCACAGGGGGTATTATTAACTATAGCAGTGGCATTGTCATCCTGGGGACAAAAATAAAGAGTGGAAAAATATCCTGCTTAAAATTCCTGCCTGTAAAGATGAGTTTGCAAACGCAGCTGATCACAGAGGGCAGTTCTTTAAGGCACTGTCACCTGAGGTTTCATCCCCTGCTCCTCCTTCTTCTCCCCAGGGCTGCTCTATCACCAACAGTGCTTCGGCCCCTGCTCCACCAGCCCAGAGCTCGTTAGCATGTAAACTGTCTCCACAAATAGAGAGCTGGAAGAAGGAAAGGCCAGTGGGATGTTGCTGCTGTTCACCTGCTCAGCCCCCTGGAGAGGGGGACAGTGGCTGGCTCCTCACCTCCTGCAATGTCATTCCAAGCATTCCAAGGCTCTCTACCACTCCCATCACTGTACTTCATTGTCTCTGTGCCTGTTGCAGCCTTCAGTGGCCCAAGCTGATGGTAGCCAGTACGTTTCCCCTGGCCTGACAGCCTGTGCTCCACTATGTGTCTCTCCTCTGTGAAGATATGGAGAACCTGAACAGCCATGGATTCATCCTGCTTGCTCATATCTGCCCTTCCCATGCCATACAGTCCCCTTGCACCCACATCTCCTCCAGCCGGCTTCTCACTCTTCCATGGAAAGAAAGCTTGAGCTGGCAGCAGCTGCCAGCCACACCCCAGTGCTTGCTCCCACCCTCAAACCAGCACCAAGATCAAAAGCACAAGGGACATGATCTGTAGCGGCTGTTACCCTACTGAGGTGTCCAGCCTGTAACATGCTTCCTGGGAGAGGAAGATTTTTCCTCCTTTTACCCTGTTTTTTCTTCAGCAGCTAGGAACCAAGGGCTGCATCAGGAAAAGTGTGTCCAGCAGGTCTAGGGAGGTTCTTCTCCCCCTCTGCTCTGCCCTGGTGAGACCACACCTGGAATACTGTGTCCAGTTTTGGGTTCCCCAGTTCAGGAGAGACAGGGACCTGCCAGAAAGAGTCCAGTGGAGAGCCACGAGGATGGCCGGGGAACTTGAGCATCTCCCCTGTGAAAAGAGACCAAGAAACCTGGGGCTGTTTAGTCTGGAGAAGACTGAGAGGAGATCTGATCAATGCATACAGATATCTGAGGGGTGGGTGCCAAGTGGAGGGAGCCAGTCACTTTTTGGTGGTCAGCAGCAATAAGACAAGGAGCAACAGCTACAAACTGGATCACAGAAGTCTGAGTTCATGCAAGCTGGAGAGGGAGTCCCATTTGGAGATGTTGAAACCATCTGAGACATCATCATTGCTGCTCCGCTGAGTCAACATGTCCTGCTCCAGGCCAAATCCTGCTCCTAGGAGGCTCTGTTGTTATGTCCCAGACATGAGACAAGTCCTCTGGGTAATGTGGGAGCTCATGTGTTTCCTCACATCCCTCTTACCTCCCCATCACAGCAAAGCAAAAGCCATTTTACCTCCTTACTGGGCAAAGACCTCCTGAAGTTTCTTACAGGGAGGCACCCTGCAGGGTTGCAGCAAGTCAGAGCTTCATTTGCTAGTAAGCACGTGTGGGACAGACCACCAAAGGGCACCCACCAGCTCCTGCAGGAGCTGTTGCCTTCAGACATTCACACTCCCACATGAAACTGTTAATTCCTCCCGGTCTCCTGGGATTGGCCAGAAGCAGATCCATGGGCATGAGGTCCTGCTCAGGAGGCTTGCTTGGGAAGGTCCTCTCTCCCAAGAAGGCAATGCTCTTGCTGTCCTTCCTGGCAGTGCAGCTATTGCTGCCCCTTTTCCCTTGTCCCTGTCTGTGCAGCAGTTGGGTCTCAGCAGCAGTTAACCCAAGCATGATCTTCTCCTGCCTGGGCTGGGGGAGAGGTGATGTTGGTGCAGGTGGAGAGCAGCAAGGCAGGTGGGACAGGCTGCACACCTCTGTGGGCCAGCCAGCAGCTGGGGCAACCTGAGCCAGTGACCTGAGAGAAGGGATGAGCTCTAGCATGTGCCTGCTGGAGCTGCAAGTGAGATACTGAGAGATTTGGGTGAAAGGTGGCCCAGGGTGCAGTTTGCCTACCCAGTGTGCCTGAACCAAGCATGTTGGAGACCTTGCCACTGGCAGAGATCATAGAATGCCTTGGGTTTGTGATGGACCTTTAAAGGTCATCTAGTCCAACTCCCCTGCATTAAGCAGGGACACATTCAACTAGATTAGGTCAATCAGAGTTCTGTCCAACCTGACCCAGAATGGTTCCAGAGATGGGGCATCTACAACCTCTCAATCAGCGTTTCATCACCCTCAGTTTAAAAAGTCTTCCTTGTATCTAGTGTAAATCATTCTTTGTTCTGTCATAACAGGCCCTGCTAAAAATATTCTCTTGTTGGTCCCCTTTAAGTATTGACAGATCCAAATAAGGCCTCTTCTCCAGGCTAATCAATCCCAATTCTCTCAGATTTTCTTCATAGCAGAGGTGTTCCAGCTCTCTAATCATTTTTCTAAGTCTCCTCTGGATCCTCTGCAACAGGTTCATGTCTTTCTTGTGCTGAGGACTCCAGAGCTGAACACAGTACTCCAAGTGGAGTCTCACTGAAGCACAATAGAGATTTCCTCGGGCTTTTTCCTAACTAGCCATCAAATTGCACGGTCAGCCAAGAATGTGGAATGGGGAGATGGGTGGACTCCATCCCCACTGCCTACATCCCACTTCCCTGCTCTCTCTCAAATCCACCCTGCTCCTTTGCATCTCCGCCTTGTACCACAGCTAAGCAGCTTAACATCTCACCACAATCTATGCTCTAGAGCAATTAGTCAGTGCGAATGGGGATTTTAATTGCCCCTGTGATTTATTGAGCCTGGGCAGTGTAATTAAAATTCATTCTCAGACACAATCAACGAGCCATGGAGGAACATCATCTTCTTATTTGTGTGACTGAAGGACTCATTGTGGCTGGGAGGGCTGGCACCCTCTCTGTGCCTCAGGCCCTACCTCCCACCCTGAGTATAACTGCCCTCCCAGGAGGGATGCTGCTGTGGCATCCTCATGTACTGCAGGCTGATGCTGGCTAACCTTGGGCTCCACCAGGCTCCTCTACCTCCATTCTTTGGCCTGTTTCTCCCCTTTCAGAGCAACTACTATCAAGGCACTAGGACTATGGGTCCTGAATTACACCCTTTCACTCCCCTGCCTCTCATATTTCCCATGCACTGGTAAAGGTAGGCTGCAGGCTTGGGGTTTTCAGCCTCCTCTCACCCCATGGTGGCTTGGGAAGCTTTCAGCCATGTGTGCTGGCTTGCAACCATGTGCTGACTGAGAGCATCTCTGGAGCAATCAGCTCTGATGTGGCACGTCCTTGAGCAAAAATTTTGCAACCCAGTGCTGGTGTGCCCATTGCTGTGTCAGAGTAGAACCCCTCTGAGGAGCAAGACCTGCAGCATTAGCACCAGTGAGGTACACCCCTGCCTTGCTCTGCTGCCATGTTACGTGTTGCAGAAGCATGGATTTTTCTCTGGCACATTCTTCCCATCCACAGTCTATTAAGAGCAAAAGCAAACCAGAGAAGGGAAGTGTCAGATTTGTGCCATGATGGCACTTTCAGCAAACCAGAGATTGTGCCAAGATGGTCAGTGTTTGAGTAGGAGGTCAAGCGGCTGCTGGGCTCATGCCACCCCTCCAGCTGCAGCTGTCTGGGAACCCAAGCAGCAGTCGTGGTGACAGTCCCTTGCTGCTGCTCTGCATCATGCTTACAGCAAGAGCAGGCTGTGATGAGACTTAGTGATGAACCATGCAGGAGCTGCGCTCTGCCCTTTCTTCCTCCTCCTCTCATTGCCGCTTGCTTCTCCCTCCTCATGCTCTAAGTAAGGAGCTTTGTCTCTTGCCAAATCCCCCGTCTGTGTTGGGGGATTGGGGTGAGCCAGGCGTAAAATGAAAATAAATCACTAATTCCTCCTAATAATGCCTGATTTCCTGATTTGATATCCCACATTAATTCTAATTACTCACCCAGAGTCAGGGCATTAATCAACGCGTTAAAACTTCTCCTCACTTAGCAACACTGATGTGCCAGGCATCTGGCACGGCCGAGGTGCTGGGATTTGTCTGTCACACCAGCCCCATCTGCAGCAGTGCTGTGAAGGGGGCAAGGAGGGCCATTTTCCTGCCTGGGTGTGTCAGGGGGCATGAGGGTCTTGCTGCAGCTTTGGGGTGCACAGGGACAGTGGCAGGCACCCAGCATCCTGCTTCCCTCCTTATGAAGGTGACTGTCGCCTTTGTTCATGCCACACTAGCAGCATCCTTGGCTGAGGGTAGGGCCAACAAAAGTGGCTTCAGCTGCTGTGTGGCTTCCTCCATTATGTGGGAACACCCTAACAACTCACCTCTCCTCTTTAGACGATCCACTCAACTCATAGTCTCTTTGTTGTTGGTTTTGTTTTGTTTTCTTTTGTTTTTAATATAACCTGTATGAAACAATTCCACATGGAGAAGGGTGAAGAAGAAACACAGTGCAATCACACCTGCCACAATGCCTGATCTGCCACCACCATCGTCATCTTCCTGAGCAAACCTCTTCCAGGCAGGCAGGATGAACTGATTTCAATTCAGATTGATCTAAGTCTGTAAACAGGAAGCCTTTAAATAATCACACTAATCTTATTTCACTTTTGAACTACTTTCCCTGTTTTCCCAGAGCAAGTTGACTGCTGCTGGTCAGCAAAACCCAGTCCTTGTTTGTATTCTTTTTTTTTTTTTCCTTTTTTTCTTTTTTTGTCAGCTTCCATTGTAGTCAAACCAGCTTATTAGAGCTATTATGTAATTAACATTTATTCTGATTTTTTTTTCCCTTTTCACTTTGTGTTGAAAGGCTTAATATTGCATTTATTCACTAGCTGATTTTTTTTTTCTTTAATTCATCAGTTGAATAAGCTTTAATTTGGATGGTAATTAACTGAAACATGTGGAAACTCAGAATCTACACTGGGTTTTATGAGCCTGCCTTACCTGTCCTAGATACAAGACAAAAAAGGTCTCTCAAAACACACTTGTAGTTAAAAGCCATACAATTCATTAACGGCAGCCTTAGAGGCAGCTAATGAATTTGACTTGGTTTCTGGCTCTGGGGTCCTTGAGGATTTTCAGCAGTATAGATTTCAACCTTGCAGATGTCACTGCTAGGACAAGGGTGGAAAATGAGCCTCTCTGCTTTTTGGGGTTTGTGGCTTCTCAACTGCAACAAAGCTCATCCTTGAGCTGAAGACAGTCCTTCGGCTGCATTTAGAGAGGTCATTGCTGTTGCCAAAGTCTGGGTTTGTGTTTCATTCCAGGTTTTGTGTGCCTCCTGAGTTGTTGGCTTAGCCACAACAAAAATTCTGAGCCACAAATGTGCATTCAGTGAGCACTTACATTTACGTGGGGTTTAATAACCTAGGGTAATTTTGCACTTCGACTTAGAGTTTCAAATCAAGAGAGTTAATTTTTAGGAGGAATACAGACCTAAAATACTCTCAATTAGCAGTAATATTTAAATATATCCTGCTCCTAGAGCTCAGGCAACAGCAGCTATCTGAGCCTGGGGAAGAAGCAGTCCTCCCACGCTCAAACCTAAAACTGGATTGTTGCCTAATGGCATCAAGCAGCACTCACTTCTGTCCCCCGACCTGAGCTGCGACCCAGCATTGTCCTTCCGGCAGTGACAGCCACTGGTGGCCTACTGACCAAGCCTGTTGAAATTTTCCTTTGAAGAGAAATCAAATATTTATGGTGAAAAGAGAAAGCAAAAACTGTGCTGTAGACAACGTGCACTTGGAACCCACGACATGCTGAGCCTCATTGTGCACCGGAGTCCAATAGGGAAGGGTCAGCTGCCTGCTCTCCCTTGGGCTGATTCTGGCATCCCAGGACCACACAGATAGTGCCAGGTATATGATGGCAGGCAGCAGTATTTAAACTAATAGCTTGCTCTGGCACCTGTAGTGTGCATGGTTTTATCTGGGTGGAAATCATTGTGTTGCCCTTTCCTTTCCCTCCTCTACAAGCTGCAGGTCAGTGGTTTACAACCAGGGGTCAATGGATCCCAAGAGTGCTGTGGTCTATTTCAAAGTGTAACTAAGAAAAGTGAGCCCCTTGTCAGCAGCCTTACAGTTACTTTTACAGGAATTTGTGGCTCCATGGGACTATTTTTAGGAGCTACACAACTGGGAAAGTGCGCAAAGCTCAAACCAAGATGGATGCATTCACCCGGGAGAGTTTTACAGCCTCTGTGTTCAAGCTCTCCTCCATCCCCTGGGTAGCACACAGAATTAATTACACTTCAGCAATGCCAGCATTGCCCCATAGCAACTCAGCTCCCATCATCCAGCCCGGATGGACAAATTCATACCCCAGAGCCCCTCACCATCTGCAGAAGGAGGAACTGCGCTACATCCCACCAGGCAAAGAGGAATTGGGGACTTTAGCTGTGCCGCTGCCCAGGAGACAGCAGATGAGTACTAACAGGGACTTCATTAATGTGCACGGCCTCTCCCTGCCATCTCCAGGTCTCTGTGTGCCACTAAATCATCCAGTTTGGAATAAATTCACTGGGAAGAACTATAGCAAGTCAAGCAGAGGTCCTGGGCACAGAGAACAACGGCCCATAAAGCAAACATGCGGCAGTGTGCGCAGCTGCTGGAGATGCTGCCGGCACATGTGCTCACAAAGATTAATATGCACTAAGCAACTGGGAGCGGGGAGAGAAGCTCGCAAGGTTCCTCTCATTAGCTCATCGTTCCAGCTGAATTATTGACTCACAAGTTTTGTCCAGCCCTTGCTGGGTCTGCTATTAAATGGCACCATGGATTAGTGGAGACCCGAGTTGCATGTGTGTGTGAGTGAGGGCCTAAAAGCCTCTTAGACGCTCATCAGGAATGATGAGGGAGGGGTCCATTCCCAAGATGCTGGAATCAAGTGCTGAGAGGCAGAAAGGGAAGTGTTATGCTCTGCCAGCCTCCTTTGTTGCTCCCTTCCCACTTATGCAGGGATGGAGCAGGAGGTCTGGGTGCTGAAAGAGGAAATCACAAATAAATTCAAAACGAATGTACTGTGGGCAGAAGAAAGACAAGCTTGGAGGAGAGGATGCACATGGAAGCAGGGAAGTAGTATGTAGCAGGGTAGCAACATCTGTCACACTCCCTGCATGCACAGTGAGACCTTTGAGGTTCTGTTATCAGTGGCACCATACCTGCCACCAACTCCAACCTGAGACACCCACCAGGGTGGCAGCAGCCCCACTGAAGATCCCATGTCCCACTGGTGCGGAGGCACATGACAGGGGAGTGAATGGGGAGAACCTGGGTGGACACAGCATACCTGGAAGGTTCAGCCAGGCTCTGATATAAAGATACTTCTATTGAGGCAGAGATGAAATCAAGGCAAAGCAGAACTGGGATGAAGCAGGTTTCTACAGAAGGCTATGGAATATTTGTTGGGCAGCAGCTTGAAGCTGAGCCAAGCAGGAGGGAAGGATTACTTCCGTAAGGGGTACTGTGTGCCAATGATGCTTTTTATACTAACAATCACAGGCTAACCCAAGGAAGGAGCTCAATGGGGATTAGGAATAATACATTGGCTTTGTAAGCCAAAGCAGCGTGGGGCCAGATCCTGCTCCAGGCCTGCTTGGCAGGTACTGTCTGGGGCCAGTGTGGGTGTTAATCCAAGCAACCTGGAGCATCCCCTTACCTGAGCAGTTCAATCCCCATGGCAGTCTCTGATGGAGAGCATTCCAGGTCAGGAAATGGGAAACACTGGCAGAGGTGGTTCCTGAGCCAAGAATGCTGGAGTCCCTGGAGGGTGGGCTGAGGTGGCAGCACAGAACTTGGGACCCTGTGTCAAGTGCCTGCCGCCCAGTGGGAAACCCTGTGGGTGGCTTTGCACAGCATTACAGGTGCAGCAAGGTGCCCCCCCAGAGGTGGGAGAGGGGAAAAACCAATACCTGACCTGCACTGGTGGAAAGAGGAAATCAGTTCATGCCTGCACATACTGGCCAAAGGGTCAAAGCTTCTGGTTGGAGGCTTGGCAAAGCCAGTTGGCTCCTTCAGCCCTGCCCTGCCTGGTCCTGCTGTCTATCAGTTTGACAGCCCCCAGAGGGTTCCCCAGCATGTCCCAGCACCCTGCAGCCCCTCTACTCACCTTCTGATCACTATTTCTCACCTCCAGGCTCTCAGCTTTTGCTTTTAAGCATCAGGTAACCAACTTTTGATTGCCTCCTCCCACAGCCCAGAAAGAACCAGCCCTATGGAAGAGCTGTGAACAGATGTTCTCTCTTATCGTCCTCTCTGATGTTTCTTTCCTGCCTCCTCTCCTCCACCTTCTCCTCCTCCTTTATTCTTTGACGCAAGAGCTGAAAATGAAAACACCTCCTTCTCCAACAGCCCCTGATAACAGCAGGAGGGAAGCCAGCTCCATTCTATTGATTTGAAAAAAATAAAAACCCCCACAAGTAACCCAGAGAAACGTCTTGATGGCATTGTATCAAAAAGCTGGTGCTGTGCCGTGCTTAAATCTCTCAGGAGACTGGATCTCAGCTCCTCTGACTGCTTGAAGACTTGCTGAGTCTCCAGGGATGTCGATGGCTCCAAAGCTGCCACGGTAAAGTGAGAAAAATCAGACACATCCACGACTGGCAAAGGCTCTCTCTGTAGAAATCAAAGAGGCAGCCCAGAAATGGTCTATATTGGGTATGGCCAAGGAGCAAGAGGACTCTGAGGGGAAGATGTGGAAGCTAAACTCACACTGCTCAGGAACAGGACTGGGGGAAGGCATTCCTGCAGATTTTATACAAAGAACAACCTGGAGGGAGGATGTAAGGACAGCCTTGGCTGATCAAAGGACTTGGATAACTGAGTTGGGAGCAAGAGGGAAAGCCAGGACATCAGAAACCTTGACCTCTAGAGGAAGGAGGTGGTGAGCTGCATGCTTCAGAGGCACAGAAGCAGAGATGCTGAAATACATTGTGATGGTAGATCAGACAGCTTTCTTGTTCCTTCTTTGTGCCATTCATTAAGAAAATTCCCACTGGGTGCACTATTTTCACTACATATTTTCATATTGTGTTTCCTGGTCTTTGAGAAGACAGTGGCTGAGGGACACCATTACCCTGATCCTCAGATTTACAGTGGCCTCTGGACAGCTTCACACAAAGTTACACAATCACCCTGCAAATAATCCAGGGCAACAGGCTCTATCCTGTGTCCTATTTCTGATGCTCCCTGCACCTTCTTCCTCTGTCCAAACGGTAGTTGTTCATATTCAAAAGCATTTGCTAGGATATTCCTGCCAGAGAAGAAAGCTCTTTCCAGTCTTCCAGATCCCTTATGCTTCTGACCTTTCCTGGGCTTAGAGTTGAGGACAAAGGCATTAGATGTTTGAGCAAAGCCTTGTGCCACAGTCACCTTTGGCATCATATGCCCCAGGAGTACATCAAGAGTGCTGACAAGTGCAGGCTTGCCCTCTAAGAGAAGGACTGGAGGCAGTGGGAGCACAAGGATTTTTGAGGAATGATTAGCCACCCTGACAAAAGTTTTTCCTCATTTATTACCCAGTGAACACAAGCATACCAGGGATTAGGTGAACTCAGGACTGCTGCTGGAGAGCTCCTGCCTCCTGTGTTGCTAGTGTGCCCTTTTCCTGCCTACACGTTCTCCAGCCCACTTGTCTCACCTTATTCCCACCAGAGAAGCATGAGGTCAACCCAAAGCAGACATCTCCAGAAGTTAGATGAGTTATACACCAAAAATTTTTTTTTTTTTAAACTGTCTACTCATGCAGATGAAAGAGTTGGTACAGAAGTAAGAGGCAGGATGTTGCCAGGATCTTCAGAAGGAAGATGAGACCTATTTCACACAGATTGGGATTAGCACTCCAGATCTCCTTATGGCATCAGAGACTTGCCCTCCTCAGTGCCGCACTAGGAACAAGAATGAGAGAAATGGGTTAACAGGATGCATCTCCTCTCCTGAAGTGACTGCAGTGTCTCCTGTCCACTGCTGCTCAGTATAGGTTGGAGAGTGGCCACACTCACTGGGAGAGGAAGAAAACCTCTCTCTTTCAGTCCTGTAGAGCCCCAGCAGGTAACTTGGGATCAAGGCACAAACAGATGGAGGGAGGGAAGAAGGCAAAGATGTGATGGAGCTGGGAGTCACCGTGAGACATGGGATTGCTCCTGCCTCACTTCTGATCTCAAGCAAGAGACGAGTGAGGGATCAAGCAGACAACATGGGATGCTCACTGTGGAACCCAGCAAGTAATCATCCAGCTGAGCAGGAGAGAAAGTCATGCTGCAGCTTTCCAGATGTTTCCTAGCAGGTGGGCTGGGCTGGGAAATCGGCTCATCAAAGCTCCCTGCTACCTCCCTGGAGTAGTCTTTCCTTGCTGAAACACACATAGCAGCTGCAGAGGGGCACAGTGGCAGCACAACTCCTTCCTCACCCACCTGTGCTGCTCTGTCATGCTTGCCTCTCCCAGCCCTGTCTCACACAAGAGGATCATGTCATGTCCCACCCAGCTCAGCGGTGCAGGGACGTGATGGTTCTGCCATCTTTGGGAAGGATTGATGCTAAAGGTTTTCCAAAGCACTGCTATAGTCGTCTATCATCACACGCACGCTGTTACTGCATTTACAGGCAGGAGCATCAGGTAATCAGCCACATTCATTAGGAGCTCATTAACTTTACGGAAGCTTCCTCCTCACTGAGGATTCGGTTGTGCCTCCTCACACACCCGCTACAGTGTTTGTTCTGCAAGCGGCTCCAGCAAAATCAATAAGAGCATTCCCGTGGCAAGATGCTTTGTGGAACGAGTAAAGGTGTTTCCGTCTGGCCAGCTGGAAGCACAGCACAGAGCTCTCGGCTGGCAGGAGCGCACTCCCATCGCAGTCAAAAGCTCAGGCCCCAGCATCCCACCTCACTGCGATGACGAGATCAGCTACTGCTACAGGGGCAGTAACGTTCCGCAAACAACGCACCGGGTTCCTCGCCCTTCTGCACTGCACCAGCTGCAACGCTCCCCTTGCTGTTTTCGAAGAGATCCGATTACATCTTTTTAAGATTCCCTCCAAAGCTGCTGTAAGACCTCAGTTTTAAACAAAACACCATTCTCTCTAGTGCTTTGATCCTCCCACCGCTCAGCTCTTTCCAAAGGGCTCAGGATGCTTCTCCCTTTGAAGCCACATGCTTTTAGCTTTCATCGGTATGCTGCAGCAGCTTCCTCTGGACCGGTATCCTGGCTGCTATTGCCCCCCTGTCTTCTGAAGCCTTAGAGCAGACCTTGCAGCCTGTAATGACAGGGCTGAGCTGCCAGGGATGATGCTCCCTGTGACTCTGGGGGCTCTGGCTCTCTCTGAAAGCATTGCATGGTCTTTCCTGCTCCTACTGCAAAAGTCTTTTTTTCTTCTTTTTTTTTTCCCTTTCTTTCTTTCTTTTTCTTTTTTTTTTTTTTTTTTTTTTTTTTTTTAATGTCCAGAAAATATCTAACATTACATAAAAGGAAGCTGGGAGTAACCTGAATCCTTTGCTTAGCTTTGCAGGCTCCAAATACCATACTGAGAGAGCTCTGCTGATGCTGAGAAAAGACAACAGACTGGCTTGTGCTGGGGCAAACCAGAGGGCACAACCAGAGTGGAGCCTAGATGTCTCTTGGGGATTTGCCCTGGCTGCCTAGGGATTTGCCCTGGCTGTCAGGAGTGTGGGGAGAGAGGGGGGGAAGGATCTGCTGTATGGCCCAGTAAGCTGAAAACAAATCCTTTCCATTTTGACATATTTGGGACAGGGTACAAGAGACACATTCTGTACATATTGAGAAATTCCTCACCTTTCTACTGGTGAGCATGGCAGAAGCTTCTGTGCCCCCTGAGCTCCAGCATTGATAGCTCTCTCCCACATACCACAGGCCGCCTCCAGGTGCACCCCACAAATAACATCTTCTCTGGGTAGCTGAACATACAGCTATAGGAGACCCAGGGGTGCACAGCCAGGCTGGTGACACTAAGTAGGGACAATCACAGCTAACCACCACCAGGCAAGTCTGGGCTCAAGCTGGAAAGCCAAGCCAGTCGGTCAGGATGCATGGGCTGGTGTGGGCACAGCTGCAACATTGCTTATGTAGGGGACAAGAGCTATGCTGCTCCCAGGGCAGCCCTCTGCCTCTGATCTCCCCCCTGCACCAGCCCAACTGTGGGCACAGCAGGCAGGGAGGCAGAATAAAGCAGGGGGGCAGATGGGAGGCTACCAAGACCTGGCCATACCCAGCATGGGGCAAATCACAGAAACATTCAGGTTGGAAAAGATCCTCAGGATCACCAAGTCCAACCAATATCCCTACTCTTTAAGGTTCACCCTAAACTGTATTCCCAAACACCACATTCAAATGATTTTAAAACACATCCAGGGTTGGTGACTCCACCACCTCTCTGGGCAACCCATTCCAATCCTAACCACTCTTGCTGGGGAAAAAAATGTCCTAATATTTAATCTAAACCTACTCAGTGGTAGCTTGAGGCCCTTTCCTCTTGTTCTATCACTATTTATCTGTAAGAAGAGACCAGTAAAGGGCAGCAAAGGAACCAGCTGCCCTCAAAGTCACATGAGACACACCCCATCAACACACCTGGCCAGATGTTTATCCAGGATGTGCTGCCAGACACAAAGCATCATCATTTTGCCAGCAGAAAACACTCTTCTCTCTAACAGAATTCACTAAATGCTGCTGTATCAGCATGAAGAGCTGAGGTGGGGCTGTCAGCTCAGACATTCGATGGTCTGCACTCATGGCCAGGGATGCCACAAGGCAGCACCACAGACCAGATCTTTCTGGGGCTGCAAGTGGGAAAGGCTTTCCCTGTCCCTGCCAATGGCTCCTGTTTCTCATTTACTCTCCAGGTCCCCTTATGTCTGCCCATCATCTCCCCAGTGTGAGGCTGGGGCTGGCCTCCAGGCAGTGGCCGTGGCCAGACGCCCTCAAGCAAGGCTGGGGCTGTCCGGGCTGCCACCGCTGCTGCTGTTATTTCCCAGTCTCTCAATTTTTCCAGCACCAGCATCGCTTTCCCTGGTGTTGCCATAACAACTGGCATTAAGAGCTTGTTGACATTGCCCTGTTGCACTAATTGCACAATTTCCTGTCACTGTTACATACCAGTTATTTCTTTTGAAGGGCTGAAATTGCTTTCGGCCACCTCCTCCTCTCCCTCGCTGCCTTCTTGGGCCTAGTTAGGGAGCTTGAGTGAGGGAGCAAATGATCCTAAAATGCCCCGGGGAAGTGTCATTTCACCCTGTCCTGAGCAGCTGTCGACTCTGTAGCTGACTCACAGGTAGTTGCTGATTCTTTGCCTGCGCAGGTGCTTTCACCCTCATGACACCTGCAGCAGCAGCAGGAAAACCTGGGGGTGGGCAGCTGCCACATGCAAGGTCCAGGACAGAGCTTGGGTAACATGTAGTGAGTCCAAAGGGTGGTGAGATACTGGAACAGGTTGCCCAGGGAAATTTTGGATGCCCTTTCCCTGGAAGTGTCTAAGGTCAGGTTGGACAGGCCCTTGAGCAACCTGGTCTAGAGGAAGCTGTCGCTGCCTGTAGTTGGAAATTATGATCTTTAAGGTCTCTTCCAATGTCATGGCTTTCTCCCACCAGCACCACTGCCCTGGGCTAGGAAGCCCATCTCAGGGAGAAGCAGCATGGATGCAATGTCCTTTCCCCAACTCTGCGTTAAGCCATCCCACACTGCTCTGTGCCCCTTACTGAAGAGGTCCAAGCTCTGGCACACCAGTAAGGTGATAGAGAGGTCCCAGAGGTCCCCATCCACCAGGAAGGGCTTCCTTCTCCTGAAATGGTGTCCTTGGGACAAAGTGGCATGAGGCTACTGTGAGCTCAGGGGCTTTGCTCTGTGCTTTGACAGAGAGGAAATGATTAGGAGGATCGATTGCATTGATCCAGCCCAGTTTTCAAAGGATGCTCAGGTCACCTTGAGATGCTCGTTACCTTAGCCAGTGGCAGCCCAGCTTCTCTCCAGTTTGAGTTCCTTATGGTTGCTCTCCAGTCTCACCTGGACTCCTACTTTCCTTGTCCCCAGCAGGTGTTACAGAATGCCTGGAAACCCTTTGTGATCGCAGTCCAGAGTCTCTGGCAGCACTTCATGGCTCACAGCAGACAGTGACAGATCAGCCTCTCTTGGACCACTATGGGAGAAAGCAGTTTAAGTTTGGTTGGGAAAAGCAGGGAGCCATCCCTGTATCCCCTCTCAGTCCCACAAATGCAGCCATCACCTAGGAATGTTGGACAACGAGTACAGGCAAACTGGATGCAAAGAGGAGCTCCCAGTTGCCATCGGGCACTCCTACACTGGTAGCAAGGCTGCCCTGTTGTGTTCCTTAGCAATTTATCACCAAGACACTTGCTTTATAAATATTAAATGAAGGGCTCCATAAATTTTTAATGCAGAAATAAAACTGCATTTGATGGAGAAAAAAAACCCCAAACACTCCTCACCCCTTCCTTTTGTCTCTCTTCCTTTCCCTGGCCTCACAAATGGTGGAAAACAGCTCTGCACTTGGTCCCACAGCTGACAATGCAAGGACAGAGTTGATATTTCTGCAGGGTGCTCAGTTTCATCTGTGCAGGAGCACATCATTAGCACGCCTGCCCAACTTGCTGGGTATCAAGGAGGTCACACTGCAGAGCATCATCTCTCTCTTACATTGTTAAATGTAGTCATAAAAATGCTGTGTCCTGAACTAGTACCATCCAAAGTGACCTGGAACAATTGCCTGTGTGACATCCATGCCCAACACCATTCCTCAGTACTTGCTCCAAGCCAGCTGACAGGGGTCCAGATTTAGTTTTGCATAGGAGTAACCAACCCCATAAACATGACTGACCCACATAGCTAGCACACAGGTGTGCCAGAGTGTCTCCAAAATCCCTTGAGTAGATCTTGGCAAGAGTTGGAAGTGGTTGGTCCTTGTACATTTAGAGCAGCTCTGAGTCCCCCTCGCAGTTTTTTCGACGAGTGCTCAGATGCCTCCAGCTCCCTGAGTCACACATCTTGGACCTACCAAAGTCAGCAGTGAGAGCATCGCTGTGGGTTTCATACTGTAGCTGTGGCCGCTACCTTGGTATTCCAAGCTCCACAGAGGGTGCAGCAAAACCAGCATCAGTGACCACATGAGCCACCTGCATCATCAGTGTCACTGAGAAGACACATGCCACTGTTCCTCAGCATGTAGGCCAGCGTGGCATTGCCTGTGATCAGTTTCTGATTGTCTATTCAAGCTAGGGGTTGCTCCTGGTGTGCTGCCCCCTTCATCCTGGCTTTGTACTGGACCCCCCTATTCTTGCTCCCGTGAACATGGAGGAAGGGGAGGTGGCCACTGCTGACTATGACTGTGGAGGCCAGACAGCTCTTTCCAACACATCCCTTTGCAGGGGCTGCTAAAGTGGGGCACAGCAGTGTGAGCATAGCCTGTGCACCCCCGAGAGCTGCAGAAACTCCCTTATCCCTCACTGTCAGCGTGTTGCGATGAAGAGCACGGATGAATCATTAGGACAAGTACTACTACAGCCCAAGTGCAAATCAGGGAAGATTGGACCTTTGGCAAATAAACGCTCTTTGCTCAAGTGTGCTACTCTTCTGTATTCAATAGTGGCTCCTCGTGCTCAGCCAGGGGATGGGTTGGGAAAGGGGTCACATTGCCACCCCTTGGGTGGCACACATGCCTCTGCAGTCCAGTTGCAACTCAGACACAGCCAACAGACAGGAAAGGAGTGGCCAGCGGTCAGGCTGGCCCTGAAGAACGTTATGTCCCACCAGTCACTGCAGTATGCACTGCACTGCTTATCTGCTTGGTTTCACAGAAAAAGGAACATGGCTAGGAAAGCCTGATGCCAGATTACACCATGTCTCTTGTTCTCCCTGCACCCTCTGCGGGACCTGCTTTCTCCCCTCCCTGTGCTCTCTGTGAAATGCAAATGCCAGCAAATCCCTGCTCCTGCAGTCTTTAACTGCAGGGAGGAAAAAAACATGTCAGCCGCTCTCTGATCAGTGTGGATCAGGTGGACTTTGCTTGGGCTTCCCTCAGTCAGATGAGAAGGAAGAAAAATCCCACAGAGCTTTCTTCTTGCTGCTGAGTGCCCTGAAAGAGTCACCTTGGGTCCTATACTGCAGAGAGACCCTAACTTTGCAGCCAGCCTCAAAAATACCTCTAAGAATTCATCAGTGCTTTGATGAACTCCAACATCTTGCCAAGACTTTGTTGCTTCTCTGAATTCAGTTTTGGGCTCCCCAGTTTAAGAGGGACAGGGATCTGCTTGAGAAGGTCCAGCAGAGGGCTACAAGGATGATTAGGGGACTGGAGCACTGCTTTATGAGGAGAGGCTGAGTGATCTGGGGTTTTTTAGTCTGGAAAAGACTGAGAGGGGATTTAATAAATGTTTATAAATATCTGAGAGCTGTGTGTCAGGAGGGGAGTGACACAGGCTCGTCTTGCTTGCCCCCTGCAATAGGACAAGGAACAATGGATGTACACTGCAGCACAGGAGGTTCCATCTCTACACAAGGGGCAACTTCTTTACTGTAAGGGTCACAGAACACTGGAACAGGCTCCCCAGTGAAGTCGTGGAGTCTCCTTCTCTGGAGACTTTCAAGGCCTGTCTGGATGCGTTTCTCTGTGACCTGAGCTAGATTGTATGGTCCTGCTCTTGCAGGGGGGTTGGACTCGATGATCTCTTTGGTTTCCTTCCAACCCCTGACATCCTCTGATCCTGTGAAATGTCAAAATCTATGTCAACAATGCCATGTGGATGCAAAAAGATTAATTCCCTCTGAGCCCCTACTGAGCAAGGTAAAACTGAGAGATGTACCTTTCCATTCATGCCAGAACCACTCCCTGCTGCCCTCAAGATCTGGGGAAGCCAGTAAAGCAGGAGCAGTGCCTGGATATCTTCCAGGCTGAACCAGCTCCTTGCACCTGCTGGCCTCCCTTGCCAAGACCCACCCCAGCCCAGCCCACCATGGGCTGCCACCACCACAGCTACTTGGTCTTCTGAAGCATCATGCCCATGAGTCTAGATTCAATGATCTCTGGAGGTCCCTTCCAAACTCTAAAGTTCTGTGATTCTGTGAGGACAGGGAAGGTGGTTGTGCTGGACAGTGATGCCTCACAGCCCAGCAGGTAGAAGAGGATTGCCAAGCTCCCAGCTGCCAGCCCGCACAACGGAGCCAGGCATTAACCAAAATAAACTCATAAAAGTGATTTAAAAAATAATACTGGCAACAGAAGTTATTAAAATTTGCACTCAGCTGGGCATGGGGCTTATTGAGTATTTTCCTGGCTTTTCGTCATACTGTGGGATTGCCCCAGACACGGGGGCAGGGTGCATGACAAGGAGAGACAACGATCAATTTTTAATATTGCATATTTAAGCAGGCTTGGGCTCCAATCCATCATATCCCCTGGCTTTCCCTAAAATTAATCTTCAATAGCTTATCGAGAAGTTCAGAAAATTAATATCCTAGCATTTCACCTTAGGGGAGCAGCACTTCCTCTGCCTGAATATGCGTGCCACAGTGAAAGATGAAACACCTCCCTGCCAAACTTCTGGTTCAGAAGATGGCATAAGCAGAGCCACCCACCACTTCTGTAGGGCTCAGGGCCTGCAGGAAAAGCCGATGGGAAAGAAAGTACTGGGATTTGCTGGAAGCCTGCACCTGGAAAATGGGAGGCAGCATGATGGACAACACAAAGACATAGCTCTTCTCAGGCAATGTGGGACACTTTACTTCTCTTCTTCCTGTCCAGGCCCAGGGCGACTGAATCTATCCTTAGAGTCAGCCCAGGGAAGCATGAAGAGGAACAGGAACAGGTTGTTTCCCTGTTGTCTGGCTCCAAGGAGCTGAACATCTGTGCTCTCAGTCCCAAATTCAGCAGGTGGTAAAGGCTCCCGCTGGGAAGCTGTGGGGCATGACAGCATCCAAGCCCCACTGGCCTTTCTGAGGGCGGTGGTGGGAAGCCAGCTAGGGAGTACAGGCTGTCAGTCAGGCATGGCTCCTATCCCCAGAGGACTTGACTGCACGCCTCCCAGGAACACCTTGTTCATGAATGAATAGCTTTTACAACCACATAGAGGGATCAGAGTCCTCCATGGGCTGGCAGCAACCCAGCAAGTCCTGGAAAAATCACCAGAAGATGCAGCCAGTACCCACTGGTTGAGCTAATGTGGATCCCTTGCAGAGATAACCCATCCCAGATGAGGGGTTTGAGCAGCAGGATGCTCACCAGGCACCCAAGAAAACCACTTAAGTAACCCTCAGTAGTAGTAAAGGTGTTATCTGCAACCTCAGGGTCAACATTTCCAACCCTGCTTCCATGGAAATACAAATGTAAACATCTGTGTGTAAGTGTAAGCACCAGCAGGAGGTACGGCTGTGCCTCCAGGTACTCAGAGTGAAGGGAACCCAGCCCAGGTAGGTTGTGCTCTGCTCTGGCCCCAGGATGGGGGCTCCTGCTCGCTAGGGAGGAGGATGGCAGTGGGGCTGCAGCACAGCACAGGATGGTTGCTTTCTGTTTGCCCTTCAGACAAACAGAAGTGAAGTATTACTTCTAGCAGAAAGCAAAATTCTCCCTGAAAACGAACTTTTATCACCTATCTAGAGGAATCCTGGACACATGGCAAGGGATTGGTAACTAGCATCCCCTCTCCCCCACATCCAGTGTTAACCCTGGGGACCAAGTTGGAAGTGTCCATGATTCAGAGATGCCACGCATGGCAAATCAACCTGCTAAGAGATGATGCACCACAAGCCCACCTTCCTTTCCATCAGACCTTGGTTTGTATTAGACACAGGGTGGCCAGCAAGGACAAGGACATTATCATTCCCCTGTGCTCAGCACTGGTGAGGCCACACCTCAAGCACTGTGTTCAGCTCTGGGTCCCTCACTACAGGAAGGATGAAAAGGTGCTGGAGCGTGTTCAGAGAAGGGCAACGAGGCTCATGAAGGGCCTGGAGCACACAGCCTATGAAGAGAGTCTGAGGGATCTGGGGTGGTTCAGTCTGGAAGAGAGGAGGCTGAGGAGAGACCACATTGCTCTCTACAGCTCCCTGAAGGGAGGCTTGAGTGAGGCAGGGACAACCTCTTCTCCTTAGTGTCAAATGACAGGACTAGAGCAAATGGTTTCAAGCTGTGCCAGGGGAGGTTCAGGCGAATGCTAGGAAATACTTCTTCATAGAGAGGATTCTCAAACACTGGAATGGTCTGCCTGGGGCAGTGGTGGAGTTACCATCCCTGGAGGTGTTCCAGTAGTTAGGGACATGGTTTAGTGTTGACCCTTCAGTGCTGGGTCAAAGGTTGGACTGGGTGATCTTTGAGATCTCTTCCAAGTGTCTGTTTTCTGTGATTCTGTGAATTTTATAATCCAAATTCCCTCCCAGCAACCTCCTTACCACTGCAGTCTGGGTGCTTTCCCACACACCAGCCTTCCATCCAAAAGCCAAGGTGTGAGGATGTGCTGACTTTGCTCTTCTCCTGCCCACTGTGCCCTTTCCAAAGTAGTTCCTTTGGATCACCTTGCAATTGCCTGCTAAATGTGTCTGGGAACCAGATCTCTTTTCCCTGTTTGCTCCTTGTTCTGGGAAATTGAGGGTCTCTCTCAGCCAGAGGAGAGGAAGGAGAGCTAGGAAGAGGCCACACAGGGAGAAAAGGAATGTATCAGTGCTGGATCCCTACCAGGCAGGAATGGGGGAGGCAAGAGGAGCAGACAAAGAGCTGGGGGACAGGGGGATGCCCCAAGCCATTTCACAGGAGCTCTCACCAGCTTCCCCATTAAGCGGGCTCCACAGCAATAGGATTAAGGCATCAGAAAGCATGGGACCACATCTGAGACTGGATTATCTGGAAGAGAATTAAATGGAGATTATCTCCAGCCTAGCACGCACTGCCAGTGCCAGGTCGCTGTGCTTGTTAAAGCTCCCTCTCCAGCACCCCCCTGCAGTGCTGGCAGCCCAGGTCCTGCATTGTCACAAGGGTTGGATTTAACCCCTTCCATGTATCTTGCCTTGGTCCCATAGCGGGGACCCTACAAGCTGCAAGCCTGTCTGTAGCTCTCTGCATCAGAGCGGGGCCGGAAGCATTTCTTATTAATAATTAAGCACCCACAAGAGGATAATCAAAGGAGACCTGCAGCACCTCACAGGACCTGTGACATCCCAGGAGCACACAATGAAGCACATCCTGGAGGACATCAGTGCTGAGAATGTGACCAGTAAGCTGTGCAATGGGGCTGTATGGGGAGTACCACCTGGGGTTGGGGTGCATCAGGGACACAGATGCAAGGTTGGGATGCACAAAAGTTTTTTCTGAGTGGCAGGAGCATTGCCAAATCTGTGGACAGCTGGGAGAGGGATCTGCCAGGCTGGAACCTGACCCTGTAGGGAATGTGCCCCCAGGTAGCAGAGCAGCTCTCTGGCCAGATGCAGACTCAACCATCCTGCTGTGTTTCTTGGCTTTGTTCTCCCATTTCCTTAGAGGAAATTGTGTCTCCTCAAGGAGACATAGCTGACCAACCCTCTCCCTGTGGTCTGATTGTGCCAGCCCTGTGAGTTGCCTCCATCCCATAAGGAGTGATTACATATCTCTGTGAAGAGGGCACTTAGAATACGATCATCTTTCCCAGATCCTCCTGTCTGTGCTCTACAAGCTTTAATTAATTAAGCCATATACCTGGAACCGTGATGGGATTGATGTCTGACTGCTATGGTGAGGAAACCCAGATGGGATTATAGCAGAAAAGGTTTGGCTGCAGACTCCAGGTTCCTGCAGCTTAGTTCAGTGCTTGAGGTTACTCCCAAGTGGAGAAATCAAAACCTCACCTGGCAACAAGAAATTACAGCAGGTAACAAGGAGGGGGGTGGGGGGTGGGGAAAGCAAGCCAAGAAGGATTTCTGGAGAGCAGATGGCTAAAGGTGTAAAAGCAAACAAACAAAAACCGACAACAACAACAAAACACAAAACCAACCACCCCCCATGC
>VWZE01006786.1:357546-439369 GCA_013396675.1 Eubucco bourcierii | reverse complement strand
AAAAAAAAAAAAAAAAAAAAAGAAAAAGAAAAAAGAACCCCAAACCAAACAACAGATAGTTGGTAGCAAATGTTACACTGACAGTAAAAATGAAGCCTCCAGGGGTAATTTGGGGAATTACAGATCAGTAAATTGCACATCTGTGTGCACCAAATTGATTGGAATGATAATTAAAACCAGAACATCTCATAATACAGCCCAGTGTGCCTGTCTCAGAGGAAAACCACGTCTCACTAACATCCCAGGTTTCCTTGAGCGTATCAGCCCAGCAGCGGGTGCAGAACAACCAAGTGGCTATTTATTTAGAGCTCCTCTGACAAAAGATTGTCCAGACGGCTGCTAAAAACCCTAATTAGCTGGGGAGCAAAAGGCACCATTTTTTTCCTTGCATGGGAAGCTGGCAAGTGTTCCCAAAGTGGAGAGGATAAATAGCTGGGGTTTATAACAGCAAAAGATTAGCATGGAGAAGCTGGGACGCATGCTAGGCTTCCTGCTGCACGGGGATGTTATTAATGGTCCGGATGGAGGAGCAGAAATAAGAGCAAAAGCAAAGTTCTTCAGGTGATTCATGAGCACAGGAGACAGCAAAGAGCTTCAGAGAGTCCCGAAGGTACTGTGTAGATGGGTACCACAGTGACAAATTGTGTTGATGCTGATAAATGCAAAGAAATGCATTTTGCAGCATAAAACTTGCCGGCTTCGTAAATTGGGAGGGTTTTGGTAACATCCCCAGAGGAGACTGTGGCTGTCCCCAGCAACAGTTTGGTCCATGCTCCCAGCAAAAGGCACAGCAGAAGCCAGTGAGGCCTTGATACAGCTGAGACAGGCTGAGTGGCATGTGGCAAGTAGCATGAGAACAGGCATGAGACCACAGAGTTGTGGATGTCACCAAGAGCAGCAGGGAGCCTGAAGGACTGGGATCCCAACTGGCAGGGAGGGGAGGTACAAGGCAAACTTATGAAATGGATGAGAGGCTTTGAGCAACCTAGTCTAGTGAGAGGTGTCCCTGCCCATGACAGGGGGTTGGAGGTCCTTTAAGGTCCTTTAAGGTCCTTCCCAATTTAAGCCATACTATGGTTCTATGAAAACCCAGTTTTCCCTGCTACCTAGCAGGAGAGTAGGAGGCTGTTGAGTGAAATGCATGGATGAGACAGGAAAATGCCCTTCACCTGATGTCAGGTGAGACAACAGTGGTTTGTCCCCAGGAAAGTGATGTCTGAGACCACAAATTGAGTGAGATTCAGCACTGGATTAGATACATACCAATAAAATCCAGAGCATGGCTATTACTGGTGACATTTTATGGCAGGAATGGGAAGCCTTGTACTTGGGGTCCTGGCTACCCTGTCTGCCTGATGCCTGAGGGGCCTGGGTCACCCCATACCCACTCTGCCAGCCTCACTTCTTCTCCTACCCCAGCCACTGACTGCCATGTGGTCTGCACCAATCCAGAGGCAGTGTGATGGCTTCTACCTGCCCAGATCTTTCTAGCAGGAGGTACTGAATGGGACAATGAATGTCCGATGGAAAGATGGCTCAAGAAAACCTCTTAAGGAGGAGTTTCTCTCCCTGTCACGCTGCACTTGCAAACTCTGGAATTATAAGGCTCCTCAGCACAGATTCCTATATCAGGGGAACTGCCCCAAACCTGGTCCTCATTGCGCCATCCGCACTATTGCACCCTGCGCTGGTTGGAATGCCAGCTGCACACCCAGTAGCCCTCCTGGCAGCACCAGCCGCACCGAGCCCCAGAGGAACATCGAGCTGGGACTAATCTCCGTCGGCACTGAGAAGAAACCTCCCTGCACGAGAAGGCAGCAGCTGTCTGCAGTCCCTGCACCTGCTGAGAAGGCTGACAGTTTCACAAAACGGGACAAAACCTTCAAGTGGAGACAGACTAGGAAGTGGAAACCCTTAAGGAAGCGCTGATCTGGAGGCTCCCGCGGCAGCTGCAGCCCAAATCGGCTCACACACAGCCCTGGCGTCCTGGCCCCGTGGCTGTGCCTGTTGGTTCCCAGCCAGCCGCAACACGTCTCAGCTCTGACCTGCCACTCTCCTGGGTTTTCTCTCCCTCTGAACCATCACAAGAGGTGGCTTTGTTTGAGGGCATGAGGGGGTTTTGATGTTAACAAACAGAGCCTGTTTTAAATGAGTGAACCTTGCAGCCACCCTATCGGTGGAGAAACCCAGGCCCAGAGAAGTGCAGGGACGAGAGGTGACTGCATTAGCCTTTGGTACCTTCTCTCTTCCCCCTCTCCTCAGGGAAGGTCAAAAGGCTTCTGGCATTTCTCTTTGGCTGCTATCAGCTGCAAAATTATTTCCCATTGCAGCAAGCGGATTCTACTTTTGTCTCTCTCTTTAGCCTGGTGACACCAGCCCCAAGGCTCACCTTGCCAAACCCAGGACACAGGTTATTGCACTGGGAGTACACTTCTCACACCTGCCCTTGCTCCTTTCACATTCATTTTTAATCAAAGGAAGAGTGTACTGGTGCCCCAGGAACATGTACCTTACCCATCTGGCTCTGTATCATTTTAAACATAAGCTCTTCCTCTCCGCTCTCTTCCCAAATTCTCTCTCCCAGATCCATCATCATTAGCAACTATAAACGTCAGAGCTGCAGCCATTAGGCTGCTATTCCTATATAAATAACGCTTTTCATATTTAATTTACAAGTGGTTGCACAGCCTCTTTGGGGTGCATGGGGTTAATTAAGAGTTGAATTAGATGGAAATGCTTCTCCCTGAGGAAACTCAGTTAAACCGTTCTGGCAAAAAAATCCCCAAGGATGGTCAGGATTGCTCCCCAAACAGTGCCGTGGATCCAGCCACCCCAAATGCTGCATTTCCTCTGCCTGGGGAAGAAGCCTCTTCCCTCACCTGATGCCATGCACAGTGTGTGTGCCCGTGGGCAAGACTAAGGGAACAGGGCCCCAAGGTAGCAGAGATAAATAAAATGCAGTGATAAGGGACAGAAGTAAGGACCACCCAGCACCTGAGCGGGACCCACATTGTTAATGGCTCCTGCTTTTGAGTCTGAATATTGAGAGTTCATTGTTTTTCATTCAGACATGCCAGCAATGATGCCCATGGTTAATCCTTCTTCCTGCTGCACAAATAAGTTGCCAAATGCTGTTCAGTAAAGAGATCTCCAAAACAGGAGGTGTAGCAAGACCTTGATATGCAAGTGAAAGAAGGTCCTGGTCTCCTCCTCCCAGGCATCTGCCCACCAAAGAAATACGTGCTGTGAATTATAAGCTACCATGGGCCACATGCAAGCTATACATCCATCCTATGGTGGTATACAGGCAGCAGCTCCTTTCCTTCCCAAGGGAAAGAGCTATGGACAGAGTAGCATTGCTAGAAGAAACAAAACAGAAAGAAGTGAGATCTTTTGGGATGACAGGAAAGTTTGTTTATGTCAACTTTTTGCTCTGATTCCAGTCAACTGAGGAAGGCAGCATGCCAGGGAGCACATACCTGGCTTGTAAAGTCAGGATGAAAATGATGAAAATCAAGTGCTTGTTGACCAGCCAGTCCAAGGAAGTCTTTGGTAGCCCACATCAAGAGCTCTTCCAACTCACGGTCATTTAAGCATACTTTTACTGTTCTGCATGTATCCTTTCAACATCCAAGAGGCACTTCCATACTAGCCCACCCTGTGTGGCTTCAACTTCAAGGAGAACCACTACAAGGACCCTTAGGACCAAGCGCTTTATCTTAGGGACCTGTGTGCCCCACTGCTCCTTCTCTGTCTGGAGTTCCAGTCGAAAGTGATCGAGCTGTTCCTTTGACTCTCAAAGCACAAGGAAGATGAACATCATGTCATCCTTTCTAATATCAGCCTCAGTGTTTGATGTGATTATCTGTTGCATTCACTTGGCACTTGAACATTCAGATCTATCAATTTTATCTTAATTGTGAGCTTAATTTGATCATTTTGTTGTTCCATCTCTAACTGCCTTAGAGGAACCTGGTAGTAAATTTGCCTTGTAACATGCTCAGCTTAAGCGTACGTTTGCTTGATTGACCTTTGCATGAGAGGCCAGAGAGCAGAAATCAGTTTATTCTGTTGGCTAGTGGCATGGATAATGAACCTGGGGGACAAAAGTCCCTCTGTTAATGTGCTCTGCTATCAAACCAGAACTCCTGTACCCCACAAAAACTGCCCCATCTTTGCCCTGGCCACGGTGGGGCTAAGGCAAAACCACCTGCTGCTGAGCCAGGCAGTGTCAGTGATTCCTGGTAGAGTTTTCTCAGCTGAGGGATTGCACCTATTTCTGTTCAGATATGGTCCCCTCTGCCAAAAGCATTTCCAAATGTGGCTGGACAAGGAGAAAGTCAGGCATTTGCTACACCTCTAACAACTCCTTTTTCCCCCTTGGTCTTTCAGCTTGTCTACTGCTTATCAGCCCCTTCCAGTATCCCTCAGTGCCTGACATGCCCTAACTGGGAGGATGACAGGAGAGAAAAAAAAAAATTTAAAAAAAAATCAGGCTCCAGGAATTATTTTAGTCCTTTCCTGTAGAGGCTGCAAATCCTCATCTCCCTGAGGCCACCTAGGTGAGGTTACCCACACAAATGCAGCTTATGCAGAAATAAAAGCTGAAAGTAGGAGCAGAGCAGAAAAAATCGTGAGCATCACATTCCTCATCCTAGGACTTTGCAAAAGCCCACAGAGAATTCCTCCAGCTTTGCAGCAGGGAAACCAAGTGCCTGCCGGAGCAGTCCTACCCGGTCCAGCCTGCAGATAAGTGGATGAGTGAGCCCAAGTACCCAAAAAAAACCTCAACCCATTTTGCTAACAAAAGGCTCAGGAGCACGGCAAGGGCAGGCTCCCAGCAAGCATGCTATGGCTGGACTGACAGGGAGAGACACGGGTACTCTGGCATGCCATCTTCTCCATCCCCTAGGAGATTTTTATATTTAATTAGGGGAGAGTTAAGAGAAAGATGAGTGCATGTGTAGGAGTAAGCCATCATCCGGGTAGCTGATTTTCTCCTGCAGGAGACAGAAGCAAAGGAACATTTAATCCTGCTGGCTGAGCATGGCCAAATTGAGATCTACAGGGACTTCTCTGTGCAAATGCCGTATGGCAACAAACAGCCTGGGTAACAGGATAAGCTTTATCTGAACAATCAGCCACTTCAGTTCAGCCTTCCAGGGCCACCGGCACCAGCCAGCGAGGGGTTGCCTGGGGACAACTCCTCCAGCCCAGCAGGAGAGCCAAACTGCGGAGCAGGCCGAGCCGCCGCTGAATTTGGGCAACTTCGCCAAACGTCCTCCGTGAGCTTCCCCTTTGCCTAGAAACCGCCCCGTTACCCAGCCCCCTTGCCAAAGCCCTTCTGCTTGGCACCCCGAGGCTGCGGCTGCCCATTCCCTGCCCACCACCCAGCTGCACACCCACGCAGCCCCTCGCACATCGAACCAGGGCTTTTAGCCTCAGCGGCTGCCGCCGACCCTGCCTGCGACCCGCCTGCCTTCTGCGAGCTCTTGTGAGCGCGGGGATATTAATGATGCTGCCTTTTGATATGCAAACGGAGCGCTCATTACGCCTCTCGCCCCACATCCTCTGAGCTGTTAATTAAAGAGTGTGCAGCAGGCAGAAAATTGTCATCGTCGCCTGCAAAATAAACCAACAATGCGCGGCTGGCTGCGCTCCAAACGCCACCCCCCCACCACACACACAAAGCACGTGCAGCAAGCCCTGGCAGCAGGACGGATGGACAGATGGACACACGGCTGCCCACTGCTTGGATAGGTGAACCCTACCTCTGCACGGTCACAGCCTGCAGCATGGAAAGCTGCAGCCAAACCACGTTGCCTGCTCTGGAGATGATGGTCAGGTTGAGGGCAGCTGTGGCTCATGGGGCAAATGCACAGCTCCCAGGCTGCAAAGGCACCGGTGCCACCTGCCAGTACCGTGCTGCTCTTTGCTCAACCCCTCCAAGGCTCTAGGTGAGCAGGAGAGCTTCTTTTCTGTCAGCCTGGGGGGGAAGAGGATGATGCCTTTCCATTTGCCTGGCCCCTGCCTGGATGCCCACCAGAGGATGACAGAACAGTAGGAGTTGGAAGGGACCTGTGGGGATCATCTAGTCCAGCTCTCTGCTAATGCAAGTACATCTAGATTACACTGCGCAGGAACCTGTCCAGTGCTCCATCACTCGCAAAGTAAAGATGTTTTTCTTTAAGTTCAAGTGAAACCTCTTGTGTTCTAGTTTGCACCCACTGTCCCTTGTCCTGTCACTGGCTACCACTGAGAAGAGTCCAGACCCCTCCTCATGACCTCCACCCTTTAGATACTTATATGCATTTATAAGATCCCCTCTCAGTCTTTTCTTTTCCAGGCTGAAGACTCCCAGGTCTCTCAGCCTCTCCTCAAAAGAGAGATGCTCCTAATCATACTCATGGCCTCCAGTAGTTCCAGTTACAGACTCTCTCCCTGTCCTTCTTGAACTAGGGAGCCCAGAACTGGACACAATACTCCAGATAAGGCCTCACCAGGGCAGAGTGGAGGGGGAAGAGAACCTCCCCCCACTTGTGGCTGTACTCTTAATGCATTGCAGGATACCATTGCCCTCTCGGCCATGGTAGAGCTGGAAGCAGGGACATGAACAGGTTATTTTAGCACTGATCTTTCTGATGTCTCTGCTTGCTGGGGGAGAGGGAGACCCAGCTCCATCACAGCACTTTGCAGGGCAATGCTTTGGTACCCTCAAGGATGAGCCCTGGAGAGCTGCTGGTGCTGCAGCCCGGAGGCAAAGTCAGCATCAGCCAGTGCTTTGGCCTTCAGGAGCGTTCTGGCGAGGGAGGAGCAAGCTGGATGGGAATCAGGTGGGGAAGATAAAACTTCTTTCTCATTGCTGCCCTGCTGGCATCCACCCCAAAACTGCCTCCTTGCTCCGCTCCAACATCTTACCTTGGAATCAACCAGCAGCTTTTTTGGTGCTTAGAATCCAGTCCTTGCAGAAAGAAGCAAGTGCCCGCAGCAATCACAACAAATCAAAGGGAAGGGTGGGAGTTGGAGCCCACAATTTCCTTCTGCTCTGAATAAACAAATCAAATTAACCTGTTAGTGAGCTGAACAGAGACTTCCCTGACCCACTTTCCATCTTAGTTGGATTCATGTTTAACCCAAGAGCATGCTGGCCACTGTGACTCCCAGGAGCTGCTTCTCCCTACAGGGTAAAACCTCAACCACGATTCTCTAACAGAAGGTGATGCTCCTGTAAACTCCAGGTCTCAGCATGCAGCATTCCTCCCTCCTGGTTGACCCAGAGAGAGGAGAGCAGTTTGCTCTAGGGTAGGTTTGACCATATCTGTGTGTTCCTTGTCCTTCCACAGATTCCCTATGGCTGAGGAGGGAGCTAGCTGTGTATGTCCAGGTGTAGGACAACCCTTAGCTAGAAGGGCACTTTGGGGGTTTCTCCCTGCCTTTTTTTTTTTTTTTTTTTAACCCCATGTGTGTGTGTGTGTGTGTGTATACAGCCTGCTCTTGCCTCTGCTGTTGGGAAACAGGGATTACTGCAGAACTGAGACTCTCCCACTCACTCCTTTTGTGGTTCTGGTTAAAAATGACAGAAAAAGCAGTTGTCCTGTGGACAGTAATGTACTCACTGTCTCTCTTTGCCTTGACAAACACCATCTGATTTGTAACCCTGTTGAAAAGAGGGAGCTCACAAGCAGACTCAGAAGCAACCTGACACTTTGGATAGACGCTGATCCTTTGTGCTTTTTTGCCAGTCAGAAGAAAAGTAAAGCCTTACTTACGACTAAAGGTGTCCTGCATGGGAGCAAACATTACCTCTCCGCATCCTCCCAGAGCAGGCTTCAACTGCTGCCTACCTGAGAAGGCAGTTCAAGCTCCTACTTTTCCTCTTTCTCTTCCCAGTGTGATGATGTTTCTGTACCCACCTCTGTGGCAGAAAGTTGCTCTCCGCAGCTGGAGACAGAAAAGGTGGAACAGGTCAGAACTGTGGGGCAGACCCTGACTCCAGTGTCTCACTCATCTCCAACAAGGAGACGCTGGGAGTGGCCTCTAAGGAACCTCTCAGATATTTCTACTTCCATTAATTGGTGGTGCATACAGGTACCATTATCCCTGCAGGAAATTAGGAGGTGTAGACACCAAGGGGGTCTGTGCACAAAGGTGATTTGCCATGCTCTACCCCTGGATTTCCTTCTGCCCCTTTCTCAAAGTTCAGTGTGGAGATGGCTGGGGGAGCTGGCACTGGGGTTTACCAGCACTGGGATTTGCCAGCTCAGCTCTCTCCAAAGGTGGATGACATGTGCTGCTTCCTGCAACCCCAACACCTCAGCTAACCTGGCAATGACAAAGGTGGCAATAGCCCACCCAGGGGTGGAGGTCATGGCAACCTATTTCCCCGGGGCAGCAGTGTGCACAGGATGGTGATATTGCTTCCTTTTCCACCCCATCCTGCCCTCTCGGGAGGTAGAAGATACAGAGGTAACAACCCAAGTAACCACTTCTCCAACTCCTCCCCACCTTGTGGCCATGCCTCTCCCAGACACCTTCAACCTCCCAGTTATTTCTGCAATGCCGAGGGTATCCCCTGCATCGGCAGGTTCTGCATGGCTCCTTTAACTTCAGGCTGCCCCTGCCCTTCAGCCTCCCTCCCACTCCTCCTGCAAACATTACCATCCATCTCCTCATCTCTGAACTCACCCTACCATCCATCAGTGACTGCCTGAGCACATTATCCTTCACTACTCCAGACAGCAGCTGAGGAAGGCAGCTAGGACACAGCAGTTACTCCACTGCATCCCAGATACATTCACACTTTGGCTCTGCATGGCTGGAGCTTTGCTGACTCAAACTCCCTGCAGACCAACAAGCTCTGTGTTGCACCCAGCATCACGAGCACCACCTGGAACACTTGGGGATAGAATCTGTAGCAGACAGGGCAGTCTGAATACCACTGTGCTGGACCACAGGCAGATAAATTTGTTCTCAAGACTGTGGCCTGGCTGGCATCCCCAGGGCTGCAGTCTGGGTTGTGCACTGCCAGGAGGGGGTGCATTGCCCTGTCTTTGCCCAGGGTTAGTGAGAAAGCTAGGAATGCCCAGCCCTGGGGCACAGGTATTTGAGAGAGGACAAGGCTGGTTTTTGCCCAGTGCTTGAATGGTTTTGCCTGAGACCATAAAATTTGTAAGGCTGAAGCCTATTCCTTACTCTGCAGCTTTTTCCAGATGTCCCTGTAGTTTTCCCCCAATCCTTGAGTTCTGCCCAGCAGTGGGGTAGGGCACAGCTTAGCTGTACAGCTGTCCTGCAGTAAGGTCAGCATGTGAGCTGCCCTCCTGATACCCTGTGCCCACAGCCCATCCTTCCCTGGCTACCAGATCCCCCAGAGCAGCTCTAGCCCCCACCTCCCACTGTGTTGATGGACACATGCTCTTGGGGGAAGAAGTGAGAGAATGCCTGCTGTTGTGCCACATGAGGACAGTAAAGAAACCCTTACAACAGTACTCACTCTGACTGATCCAGCACAAAAATGACAGCAGGGAAATCCCCATACTTCCACCTCTGAGATTTCTATGATAACATATCCTGAGCCAGCACAGTGGATGTGCATGTGGGGAAAGAGGTGGTATTGTTATTTCTGAGCCCCTAAGGATTTGTTCCCTGCTGACCCAGGGACATGTTAACTGGGGTGTGTGTGTGTAATCATATACATTTTGGAAGGCTGAAAACAATTACTGTTTCTTGTGGTGTATTATTTATGTCAGGAACTAACTCTGATAAATACATGATTGAACGTGAGTCAGTAGTAATAGGTGCCCCAAGTGTAAATACCTCACAGCACACTCAGAACACAGCTATGCAGAAATAGGAAGCACTTTGGCTTCATATTAAGTATAATGCCCCAGTCCTTATTTGGTGCTGGATTGCTGCATTCCTGTGCATGCCGATGTTGAATGTGCATCTATGTGTTGACTGTGCAGAGAGCAGCAGATAATCAGCTGCCAATGCTGATCTAGAGCTTTATATGACCCTAATTTTTAAGGAAACACTCGATGGCCTGAGGGCTCAGTGCACCCAGGGCCCTGCAGGCTCCTGTCTCTGGCTCTTGGTGTTTTGGAAAAGCAGGAAAGGATGAAAAGGTTTGGCTCTCAGATGATGCTTGCTGGGCTGACTTAACACCATGCGTAAGTGCACCTGCTTGCCAGGGCTGAGTGCAGCCAAGAGTGGAGCTCTGCCACCCTCATGGCACTTCCCAAGGGATCAACTCACCCATATCCCCCCTGAGCAGCTCCTTCCCATTGACAGACCTCTCAGCTGGCGTGTCCTGGCTGCCATTTAGTTCCAAGGTGCTGGTGAGTCATTGGTGTGATGTGAAAAGTGGATTCCCCTAGAGATGTCAGCCAGTCGTTGCTGCCACTCTGCCCGCAGCAGCCCGGGGAAAGGTCATGCCATGTGCAGCTCCCATGGCATGAAGCTCCCTGGCAGCATGCTTGCCCCTTGCTGCTCACCAGAGTGCCGGTGAGTGGGAGCTCATTTGGTGCAGATGGGAGGTGCCTGTCCTGTGCCAGGGGAGCTGAACAAAACCAGCAGAAAATGTGCCGAGGCCTTTGCCACTTGTTTATGGCCGACATTATTTTCCCCGTAAGTTCTTAGTGTGGCTGCCTGGCTTGTCAGCTCTGTTCAAAGTGTGGCTGGAGCAGGCAGTGTGGTTGTGAGAGGGAAGGGTGGTGGTGGCAGCAGGTGCAGGTGGCATTGCACTGCAGGAGATGATGCCTCTACATGTTGGATGTGCTGTAGGGCAGCTTGGCCTGCCCCAGCTGAAGGAGAAAGCAATTACCCTGCTGCCCTCAGGGCTTCAGGGCCCTTCTGCCTGCAGGTAGAGGGAAGAGGTCCAGGTTACCCAGAGATGTGATGGAGGCTACATCCGTGAAGACATTCAAACTGAAACTTAATGGGGCCAGAGCAACCTGATCTGGTTGGAGATGTCCCTGCTCCTTGTAGGGGGGATTGGGCAAGATGACCTTTGAAGGTCCCTTCCAGCTCCATGCATTCTGTGACTTCATGTGTGTCCAGTGAGCACTGAACAATTCACAGGCTCTCTTACAGCACTGAGATCTCCAGCTGAGCCCAGCCAGGCACTTGCTTTTGTGCCTTCCCTTGGGAGCCACAGCCACGATGCTTCACAGAGAAAAGCAGCTTCCCAGTTCCACCTGTGCCTCCCCAAAGGCTACAGGAGATCAGCAGAAATCCTGCCTCTGCAGGTCCCGTGATGGTCTCTGATTTAATTCCCAGAAGGCTCCAGGAGGAGTTTCTGGGTCCCAGAGTAGCATATGGGGAGGTGAAAGCCATAGTGAAATGAGATAGCACCCAGTGCACTCCTTGGGAAAGGGCCTGTTTCATCAAACCCAAAATATCCCTCCTTGGATCCCACCAAACTGACACCAGTTCTGGACCAGTTCCAGCAGGATGGGGGTGGATTGTATATGAGGCACGGTCAGCTCAAAGAACATTATTTAAACTGCAGCAGACCCAAAGCTGCTGTAATTTACTCTGGGGACTACATCCAGGCCTTTCATCTATCCTTACTGAGGAGTTTGAGGTGTCTTCTTGCTTGCAGGGGTTAGCAGGGTGAGAGTTTTCAAAGGGATGGCAAAAAGCAGCATCCCCAGCTGGGAGCAAAGAGCAGCCTTTGTGGAAGTCATGCAAAGAGAGAAATCAATACAGCTCTTAAACAGCCACGACAAAAGAACAAGCGGAGAAAGCAAGTGGTCCACCAAAATCAAACTAAAAGGTGCAAGCAAGGAGCTTGACAGTTGTTTGGGACAGCAGGACAAGCTGCTAAGAAACAACAAGGATAGAGTCAGAGCCTGAAACATGTGGGGCAACAATAGCACTCAAGACATAAAATTTCCAGTATTGAGTCCTCACGGTGTCCTGATGTGGAGTTCAAACTCCTTTTCTCTACAGAGTTGTCCTGCAGCCTATCTGGGAAGGCAGTGAGGCCTCCCATGCCCCAGTTTGCTTCTTCCTGTTACCTTTTCCTTGTCCGTGACCCTGCTTTCTTACCAGTTCCACTACATGACATCTAACTACAGTCCTCAGGGAAGGACCAGGCCCTGAGGCAGTCCTGAGATGTGCTGCAGGGTGCTGAAGAACAGTGCACAAACATGAACCTATACTGCCACTCTCTTTGGTAGCCCTTGAAACTTTTCCATGGCTGTCTCGTGGAGGACCCAGGCAGTGCCTGTGCAGAGCATAGCCGTTCTGTCCCAGAGACAGTGCCTGTTCACTGCTTTGGGCTTGAGAGGCTCCAGGGTGTCTTCTTGCCCTCCTCTAGGGAGGTCAACCAGTGTCCTTTCCCCAGCCAAGGCCTTTGCCTCAGCCAGTGTCCTTGCCTGCTCTGGTTCCTGTGCTGGGTCAGCAGCCTGGAACTAGATCTGGTGTTACGCCTGGAGAAGCAGCACCAACATGCAGGCTCAGCAGAAGAGGTGTCCCACGGGGATGAGAGCTGCTCCCTGGTTACCCCTCTAGCAGAGCTGCCAGAGCAAGCTGTGCTGGAGGCTAAAAGGTTGCAGCCAAGAGCATGGACAAGCCTTGAGCAGGGGCAGGGGAAGCAGGAGGCAGTGAGGTGGCAGGAGAGCCTGGGAAGCTGGGTGACCTTAGAAGTCACCTACTTCAGTAGAGCTATATCGTATAGCTAGTCACCATATCGTAGAGCTAGTCTGGGACTTTGGGGTTCAAATACCAACAGCAGTATCCAGCACTCCAGCTGGATGCCTTGGCACCACCATGGTGACATGAGCTCTTCGGTTGCCTGGTGCCCACTCCCATGGAACCATCTAGGACTCCCCATTGGCATCTTGCCCAAAGCCACAAGCCTCTCTATATCCTTCCCAGCCCAGTTTGCAGGGAAAGCCCTTAGTTACTGAGCAATCCACATGTCCAGGAATGGAGAGAGATGCAGCACTGGAGTGGCACAGACAAGGTGGGAGATGTCTCTGGGTTTGCAGGATTGGGGGGCTATAGGGGTACCCATGAACATGTCTGTGCTTGCAGGCAAGGCTGTCATGGCCAGAATGGCCCTGACTCCCTGGAAGGATTCATTGTTTTCTGTGGCAGAGGTTGGGACAAAGGAGGCATTGAGGGCAGTGGGTATCCTGAGGTCCTAGATGGTGACAGGGGCGGGCTTGCCCTGTGCCCACCTGCTGGCAGCCCCGACCTCCCAGGCCCCCATGAAAAAGCCAGTTTGCACTGCTGCCAGCAGCCCAGAGTTGCAGGAGGATGAGGCACCTGGCACATGCTTCTGGAGCTTCCAAGTGAGAGTAGCTTCTGGCCTTACCCTCTTATCCTTCTCCACTGCCTGCCCCCCAACCCAGAACAGCATTGCATCTTCTAGGCTCCCCAGAGCTGACTTTCTCATGCAAGCCCAGTACCAGCCCCTTGGGGTGATGCTACAGCTCTGCTCAGCACAGTCACCACCATCCCAGTGCTCCTCAATGTGCCTACTGGACGCTCCCTGTGCCCTGCTCTCCCTCCTCTTGGGATAGAACTGAGACAGGACGCAGCCTGTCTAAGGAAGCGGCAGTGGCAGGTCTCCAGCTCTTCCTGGCCTTGAGCAGCTTCTGCAGCCATCACACATTAGGTTTCTGCTGCCACCAGAAAACGTGCAAAACAGAGGCAGGAAGGGCTCCTTCCCTGAGGAAGCTGGCCCCAAGGCATCCGGAGATAAACAGCCAACACCTGCAGCCACACAGGGCCAGGTTGGGTCCTGCCCTGTAGTGCAGGCAAAGTCCAGGGCACACAGAAAGCATCTAAAAGGTAAAATCACTTCTGTGGTGACCTGGCTGTGTGACCTGTTGGATGGTGAAGGACATTTTCTGTCCCAGTCCTGCAGTCAGGAGGCTTTTGCCAGGCAGAAAGGGACCTGGGATTACTGGTAGATAGTAGCTGAACATGAGCCAGGTGGCCAGGAAAGCCAATGGCATCTTGGCCTGTATCAGGAACAGTGTGACCAGTAGGACAAGGGAGGTTATTCTACTCCTGTATTCAGCTCTGGTCAGGCCACACCTTGAGTCCTTTATCCAGTTCTGGGCCCTTCAATTCAAGAGAGATGTTGAGGTACTGGAATGTGTCCAGAGAGGTGAGAGGCCTAGAGCACAGCCCTGTGAGGAGAGGCTGAGGGAGCTGGGGGTGTGCAGCCTGTAGAAGAGGAGGCTCAGAGGTGACCTCATTGCTGACTACAACTACCTGAAAGGAGGTTGTAGCCAGGTGGGGTCAGTCTCTTCTCCCAGACAGCCAGCAACAGAACAAGAGGCACAGTTGTGCCAGGGGAGGTATAGGCTGGATATTAGGAGGAAGTTCTTGACAGAGAGAGTGATTGGCATTGGAATGGGCTGCCCAGGGAGGTGGTGGAGTCACTGTCCCTGGACAGGTTCAAGAAAAGGCTGGATGGGGCAGTTAGTGCCATGGTCTGGTTGATTGGATAGGGCTGGGTGATAGGTTGGACTGAATGATCTTGGAGGTCTCTTCCAATCTGGTTGATTTTGTGATTCTAGGATTCAAGGATTCTAGGATTCCATGGGCAGCGCTGGAGAGGTCAGAGCAGGGTGAGGCAACTCCCTACCTTTGATAGCACAGACCTGAGGAGTAGTGGGCTCAACCCCTCCTTCCTGGAGTGGCCCTGGCAAGGGGCATATGTGCCTGTTGGTGGGGGAGCCCTTCCCAGACTTGTGGATACCATGGCAGTTTGGAGAGGGTGCTTGGGGCTGCTGTCCAAGAGGACTCACTGCTTGGGACTTCAGTGCACAGTTTTCTACACCCTCCAAGGAGTGTCTGGAGAAGACAGAGTGTCCCTGGGGATAGACAGGAACCCGTCTGTCCTTAGAGAGACAGGCAGATGCTCAGGGTGCTTTGTGGCCTTGCAGTATGAGTGGCATCAATTCACATGCACCCTGGGTGCCTGCAGGCCCCACTGAGGCTTTGTGAACTTTGGGCTGTCCAGGATGAAATGAGAGACTCCACTGATGCTTCCTGCTTCCCCAGAGACTTAATGAGGGTTAATTCAAGGCTCTGCAGAAGCACAACACCCACATCAAAAGGGCCGAGGAGGCTGAGCACGGCACCATGCATGTCAGTGGCATGGGTCATGCATGCATGCATGCCAGTGGCATCCTCCAAGATAGATGGAGTATCACTGAAGTAGGCCCTCTGCCAAAGCCCTTGCCTCTTCTGGTCAAGGCTGGGCACACAGGGTGTCCTGTTGCCTTCTGCTGCTCTGTGGCCAGGCAGGCAGACCCTGTCCATGTGAGAACTCTGCTCCTTCACACCCTTTGGTGCCACTCACCACGCGTGAATCCCAGAGCTGGAGCAAAGGCACAACTGGCTCAGTACAGAACTACAGTCCTCCAGCCAGACTAGTCTCAAGCACTACAAACAGGATCCAGCAGCCTTTCTACCTTCCCTGAGGACTAATCATTTCCTTCCAAGGTCCCTTTGCTCTAAGGAGATCCCTGTCAAGTGTGGTGGACATGTCCATACCACCGTCAGAGCAACTTAAAAAAAACCCCAAAGCACTGCAAGTAACAATAGTAACAACCAGCACCCCATAAACCTTAACACCTTGTATCCTTATTTTTTGCCTAAATGGGAAGCTAATCTGAAGCAAATCTCCTGGGTACTTGGACAGACCTGCTAGAAGGTTCAGCAGTTACTCCTCCATGCCCAGCATCCCAGCCTAGGGCAGTTGGCAAGGAGGGGTTCTCACTTCTCTTCGCCCACAGGACATTTGGCATTCAGGCCTAGCAGAGGTCAGGCTGCTCTCCTTCTCAGCCCAGGAAGAGGGATGGAAATATGAAGACGAGTGTGGATGCTGGGCAAAGACAATTTCAACAGAACAAGGGCTAGAAGAAGGGTTGTATGCATAACTAAGGACGCATCTCCAGTTAGTCAAGCAGAGTTCCACCAAGCCCAGGTTTGATAAGCCCTGGCACAGACACTGCACTAGCAGAAGACTCCAGAGTGCTATTACTTCCTGTTAACCCAGCAGGAACATAATTGCAAAAGACAACTCTGACTAGATAGGTAAGAACAGTCCAAAACATCAGTGCAGCATTGCCCAGCAAGAGGAATGCAGGAGTGACAGGGAGGATCCAGTGACCAGCCTCCCCTCTCCTCTGGGTCACAGAGAACCTGAATATCCCTTGGGGACATGCACCTTGGTGTTTCTTCCTAGGAGAGTATGAATGGGCAAAACCAGCTCGCTTAGAGATTTTGTGCAGCAGTCGCCCTCCCCTTTCAGAAGATATTACTACCTTATCCCATGATCAAATGGCCCCCACTCTTCAGCCACCTAAGACACACAAGTATATGATCACAGAGCACCTTAGCCTGGCATGGCATGGCGTGAAAGTGGCACACATGTCTGGCTCTGATGGTTCTGCCATTCATTATGGGATGATAACAACCCATGTACTTGATGCTACAAAGCAACCCTGGGACACAGCTTCCTGAGGGTTTTCTGCCTATGTGAGCTAGCTGGAGAGGATGGTTGGGACTGGCAGGGAGGCTGCAGCAGAGGACTGGAAGGGGATGAGGGGAGTATGCCCCAAAGACAAGCTGCTTTTTAAACCCTTCCAATCTCTGGGTTTCACTGACACTTTCACAAGGCCCCCTTTTCCACGCCAGTGAAACACAGAGTCTCTTAGTAGATACCCACACAGCCCTGCTGTAAATTCACAGCATGTGACTGTTTATTTTTTTATTAAAAATACAAGAATCAGCATTAAATTTACTACTGTATTTTGAACTCCCAAGAAAATGGGACTACAAAAGATAAAGGCCACATAAAAGTGTTGAGTTGGGTACAGCGTGATTTATGGGCCATGTTAACACTATGGAGCTCGATGCACACTTGTAGAGAAGGAAACAGAAATACAAGGGTGTGTCAAAGTCCAATATGACTTTTGATGCTGGCTTTGAGTCTCCATCAGCAGATGATTTTCTGGTCCACCTCACCTCAAGGTAGGTGGGAACAGACCTGAGAGGGGCGACCATGGCTGGGGGCTGAGCAGTGAGGTTGTAGGAGAATTGCCCTGTGTCCCATTTGCATTGTTTTCTGTGCTAGGAGTAACACAAACTCCAAGAGCTTTTGAGGTCTGACCTTTTCCTGGGAGGTTTCTTGGGAGTAAGACGGGATGTGAAAGATGCCCATCAGCCCACACTGGTGACAGGACTGTGGGGATCACAGAGCGCTGAGGTTAGGTGTGCTGAGCCAAGGCAGGATCCTTAGCTGAGATGGGCAGACACAGCTGCTCTCACAGTCAGTCCTGGCATGCTCTCTGTGCTTGTGGGGTTCGTGTTTCCAGACATCAGGCAGGCTGGAGAGACTGGCAAGAATGATGAAAAGCCCAGAAACTCCCACTTCATTGTAAGAGATAAAGAAGTTTAGTCTATTTAACTTCTCAGAGAGAAGGTTAAGAGGTGCCTTGATCATGATCTATTAATACCTACACAGGAGAAATAGTTCAGATAGTAGATAGCTCTTTAATCTAATAGGCAAAGGCATAAAGCAATCTGGTGGCTGGAAGCCAAAACTCGACGCCTCCAGACTAGCAATAAGGGGCACATTTCACCACCAGCTCTGGAACAACTCCCCCACAGCAGTGATGGCATCTCTCCTGAGATGAAGGTGTGCCTGTGCCCCACCGATGGCTCTGAAGCAGGGATTCCTGGGCACAAGGCAGTAGCCTGTCACACACAGGGGCAAGGCTGAACAGATGCAGTAACTCTTCGGTCCCCAGAATCTGGGATTTGACAAATGGATAATTGGTTGTGGGTTTGTTTGTTTGTTTGTTAAATAGAGGAGGAGAATCTCCATTCCACACACACCCCCGGGGCCCCTCAGCAACCTAGAGCTGATCTGAAGCCAGGCTGCTGTTAAGTATTTCAAAGTAGCAGTTTAAGACTGAGATGTTACTTTTGTTCTCTCTCATTTCCTTTACGTTCTGTGTTATACCGGCTTGGTGTGGCGCTTTGGAAGGGAAACTGAAAAGGAAGGGGGAGTGAAGGGCTGGGGTAAATACAACACATTCTTGGCTATGTTACTCGTCCTGCACACACGGTGTTTGTAAACTCCTCAGGAGAAGGGATTATACCATGAGCTGTTTATCACTGCTTCTGAACTACAGAAGGACGTCAAGTCTAAAGGCTTTTGTTAAAGCTTCTACATGAAAGTCATCAAGAAAGGATATTTTCCAAAAGTCAGGCATCCCCAAAATGTTCCAGGCTCAATCCCATGAGACCAAGGTATCAGAAAAACCACTCTCTGAGAAACTTATCTGGTTTGCACCATGTGGGCTCTAGCAGACCTTGGAAACTCCTTGTGGAGAGACTTGCACCCCACGGCCCTGTGAAGGCAGCCATGTGGCAGGGGCACAGCCTCCCACTGCTCCCAACCTTCTGCAATGCTCCTTCTGGAGCCAAGCAGCCACCACCCAACAAAACGGCAGCTCCTTCTCTGCGACCTTCCTCACCATCCTCTCTGCATCCTCGGCCCGTGGAGTAGCTGCAAAGTTTTTTATCATCTTGATCCTGAGCAGCGCTTCTCTGCAGCACAAGAAGTCTGGGCCAGGCAGAGAGAGAGGAACTCCAACAAGGCAGGGAGCCAGCCGGAGCCCAGGCAGGGAGAACCTACTGTCCCCTGGCAAAAACAAATGTAGCATGCAGATGGGTTTACAGACACTACAGTACAGATTGACACAGGCTCTCCAAATTGCTGTGCTTAAGCGCACAAATAGTATTTTCTATTAGTCTGCTTTTAAATTTATGTGCCCTAATATCTTTATGTTAACAGCGTTTTGCAAGATGTACTGGGGACGTAACGTAGCCAGATCGCAGTGAGAATTGTAACTTTGCTCCTGAGTGATTAGAACAGTAACCTTCATATCACCTTAACAGCCACAGTGGTATTTTATTACATATATTCCCAAGCAGATCATGTTGTTAAGGTAGATTTTTTTGAACCATAACTCAAGAGGAGAAACTACAAAGCCTTCGCAGAAATCTGTTGCTGGAGAGCACGGAAATTGGATGCATTCAAACTGCATTTGGGCTCAGATGAAAATTTGAAAAGGTGAGGGTTTTTTTTTTTTTTTGACTCTCTGAGTCACCAGCAGCTTCTCTGCTCTCCCACCTAGAGCCATGCAGGAGAAAACCAGTGCTGTTTAGAGGCAAATTTTTCTGATGAGGGTGAGGTGCAGCCATAACAGTCCCCTCTGAAAGGTGAACTGGCCACAAACACATACCACAGAGACTAATTAATATGCTAACACTCACCAGCCAGAGACACAGGTTGAACCTGATGATCTTATAGGTATTTTCCAAACTAAATTCTTCTGTGATTTGATGATTCCATAATAATATGTAAACTTTCAAACCAGCAGCATGTCTCTAGATTAATGCTTAAAATACCAGTAAACAAGATCATGCCCAGCTGAGATTGTGCAAAGCACCTTTCTACCCTTCAGATCCACTTTTATTCTTCTTTTTTTCATTCTCTCAAGTCTTTTCCCCTCATAGGAGACAGCCTCTGTGCCCTGAGTTCAACACTGCCATGTTAAGCTCAGGGGTTGCATAGACACTCAATGCACACCACTGGTGTTTGGAAGTTCTCCAAGTACCTGTGCCAGTCCCACAAGTTTGGGGGTCATCACTCAGCACCACGAGGTTTGTGTCGAAGTAGCTCTGGGGTTGCTCCGAGTTGTGGGGTACTCTGGATTTTTTGCAGATTGACTATAGAGGTGTCTCAGGCTGTTTCTGGGCTGGCGTCTAAGAGAAGAGAAAATCCTTACTCTTTAGAAAGACTGGAAAGCATGGAGGTGCCTGTCTGCTCCCATATTCTTACTGTGAGCCCCTTGATTTCCTCCTGGCACTGTTCCCTGGCCTGGTTCATATCCCGTGTGGCCAAACTCCTTGAAATCTTGCCATTCATGCACTTCCAGTGCCTTGGCTCCCAGGGGGAGCAGAGCACAGTCATGGCCACAGGCCAGATGGACATTCACTCCCAGCTCCTGCCCACTGCTCACTGGGGGTGCCAAGCAAGCACAAACACACACAAAGTGCTCTTCATGGACACTCAAGGGCCCGTGTGCGATGAAGTGCTGACAGTCAAGTTTTTTGCAGAGGTATTACGGGTCCAAAAGTATAAGGTTGGCAATGACATGGCAGATGAATGAGCAACTCTTGTCCACAGGAGGGGCAGGGCTGAGTGGGTGCATCACTCGAGGAGTGGCAACAACAGAAATGCCAGGGCCACCAGCACGTCTCCAGCGGCAGCCAGTGGTATGTCTCTTCCCCAGCTCTGGGAAGAGAGTCAGGACAGGCAGAAACTTCAGTCCTTGTCCTTCACAAGGTATTGGACACCAGGAACAAGAAAGAGTGGCTTCAGGGCTTTCTCACTTGAAACAGGGATACACCAGTGCAATAGCACCGTACAGTGAGTGCTACGATGGGGAGCTGTTGCTATGGTGAGGGAAATAATATTTAAAGCACCAACTGTTTATAAATATAAAATCCCTACAAAGTTTTCTAAAATTAGATGAGGGGGGCTAGGGCTGTCAGGATATTGTAAAAGACTTGAGAAATGCTGGCAATTTTGGACACACATGCTCTGGGTACTCCTAAAACAGCAAATGCAAATCTGAAATGTTAAAACATCAAAAGTGATGACTTCTCTGATGTGCTTCCCAGGATTTAAAGGCAACCTCATAGCCCTGAACTTGATGTCGCAGCCTGGCACGCCTCTGAGAGCGGAGGCGACACCAGCGTTCCCAGGGATTTATTTTTCTCTTGGCACAAGCGCAGCACAGGGACCCAGGCTCTGCTGTTTCTTGTATCCTGCTTGCTGCTACCGAAGTTATTCCAATCTGATGAAGACACTGGTACCGTGACCCCACAGCTGCACTCGGCAAGTCCCTGAGTCAGAGGTGGAGATTTGGAACTCTCTTAGCTGAGGAGGCAGCTCTTGAGGAGCTCAGGGGGCTGTTAGGGGCTGGGTGTTGCTCACACGAATGTTAAGAAGGAAACTCCTGCGATTCCTTGCAATGCCCAGGCAGCACTAAACATGCAGAAAGTACAAGTGAGATATAAAAAAAGAAGTGTCTACTGTAGCGACTCCAGGATCATAAGCTGGCTCTTGTGGGCAGCTGCCGTTTCAGCAGAGGTACAGTTAAAGTACTATAAACGCAGCTTAGTTGGCAAGCACCGGACAAAAAGGCAATATTCAAAGTTGCCAAAAGTCTGCAGGGTCGAACAGAAGCAGAAACTGGGAGGAATGTTTCTGAGGCCACCAGACGGCAGCTGCCTCAACAGCCCCTACACTCTCCCAAGTTTCCTTTCCTCTGCCCCGTGCCCACCGTGCCAGGCACTCAGGATGGCACCTTCCCACCTCACCTCTCGGCCGGTATTCTGGCACAGCCAGGGACAGTTTTGGGCCCTGGCCGTGGCTGTGAGCCCTGTCCCTGGCAGCGCAGAGAGGATTCCTGGCTCTGAAGGACCAGTCCCCATGGCAATATTTTTCCTGATGAGCAAAGGCTACCGGAAAATGAACGAACAACCGCACACCGCCATCATTACCGAACCCGGGGGGCATGGCGTTGGAGAGTGGGGAGGGAGTGGGGGACCCTCCGCCTCGCATCCACCCCTCGGTTCTCGGGTGGCCTGATCCTAGAGATCCCCAGGGATCTCTAGGGATCTCCAGGGATCCCCGTGCCCCCTGCACTATTCGGCGTAGAGGTGGGGAAACCGGACACACCGTTCTCAGGGGACAGCCCCACCGGCGCCTCCCCCCGCGTTAGGAGGGGCCCTGCCGGCTCCGTCCGGGCAGCCTTGAGGAGGAAAAAAGGAAAAGGAGAAAAAAAACCAAAACCGTAGAGTTTCCTGCTCGGTAAAGCTGGGGAGCGGCGGGGCCGGGCTGGGGCGGTGCGGAGCGGAGTGGTGCGGGGCGGGGGCAGCGCGGAGGCTCTGCCTGTCCCTGAGCAGCCGCCGCTGCGCTGCTATCTGCCCGCGCTGCCGGGCGGGCCGGATCAGGGAGGGGAGAGCGGCTGCAGCCCCCCCGCCCTGCGCCCGCCCTCCCTTCGCCGCCGGCGCGGAGCGGAGCGGAGCAGAGGGGCGTGGAGAGGCGGCCCGGCGCGGCGGCTGCCCGCTCGGGCAGGGCAGGCAGGGCAGCGGCAGGGCAGGGATGAGCCCCAGCGGCGCTGCCCGCTGAGCTCCGCCGCCAGCCGGGGTCTGGCCGGACTGAGCTCGGTGTCCTCCGCGCCGAAAATCGCGGCAGAGCCGGCTGGGGATGCGCGGGGGATCCCGCCGCGGCGCTCCGCCAGGTAAGAGGCGCTGGGGAAGGGGGAGCGCGGATCGGTAGCGGTGTCCGCCGCCGGCGGGCCGGGGCTCACCCGTAAACGCTTTTCCGCGACATCAACTTTGCAGCGCAGCAAGACATCGCCTGCAGCGGCGGCAGGGACTTTTCCCCGCTGCTCCTCGGCGCTGGTGCGGCGGGACCCTGTCCCGGGCTGCCAGCGTCCGGCCAGCTGCATCCTGAGCGGGCTGGGGGCAGCCTTGGCCCACTCCGAGACCCACAGAAGGAACAAGCTTCGGCGAAACTTGGGCTACTGCCGGGTGAGGAGCTACCGCCGGAACAAGTGAGTAAGTGGCCGGGGGAGGTCAGCTGTCCTGCCCGGTGCTGTGAGCCGCGTCAGCCGGCCGAGCGGATGCCCTGGCGCTTGCTGTCAGACCTTAAAAGCGTTCGGTAAAGCCGCCGTGAGGCTCGCGAGCAGAGTGGGTCTTGAGGCACGCCATGGCATGGAGCAGTCCTGCGGGAAAGCTGCTCGGGCTCCTGGCTCGGCCGCGGGCAGGGCGCGTCTCAAAGAGCCTTTCGAGGTGCTGAATGAGCCCGTTCATCCCAAAACAGCCTTCCAGCTCCTGCCAGGGGAGCGCTTCGGAAGGGAGCGAGCATGCACAGCCAGGCTGCTGGATGGCTCCGGGGAGGGCGGAGAGCACAAAAAGCTGTGCCGGGTTTACCCAGGCATTCGCATCCTGCGAAGAAACGGATGCGGTTCAGCAGATGAGGGATAAACAGGCACAGGTGGATGTTGTGGTAAGAAAACTCTGAGAGTGGCTGGAGTTGACATTACTTGATAGCGATTAATTAACTCAAAATGTGTCTACTGAGTGCCAGTCAGGACGAATCGAAATCCCTGCTGAAATCTTGGTGATGATTAAAGTGCTGGTCAAAGCAGGCAGTAATTTGGTGGTACAGGAGGTCTCAGTCCCTCTGAAATGCAGAAGGGATAGGCAGAGAGGGGGATTGGGGTGGGGTTGGGACATGCCAGGAGTGGCGTTGAGCACTGGGCTCCGGTGATTTACCCTGGGGAAAATACCCCAGGAGGTGATGTACGTGAGAGCAGAGCAAGTCTCAGGGCATGAAGCATCTGCACTCAGCGTATGGTGTGGTGCTCACCCAAAAAGGGTGTCGGGCATGAGTAGCCATCTGGAAGTCGGAGCCGTGACCCGTAGGGAAGCTCTGGTCCTATATAACTGAAGAGGAGGTGAGGTGAAGGCTCACTCCCACCCCATCAGGTTCTCATGTTGGTGGGCCTTGCTGGAGGGGCAAGCCTGGTGACAGAGACCAGCCAAGCTCTTGCATCTGTTGCAGTACCCAAAATCAGTGCCTGTGGTGAGGGAAAAGGGAGCTGCTCGGTGCTGCTTTTCTCAGCAGTTCTTTCCCCTGGGGAGCAGGAGGAGCGGCAAGGTGCAGCCTGCCTGCACCCAGGGTGGGTGGGCCACAGGCGTGCTCAGCATCTGCCTGGCTTCACAGATCCACCAGCATGACTAAGCCATTGTGATCGAGTGGGATGCTTATCGTAAAACCCTGTCAGGAGCCTGCCTCCCCTGCCTTGGTGGCCACAAGGTGTTGTACAAGGTAAACTCTTTGGTTGGCAGGAGGATGCTGGGAAGTGGCATGGCCCATGCCAGTGGGTCCCTGCCCTTGCCCAGAGTTGTTTTGCAACCCTGCAACTTCGTTTCTGCTTCTGGGCAGCGAGGTGGAGGGGAGGGGGGAGGAGGGGGAGCTGGGCTGCAGGAGCCAAGATGGCTGGGCAAGAAGGCACAGCAGGGTGCTGCCCTGCTCCAGCTCCAGCTCCAGCTGCCCGCTCCCCAGCCTACCCTCCAACAGGCTGCTCTGCCCTGGGCAGGAACACAGGGAAGCTGCTTGCCAGGCAGGGGCCAGGGGTTCAAAGCTGAGCAGCCACTGAAGTCAGTGGCTGCAAACTGCGGGTGATGTGTGGGTCTCCCCACAGGGGGCATAAAGGCAATGAGGCACGTTTTGGGATGTGACCCCTCATGAATGTACTGCACTGATGCCTTCCAAGTGCTGCAGTCACACTAGTGTCAGGAGAGGAGTTTTGCCTTACAGCTAGCAGTGTGGGCTTTGCCTCACATGGGGTGCACCCTTATGCCCCTCTGTGCTGATACAAGTGTGCCCAAGAGGGCAGGCAGACTTACCTGGTCCCTCTGCTCATCTGCTGTCTTCCTAACACTGAGACCCCATCACCGCTGCTCACAGTTGTGTTTTCCAGCTGGTCCCAAACTCCTGAGTCACTCTGCTGTTTCCATGGAAACAGGCTTGCTGGCGGGAATCAGTTTTGGGGGTAGAGGGTGCCAGTAGCTGGACTGGTACTGGGCAGGCCGCAGGGAAGGGCTTGCAGTGTGCAGGCACATCGCCCTGGCACTGGAGCTGCTTTAGGGCTGGAGCAGGCACCTGCATTTCATAGATCCTCACACCCTTTTCCACTTCCTTTTCCCTCCCTCCCTGTTGTATGGAATTGTACAGAGATTTCCCTGGCAGCGGTAAGGGAGCCCAGGATATGCCCAGGGCACAAGTTCTGGGGAGCTATCAAGGGACAACCTGGAATGCAGCTGAAAAGAGCAGGTTTTGCTGCCTTGCGAGCGAGCTGCAGAACCAGCAACACCAGTATCAGTTACTGCAAGGTCTCCTGCCTAAAGCTGCCCTCACCCCCGTGTTGCCCAAACCTGGCCACCTCCAGGGAGCAAAAAGGGAACCTGCATGAAAGGCTTGGGGCAGGAGGCAGGACAGTCACACGCACAGAGATGCTGCGGGAGCACCCTTCAAGGGTGAGAGTGGCAACGTGCCACGAGCCACTGCCTCATGTAGCACCTGGCAGCTTTAGGAAGCGAAGAAAGCATGAATTGTGCTGGTCCCTGCAGCAGCCCCGCCGAGCCCAGCGTGCCTGGCAGCACCTGAGCTCAGCTGCCAGTGCAAGCTCTGACGCCGCGGTCCTGCTGAGTGGCTCCAGAGCAGGTCGTTCCCATCAAACCTGGGAAGACGAGCCGTGAAGCAGGAGTCCACCGTTGAGCATCTCCTCCCGGGCCTCTGCTGCGCTGCGGCTGACCAGCCGCACTCAGTGCTCCCCGCGCCGGTGACTCACTGATGCCATTCAGCTTAATTCATTGCCTCTCTTCTCCCGGGTGCTCCTGGGCTGGCTCAGCTGGCTTCTCGCCTGCTCGTCCTACCCGGTGCTCCTATGGGCTGGCTTGGCTGGCTTCTCGCCTGCTTGTTCTCCTCAGAGCAGTACTGGGAGTCAGGGGAGGTGGAGGAAGAGGAAGGCAGGTGATGATGCACCCGGCTGCTGTTTGTGGGTGTGTGGGCTGGGAGAGACTGCATTGCCTGCACCTACCTTCTCTCTTCCACTGGACTCAAGGCGGCAAGAAGCGGGGCATGGGAGGGGGAAGGGTTGGCACCTTCCTCCTCCCACAGACAGCACTCCTGTCCCCATGCCAGGGAGCTGGTTCCTGGATGCCATGCTTCTCTAGTGGGCACCCTGGTCCCGATGTGACTGCAGGCAGATGGATAGACATGTAAGCAAGGCAGTGGAGCAGAATCTGGCATTGTCATCTGTAACCAGAGTAGAGTTAGGGTCAGGAAAGGGGCAGTGGTGACCCTGGCACCACACAAAAAGAGCCCATGTGCCTTCTCACAGGCCCCTGGGCAATGCCACCCTGAGAGCAGGGCTGTGAGTAACTTACCCTCATCCCAAATCTCTGTTTCATAGCCCCAGCTGACTGGAGAGACCTACTGGAACCAGCTCCCACCCTTAAGCTGGGTTTGCTCATCATCTTTGGTGGAGCTGGAGACAGAGCAGAGGGAGATTTCATCTGGAAATATTTTACAGCACAGAAACATCTGTGAGGCCAGCCAACTCCCATGGTCACAGCATCCCATGGCCTAAGGGCTGAGTGGCCAAACCAGTACATGCCTAACACTGGACTCATATCCAGCCCCACGTGGGTACAACCATCGCTCCAGGTGCTGCTTTGGGTGGCAGGCACCAATATCAGTGCCTGAAGATGAACAGGCCAGTTTAAGGAAGTCCCTGAGAGCAGTGATGGGAGAGCAAGCAGCTCTCCTGCTGCATGTGTGTAGGAGACATCCTCCTGCAGTGTGCTGGCTGCAGCCCCTGCTCAGCCAGCCTGCTCCAAGCTGTGCAAAGCTACATGCAGCTTCTCCTCGGTCTTTCACACCAGCCTGGCTGAGTCCAACAGATGAGCGAGGGGGAGTGTGAGAAGAAGTGATCCTCCATAATGAGCTGGGAGCTCCCCCCATGAGTTCCCAGCTTCCTCTCAGGCCCTGGGCTGGGCTAAGACAGAACCACGGCACCTTGGGGACATACAAGGTTGGGAGGAGATGGAAGAGCTGGCCAGGAGCTGAGAGGAGGTTCTGGCTGGCTTTAAAGAACACAGATGAGACATCAGGGAGGGAAGTCTTCTCTCCAAACGTGCCCCTCCCTGGCTGCAGCTCAGCAGGTGGGCAAGGCACATGTAGGGGGGTGAGGAGGGGCAGTGAGGCTGAGGCTGGGCTCTAGTCTCACACCTGCTTAGCCAAGGAGATGAATTGAGGCCCCATTTCTGCCCCTCCACAGCACGGTGCATTGGAAAGGGAGTGGATCTGGGCGGGTGTAGAACCCAAAACACAGCCAGTGATCCAGCAGGAACTGGGACCAAGGAGGCACCTAGGCTCTGGCTGCCTTTTGGAGGGGTCCTGCCAGCAGGTTTCTACCACACCCTGGGGCAATCCGAGCAGCTCCAGCGTCCATCAGCAGTGCAGCAAGGAGTGGAAGGTGAGGCTGTGTGTGAAGGGTGCAGTGTGGATGGCCATCACTAGAGAGCAGGAAAGTGTTCCCGCTGCAGTTTCCACCTCGGCATCGTACAGGAGCCACCTGGGCCAGGAGATGCCAGCACCGACCCTCATCTCCTGCCCTGACTGATCAGATCTGGACAAACACTTTCTCCAAGTGACAGGTGTCCCAGGTGGACATTTGGGCCAGGTATCCCCTCCCCCTGCAGGGCAGGTAGCTCCAAACCAGGAGCAGCAATAGCCAAGTATCTGCAACTTTGTTCCCTCATCCCTGGCAGGCGGCAGCACAGGAGAAAAAAAATCCCTTAGTGCCCAGGGAACGCAGTCCTTCTTTGAAGCATCCTTACAGGTCTAAAGCATAGCAGAGATGTGTGGGGGCAGTGGTGTCGCTGTGCTGGAGCCCCTGCTCCTAGCAAAAGGTCTCTGGAGCTGGTAGCTCCTGCAGCCTCTTACCTGCACTGAGCAGCTGGGGCAAATCTTACATAACAGTAATAATAAAAGAAAGGAAGAAGGTTCTTGACTCGCTTGCAGGTCTGAGCAGCCCTCCTGGCATCACTTGCTGGGTGTCAGGGTCTCTCTGCAGAGCAGGACTTACTGAGTAGATGGGAACAACACACTGTACCAGTTGCCACAGGCTCTGCAGAGGGCACTCAGCAGGAGCATTACACTATCTCATGCCTATCAGAGATTTCATCATGCTCTGGGCTTGGACAGGCATCGTGGCTCTGACAGCCCCATTTGCAGTGGCCAGTGTGCTGGGGCCAAGCAGGGTACCAGAAGCTGACCACACTGAGGATGTGCCAAAAGCAAAAAGAGAAGCCATGGGAGTGATGGTGCTATGGGAAAGAAGGGCTCTGCTGGATGGGAAACTCAGATGCTTGGGTCTGCCCCTTTGGCTTGCCCAAGGTGGGTGGGCAGGTGGCTGCAGAAGGTTGGCAGCCAGGACAGCATGGAAAGAAGATGGGCCAGGGAAGATGGGTGTAGCAGAGCTTCAAAGCTGTTGCTAATACTGGGATGTCTCTCCTGCACAAAGGTTTTGGCTTGCTTGGGGTTTCTGGGATAAGTCTGCTATCTCTTGCCCCACTGGCCTTGAAGAGCAACAGTGCATGAATGTGAAGCCCTTCTGGATTGGAGAGCAGCAGGGCAGCCTATGAATATTATTTTGCTAGTGCACAGGGGACAGATACTGAGGCACCACCACAGTTACATCCTCTCCCAGCAATGCTGCAGCTCCTCAGACATGGCAGGGCTGCTCCCCACCTCCCTGCACACTCCACCCAAGCATCCTGCTCAGCTTTTCCACCCAAAGGCTTAGCCCCATGAAAGTTGGCTTACACAACTACAGCTGTGCTTTTCCCTGTACCCACTTCTACTACTGAAGGCTCCTGCCATTGGCAACAGAGGGTGGAGGGGATGTGGTTTCTCATCTTTCTCCTATCTAGTATGGCATTCTCCCCTTTGGTGCTCAGGAGGGGATGCTGAACCCCAGAGCTAAGCAAGATTTGGCCAGTATAATGAGCCTGGTGCTAGGGCCACATCGGGCTGGCAGCTGTGACACAGCTCTGGCTGCTGTTTACTCCCAGAGACTGACAGACTGATCTGGTCTGATTGTTAGACCTCCAAGCAGAGAGGTTTGCAGCTCCAGGAGAACCATTGCCTCTCTCTGAAGCGGGACGTTGTTAACCTAGATGGACAGTGCCTTGTCCTGCCAGCTGGACAGAAAGGATGGAGACAGCTTTCTCCAGGTGATGCTTGGCACTATCACCTAACTTTCCATGCCACGGCTCCTGCACTGGCTGTTGAAGGCACTGGGGCTGAAGTCTTTGCTGGCAGCGTCTCTCCACGCTTGCCAGTGTCTGCCTGGCCTTCCTCTCCTCTGAAATGGGGCTCTGTAGTGCATGCCTGGGGTCCACGTGGTTATAGCTAATGTACATGCATTGGGAGGGCGTCTGTTGGATACTCAGGTCCTCCTTGGCAGTTCCTGCTCAACTTGTGACTTCTTTGTTGGTTTGCAGACACCGAGACGACCCGTGAAGAAGCTCCATGAAGGTGACCAGCCATGCAATGTTCCTGGAAGGCTGTTCTCCTACTAGCCTTGGCATCCATTGCAATCCAATACACGGCAATCCGGACCTTCACTGCTAAGTCTTTCCAGAGCTGTCCCATCCCCAACCCTGTGAACTGCAGCCCGGGCCAGGATGCCGACGTGGCTGACAGGCTGTGCGATGAGAGCCCTACCTTTTCATACAACCTCTCCAGGAAGACGCACGTCCTCATCCTGGCCACAACACGCAGCGGCTCTTCCTTTGTCGGGCAGCTGTTTAACCAGCACTTCGATGTCTTCTATTTATTTGAGCCCCTCTACCACGTCCAGTACACCCTGATCCCAAAGCTGACCCAGAGCAAGAGCACAACAGACAGGCGGGTCATGCTGGGGGCCAGCCGAGACCTGCTGAGGAGCCTGTATGACTGCGACCTCTACTTCTTGGAGAACTACATCAAACCCCAGCCTGTCAACCACACCACCGACCGCCTCTTCCGCAGGGGAGCCAGCAAGGCCCTGTGCTCACCACCTGTCTGCGAGTCTCTGGCAGGCGTCGATCTCCACCTGGAGGAGGGAGACTGCGTGAAGAAGTGCGGGACCTTGAACCTGACGCTGGCCACCGAGTCCTGCAGAGAGCATGGGCACGTGGCCATCAAAACCGTCAGGGTGCCCGAGGTCAGCGACCTCCGGGCCCTGGTGGAGGACCCACGGCTGAATTTGAAAGTCATCCAGCTGGTGAGGGATCCCAGAGGGATCTTGGCATCCCGGAGCGAGACCTTCCGGGACACCTACCGGCTGTGGAGGATCTGGGACGGCACTGGCAGGAAGCCCTACAACCTGGACGTGACCCAGCTCACCACAGTGTGCGAGGACTTCTGGAACTCTGTGTCCACCGGCCTCAACCGGCCGCCGTGGCTCAAGGGCAAGTACATGCTGGTGCGGTACGAAGACCTGGCCAGGAACCCCATGAAAAAGACCGAGGAGATCTATGATTTCCTGGGCATTCCCATGGACAGCAACGTGGAGCGCTGGATACAGAACAACACCCGAGGGGACAGGTCCTCCTCCAAACACAAGTATGGGACCGTGCGCAACTCGGCAGCGACGGCAGAGAAGTGGCGGTTCCGGCTGTCCTACGAGATCGTGGCGTTCACCCAGCACGCCTGCCAGCAGGTGCTGGCACAGCTCGGCTACCGAACCGCCGGCTCAGAGGAGGAGCTGAAGAACCTCTCCATCAGCCTGGTGGAGGAGAGAGACTTTCTGCCTTTCTCCTAAGGCAGCCCTTTTCGGGAGGGGGGTGGCGGGGAAGGGAAAGGGCCTGGTTTTGATACAAACTGTTTCTAACTGTTGCCTTATTTTCTTTTCTTTCATTTTGTTCCCCCTCTCCTCCACAATTTCTTGTCTTTTTCTCTCCAAAATTTGCACTAAACCTTGAGCAAGAATCTCGACAGCTGAGTCCAGGGGAAGCTGTGGCTGCCCCTCAATATGTTTCGGACACAAGAGGAGTTTGGTCTCTCCAGGCAAGAGCTAGAACTGTGGATGGGTAACAAATGTTTACAAAACACACAAAATGTACAAAGCAACCTTCAAGCTTTCCAAACTGAAGGGTACCTGGGGTACTGTACTTTTGCACTGTTTACTTTTACAATGTAAGAGGTAAATATAAATATAATTTATGAGTGGTGTCACCCCCTCCATAGTAACTCCCCTTGCCACCCCAATGAGCAGGTGAGATGGAAGAGGAATGCGGAACAACCTTCTCATTTTAGATCTTGCTGCAACATGTCTAAGTCCTATTTTGGGGCTGGGCTGTTGGTCTGCTGCTCCTACATGGTTGTTTGATAACACCTGTAATATTTCTTTGTGCCAAAAACCCACCAAAAAAAAAAAAAAGAAATTAAAAAAAAAAAAGGGTGGGGGGGGGGGGGCGGGGGAGGGGCAGTGATTGGGTGGTTTGGTAAAAGCCCAATGCAGTTAATATTTTATTTCTGTGTTTTCTGTAAATAAAAGTGCAATAAAACTGACCTGGAGGTGAACTTCAGCTAAAAGACCACAGTGACTAAACTGGGATGTGTGCATCAATGGGCAAAGAGCAGCATCTCCTGGTTTGCCCAGTCCTTACGAGGCTGGGCTTGGGGAGCAGACACCACAGACTGCTGACTGCTGTCAAGCATGTGTGTTTGCATCTCAAGTGTGCTAAAATGCAAGCAGCTAAATCAAAAGTGAGAACTTGTGGTTATTTACAGACCCAAGAGCTTGTGAGCCTGCATGGGGGACAGAGGACTTGCCAAAGTGCACAACCCCAGGGTGTTTATGGCACCGGCATGGCCCATCAGGCCATACCAGACCCTACTGATGCCAAACTTTGGGATGCCATGCCCTGGAGAACCAGAGTATCCAAGTCTAGGTCCTAAAAATGATGGAATGAAAGCCAGCATACAAGAAGACAATCTTGGCAGGGCATGAGTTTCTCTTCACAAGCTGGCCACAAGGCCCTCACATGCAAGGCAGCTGCAGGCAGTGAGTGAGCCCCCGGCACACAGGGTCTGTGGGCTGAGCAGGGTAGCAAGCAGCTGGACAGGGAAGCTAGGCACGCAGGGTGGGAATGATGCTGCACCACAGCAGAGCATGGAGAGCCTGATCCACAAGACTGCTGATCTGCTTGATTCCTGCTTGCTGGAACAGCCAACCTGCCCCCGTGCCCCTGCTGGGACAAAGCCCAGCTGCATGTCCCACAGACCATGCGCAGCTGCAGATGAAAGTCACCGGGGCCAGTCCCCAGGGAATGGAGAACAATAATGTCCCAGCAGTTTCCCAGATCTGTTGCTCCTGGAGCCAGGCAGGAAAGGAACCCACAGCAAGCTGTGACCACAGCTGGTCACATCTATCCACAGCTGCACACTCCCAGTGCTGGACCCACTCCTGCCACAGGGTTGTGTGAGCCACCTACAGCCCACCTGCCTGGGCAAGCCTCCTCTCCAAAAGTCTCTTCTGAGGTGTGCTGCCCACCAGCTTCCATCCCACACAGAGGACCAGGACACGCTGCCTGGGCAAGACAGGGGAAAATTATGACTACAAACAAAATTTGCACCATCCTCCCCTTTTTTTTAAAGACATCCAGAGGGGCAGCTTGTGAGTGCTGGTTTGCACCTGGCTTAACAGGGCAAACCTGCTCCAGCTGGGCTGCAGAAAAGCCAAGTAGGAGTGAAGTCTCTGATGGCCTCTCCTCAGGGCTTGCAGCTGAAGCACCTGTAAGTCATCTGCACCACCTGCAAGGCAGCATGGCCAGTGAAGAGGAACGGGGTGACAGCATGCACATGCTGTGGGATGGGCACTTCACCCATCTGCCTCCCCACAGCGGGCACAGGGGCGGCTTCTGGGGGAGACTCTCACCCCAGGCACTTTCACCTTCCCTCTGCTGCTCCTGCCATCAGCTCAGGGCCTCCTGAGCCACACTGTCCCAGCTGTGTCTTCCAGTGAAGGAAGACAGGGGAGTGGAGCAAGTGGCAGAGGTGGCCTCAGCCAGCCTCATCAGCACACTGCATGCCACTCTGATCAAGCATCTGGCAGCAAAATGTCAACCAAATAAATGGCTTGATTGCCCTGTTATTAGTCACTAACGTCAGCACTTAAACGTTGAGCTATTGGCTCCTGGCCTCAGCCCGGTGAAAGGGACACTCTGTCTGGGGCCCAAACCCACACTGCCTGGCGTTGGGCTGCAGTCCTCCCACCATCAGGGCTGTGTGTTCACAGATTCACAGATTGCATCAGGTTGGAAGGGACCCTCAAGGGCTATCTTGTCCAACCTCCCTGCAGTGAGCAGGGACACCTCCAACTAGATCAGGCTGCCCACAGTCACATGAAGTCTGACTTTGAATGTCTCCAGGGGTGGGGAGTTCCAGGGAGCATCAGGCAGCTCTGCCTGTGTGAGAGTGCCCATGGAGCAGGAGAGGTAACGAGGGTGGCCAGCTGTGCCCCCTCCCAACATCTGCACTGCCCAGCAACCAGTGAGCAAAGGCAGAGGATCTGGCTCTGGGTGGAAGCATCCAACTGCCTTCTGCAGAAAGGGCAGGCAGTTGCAGGGGCAGCAGGCCTTGCCCTTGCTTCCCCACCAGAGGAATGTGGCTACACAAAGGTGCGTGAAGGAACAGTGGCTGTGAAGGCAAAATCATCTGTCTTCAGCTGCTGAGATCCCACTTTGGAGGCTGGGCCAGCAGTACCCAGCCTGAAAGTCCTCTCATGCATCAGTCTTTAAACCAACATAAAAAATTGAGTTTAGAAGTCTTATCCAAACTGTTCTTACCATTCCAATCAGGAAATGTGCCTGCAGCAAAATGGCTTTTGACTCGTGGTTGAAAGCCATGTCCTAGTTTAAGCAGGGACAGAGGTTCAGCCCTGCTTGGTGCCTCATGCAGAGCCCTTAGGGGAGAGATCTGATTTCCCAAGGAATCTCTAATATCTTCCTTCAACCGCGTTACCTCTCCTCATTTCCCCCCACTGGAAACAAGAGCCAGCATAACCAAGGGTTTTATCCTCAAATTTTACTGTAATTAAAATACAGAGATGCAGAATATTCCCAGAAACACACTGCAAAACAAACCAAGCAAACAAATTCAGTAGGAAACCAATTACAGACAATGAAATGATAAAGAATAAGATTGCTCTCCAGAGCCCAGCACCATGCATGGGACTGCATGGCTGCAGTGATGGTTTTTGGGTTGCCAAAGGGCTCCTTTGGCCCCTAGAGAAGCAGAGCCTGTCCCTGGCATCTCTCCCAGCAGCTCTGCAGCTCTCTCTAGCCATCTCCACGTTCCCACTCATGCTGTTGTTTTTACAGGGATGACTTTGCAATGGAGACACAGAGATGACCCACCCTCAGGGACAAGAGCCAACAAGGGAACTCAAGAGGAAAAGAAGTGGGTTAAGATTTTCCACACAGAAAACACAAGGGGACAGAGAGGGGTGGAAGACGAGCATGTTCCTCCTAGATAGGGGAGCTGTGTGGGCAGACTTCTCCTCTCTGCCTGCTCGGCCAGTGTACGTGCAGATGTTTAACAAAGGTGTTGGTGAGAGCTTTGGAGAGCTCTATCCAGGAGTATGGATAAAAAACAATGAGATGAGCAAAGGGAAAAGACAGAATGTGGGCTATTCTCTCAGCCAGGGCACAAACTTTGGGCACGGGGAACATCCAGCCACAGTGGGGGACAGGTCTGCATGTACAGCCACATCCCACCTCCACCTTGGGAAAGACCCAGCCTCACCACATGGAGATCACAGCAAAAGCCTACAGAAGATCTGGGAAGGAGGAGGTGGTGGTAAGGAGGAAGATAATATGCTGCTTGGACCATCTGTTGGGCACACTGATCTATCTAAATGGAAATCCTTAGCAATCGTCACTACTACAAAAGCTGGGCCCCAGCCAAGCGCAGACCACCACACGTTCCAACCCACGCTTGTCCACTTCCCTTTCTGTGCTCTCCCTAGGACAAACTCCATTGTGTTCATCCTCTGATCCAGAGCCTGAGCTAAGAAACAAATTCCCTCAATGCTCTCTTTTTCTTGCTCCCTCACTCAACTCCTCCTGGCACTGCTCCCTCTTTGTTTTCTGTCACCTGAAAACTGGTGATCTTCCTTGTACTATCGCACTTCAATCCTTCCTACCATTCCAGTGTTGTTCCTTCACCCCCATTTGGTACAGAGCACCTCCATCTAGTACCAACAGTATTAATGCAATTAGTCAGCAGTGTAGTTTTTGCCCTTCTTGCCATGAAGGGGTAGTGGGAGAAGAGCTGCACCAGTGGCCCAGGTGGTCTCTGAGCTGGCTGAAGTGTCCAAAGAGAGAGAGGAAGAAAGATGGGTTGTCTGTCAAGAGCCAATAGCTTCCCCACCTGACTCAAACCCTACCATCCCACAACCAAAGCTGTCAGGAGGTGCTCTTGTTCTTAGATTAGGATCATCAACCCTGCTTTTCTTCTGCTCTGCTGCTGAGAGAGGCACAGAGAAGCAGCCCAGAGCTGGGTCACCTGGATGAACCAAGCTGGCCTTGCACACTGACAAGAGCCATACATCCCTGAGGCCTTGGAGTCCTGCAGGATTCCTGGATGCTTGTTAAACAGTGTGAGGCTCTGGTTTTGCAGTAGATTTAATCTTCTACCCTGTCTGCTAATTTGATCTGTTCTGCTACTTGTGATTCACAAGTTCTCTGTTAGCTAGGCTGTAAGAACAGTGGTTTAGGGCGTGAGTTCCCCTCACACCTCCTCTCCTGTCCTCCAGGCCATCCCACAAGGAAATAAACCATTCCAGAAAAATGGAAGCTTTACTCCATTTACTGCAAGGATGCACAGAAGAGAGAAATAAAATACATGGAAACCCCTCAGGACTCCTATGGCTTTCCTTAATGCACCTTTATCCTATCTTCCATGCCTGCTCTGCACAGCTGCACACAAAGTGCCTGAAGACAACAGCTTGGGAAGGAGGTATTGCCTCCCCCAGTAAGAACCTGTGTAGGATACTGACTGGCCAAACTCATGGCGATCTTCCCATCACCTGCCCAGGGGTCACTGGTGCAGTAAAGTCCCTTAGATATTATCTTCTCCTGCCCAAGGCCTGGTAAAGGCAGTTAGGAAGAGGACTGTCTTCTGTCACAATTAGTAAGAAACCATCTTTTTAGGAGGGCTGGTGACAGCACAGCTAGTTATGCAGAAGCAGCTTTTAGCTTTGGGGTTAGAGATGGCCTAAGCAGCAGCCTGTGATCTGGAATAAGAAATGAGACGTGCCCAGGGAGAGCAGTGAGCAGAGATCCACGCACTGCAAACTGTCCTCCTGCTTTGCAGAGCATCTGAGACAAAGGAAGAACACACAAGATTTCTTCTGGCCTTGCCAACTGCCACGAGCATCCCAGCAAAGTGCAAGCACACATCAAGGCTTGATCTTTCTATGAAGCTGCTGCCTTCAAAGACAAAACAGACACGTCTAGGTCAGCTTGGCCTTCACCAGAACAAAAGAGACAAAGCCAGGAAATGCACACACATACCAAATGCTGTTTCCTCTTCAGAAACAAAGATGTGGGTTAAACCACTCTCATGCTACCAAAAACAACACACTGTGGAGATCAGCGACTTCTTGCCACTGCAAACAGCAGGCACTACCCAGCGAAGGGTATGGAGAGAGACTAACACTGGTGCAACTAGCACAGGGACACAATGACTTATGTCAGCCCAAACCGAGGATTTAATGAAGGTCAGAATGAAAACTGCTTCACGAGCTCAACAGCATTCAGCAAAAATGGTAGCAGGGTGAGGGGGTTGTACTTAAATATTCCCTGATGTCTGAGTCCTAAGCACAAGAGAGCAGCCAGGAAGTGCAATGACCTCCAAAGGAAATTAAAATCAAGGAAGCTGGCTCCAATGTCCAAGAGACAGGGCAGAAGGTAAACAAACAGCATAGATGGGAGAGAGGGGAATTTTCACATTCCTTTGGTTTCAATAAACTACACTCTTGGGCAACAGAGGGGAAAACATCCTCTAAAACATGATTTTTGTTTTGACCAGGACCCTATAATATAAAAAACTGTAAGCTGGAAGTGCTGAGGATGAGCCTGTGATCTCCTCCAGGGCAGTGGCACAGTTTTGCTTACCTGGCTGAAGGCATGCCTGTGGACTGGTACAGACACCCACGCTAACACAGACACCATTAACTACAGCACAACAACTGCTTCACTTGCCTATATATCCAACACCTAACCACCTAGGCTAATCACCTGCCAAAGCCAGGAGCAGCAGAGCTAGTGGCGGAACCTGTGGCTTTCCTCATCCTGAGGATTACAGGGGACCTTGGGGTGAGTGTGTGTGCAAGTATGTGTGATGCCACATAGCCCCTTGAGCATCACGGGCCAGGCTGAGGATGGTTGGGACTCCCAGATGGATGCAGGTGTCTGGGTTTCTGCGGCACAAGGAGCCTGGGAGGCCTATTTAGTGCAACACGGTCATTTAGAGGAGGCCCAGGAGCAGCGCGTGGAGGAGGAGCTGCTGGTGCCCCTCCCCGTGCAGGCTGGCTGCTGCTGGAGCATGCTCAGCCCCTCAGGGAAGCATTTTCCAACACAGCAACAGCCCACTCACACCCAGGCCACTGCTCCCGGGGTGCTGAGTCACAGTGGGAGCAATGCTCTTGGCCTCCTTCCCTGCAGCAGAACTTGGGGGGCATTTGGGAACGTGCTTGCTCATGGTTACCAGTGATGGCTGAGAATGAGTGTGGCCTAGAGTCAAAATGCCCCTGCTGCAGGTGGGGATACTGCAAGTGCTCCAAGGGTCAAACCCAAAGGCCCGTGTCTCTGTGGAGTATCACTACCTGTGCTGCAGTATGACAGAAGCCTGGCAGATGCAACTGTCAGCTCTTCCCCCAAACAGGAACATACAAAAGCTTTCATTCTCCTGCCTCTCACCAAGAAAATCTGCAGAAGTTGATGGCCCAGCACATACCATATTCTTGTGTGGCATCATTACCAGAGTTGCTCTGCTGAGTTTGAGGGTTCCTTCTCTGAAGGGTACAATTCAGCTAGGAAGAAAGTGATTGGGAGTAGTTTGTGCAATGGGCCCTGCAAGGAAAAAGAGGTGCAGGGCAGGAGGGAGGCTTCCCCCTTTTCACAGTATCTCTCCTTTGTGTCAGTGGGACTTCTTTAACAGGCAGACCCCCCAAAATATACCTCCCAGAGCCAAGGGAAGGGGTGTTTCATAGACTGTCTTCCCACTTGAAGTAGAATTTGACTACACAACCCACACTTCAAGCCAAGCATAATTCCTCCCCTTCCCCTGATACTCCTGCCCACCTCCAGGCAGATGGATACCCTCTCCAATCCCCTGTACCTATGAGAGCAAAAAATGGAGGAAGGAAAACTGCAAGACAGAGACAACGATGCCTTTAAAGTCCTCAGAGTAAAGGTGGTTCCCAGTAGGTGGTGGGAGTGAAAGGCAATGACGGCGGCTCTGTGAGCTCTGAGCCAGGCAGGCGGTGATGAGCAGGCTGCAGCCAGAGTCTGCTCGGGTGCTTGACCCTCCCTGAAGCGGCTGGTTCCAACTCAAAGAGGTGCTGTATAGGGGGAGACTGTGGGCAGGTCGATCTTCTGGAAGGGAGCTGTAATGGGGATTAGTCAGCCTTGTCCTTCTTCTTTGCAGTGAAAGGGACTTTGCTGGCAACCACGCTGCCCACGGCTCCGACGCCACCGGTCACTGCCGAGACGCTGCCCTTCACCAGTCCGACGCCAGCAGCGGGGACGCTGGTCACAGCTGTTTTGGTGAGCTCCAGGCTCTTGCTGCCCACCCAGGCAACTCCTCCCAGAGTGGCCCCCACAGCTCCCCGGGTGATACTGAATAGGCCACCTGTCACTCTCCAGATCACCCCTGCCTGCTGCTGTGGATGGTCCTTGCTGGCATCTGCAGAGAGACAGAGAGAGAGAGGGGAAGTTAGAAGTGTTCATGTTGAAGACCTTCTTCCTGGGCACCTCTTCCAGGCCAGGGGATTCATCTATCACAGCACATACACATGATGCCTTGCAGCCCCAGGACTCTCAGTGTCTGAAGGGCAAACCAGGGAGATCACAGAATCACAGAACATTTGGGGGTTGGAAGAGACCTGGAAGGATATCTAGTCTAGCCCTCCTGCCAGGGCAGGATCACCTGGAGTAGGTCACACAGGAACATGCTCAGGTGAGTTTTGAACGCCTCCAGAGAAGGAGACTCCACAACATCTCTGGGCAGCTCTTTCCGGTGTTTTGTCACTCTCATGGTGAAAAAGCTTTTCCTTCTCTTCACACGGAACCATCTGTGTTTGTGATCCTAGGAGTACCAGTATGGCCAGAGAGAACTTTGGGAGTGGGGGCAGGATTTCCCATGTGACAGAGAAGGGAAGAAGGTGGTTCGGTTACAATCCCAAACACCCGAGCTCCAGCGCTGCAGTCTGAAGGCAGGGATGCAACTCCCCACCCCTGGTGCTGGTTAACACCAGTGCATCACAAAGACTAATGCCAGCATGGGGGGCACACACTGCAGGCAGCAACAGCTGATGGCTGTATGGCCTGGAGATCCTCAGAAGCATCTGTCTGGAAGCAGGTCTGTGCCAATGTCAGACGTGAGACTGAGGCACAGGACAGGCCTGTTTGTGAAACCCATAATTAAACTTGCAGAAATAGCAAACTGAAGTAGAGATACAGTGACACAAACATCACCTCAGGCTGTTAAAGCTCTCTGGAGATCTTGACTACATATTTAATAGTGTTAAGACAGTGCTTAACTTGATGCACGATGTCACTGCTGGTTTACCTGTGCCAGCTGGATCAAGGTCAGCGTGACAAACCCACTCAAGCTGCCCTCACACCTCCACACAACACTGCAGATGGAACACTCCACCTCTCAGGAGAGGGCTGACTCTGAACTGCTGCTCCTCATGGGACTCAAACCTGACAGCTCTCCTGCTGGCCTCCACACCACCTTCTCCTTGTGTGTCAGCAAACAATGCTGCGTGCAGGCAGCAAAGGAGGAACTGCTCTCTTTGTGGGGTGAGATATTTTGGATACTCTGACTTCTGATTCACTGCCAGTTCCATACACAAGATGAGTTACTAATAGCTGCAAGAATATAATAAAGCAATCCTGGCAGGAGAAAAAGCAAGCACCAGCTGAGAATACAGGATCTCTGGAGTTGCAACAGCCCTTCTAACTCATTACCTACTTGGAAGAGAAGTTGCACAACGCTGATGCAGCAGGAGGGTTTTAGCCCCCTGCTAAACACACACCTCATTTCCTGAGAAGTGGGGAAACGGCAGGGATGGAAATAGGTTTCTGAAAGTCCACACTGAAACGTGGTGCTGTCACACATCTGCAGAGCATCCAGGATACGGAATGTATCAGCCCCAGTCACTGTCTCAGAGCACAGCACTGCAGAGGCTTCCCCAGAACCTCAAGGAAGGAGGCAGCCTGCACAGGCATGGGGACAGGCCTGGCATCTTTATCTGGGACCGGAGAGGGAGACATCCCAACTGCTGTATCCCAGTTCAGTTTATAAATATGTAAAGGGTGAGTGCCAGGAAGATGGAGCCAGGCTCTGCTTGGTGATGCCCAATGACAGGACAAGGGGCAGTGGGTGGAAGTTAAGGCATAAGAAGTTTCATGTAAACACGAGGAGGATTTTTTTTCCCTGTGAGGGTGAGAGAACACTGAGACACGCTGCCCAAGGGGTTGTGGAGTCTCCCTCTCTGGAGATACTAAAAACCCACCTGGACGTGTTTCTGTGTGATCTGGTATAGGTGATCCTGCTCTGGCAGGGGGGTGGACTGGATGAGCTTTGGAGGTCCCTTCCAGCCCCTGACACTCTGTGAAATCTGTGAAGCTGCTGGCCCAGACTGGGCTGCCCAAATAGGTGGGCTGCTGACCTAAGCAGGTAGACAAACTTAATACAGCTAATGGCAGGTGGCTGAGAGCTGCTGGCTGAAGGCACTTTCTCTTGTAGGATCCCAGACCTTGCACCACGCTCTCCATCACTCTCAGCTTCCTCCACCCCCTTTCTCAAAAATTCCCTGCTACCCAAGAAGAAAGTCCCTTGGTTATCCAGCCCAGCAGCAGCTTACTTCCTTGGTTGTTATTAATATTCTAGGCAGCAGAAAACTCTACCTGGAAACTCATCTTTAAAGTCTCCACCCACTTTAATTTTCGGGCCGGTTAGAGCCAGCACTGATGCAGGCAGTGGGTTTCCTTTGACAGCAAGCACAGACCTTGGGAGTGCTGAGAGGCTGGCCCAGCTGGTCAGCAAGTTGTGGGGCCTTCATACGCTGCACACCCTGGCTGATGGAGATGTCAGACCCAGTCAGTCTAAGCAAACGTCTTCCTCTTGCTGTTACTAGCTTGTCTCATGCCCTGTCTTCACCAGATCTGCTATTCAGGGTAATTCAGCCTGAACCCTTTGGAGCAGAGACTATCTTCTCATTGCCTCTGTGTCACACAGCACAGTAGGATCCCTAAGTGTTGCTGCAAACCAAGCTTTCTTTTCCTCTATTTTTTATTTTTATTTATTTAGTTATTTTTTAAAACAAACCAACCAGAAGTCTGACAGAAACTGCTCAGCAGCAGCAGGGCATGGATGTTTCCTTGGAAGCAGTAAACTGCCCCAGGGTGCTGGTTGCACAAGGCTGGAGGGACAACCTGACCTTGCTGAATGGATCAGAGCTGCTGCCTGGGGCAGGTGAGAGGCCAGCAGCTCACAACTGGGGGGGGGTGGGGGGGGGGGGGCTCTCTGGCTGCACCATGTTGCTATCTGTGGGAAAGAGGGATTTTCCAGGCCTTTTTGGAAACAAATTAAGATGTCTTCAAATTCTTTGTGTTAACTTTCAGGAACTTAAAGCAAGTTTGAAGTGGTTTGAGTCCTCTGACTTCATTTCTAGACAGGGAATAGAAGGAGGCTTCTTCAGAGGAGGCTGTGTAGAGTAGCCTCACGTAGACTAGAAAGAAGGCTGAATTAGGTGATGTGATGATCCATTCCTAGGTATTTTTGTCCCAGATTCTGTTAAAATTTTGCAGATTTTGGAGTCTTCTCAGTTGTGTATTTTCTCTTGAGCTTCTCCTAGGCTGTGCAGAGCTCTCCTTTGGGCAGGTGGCAGGACAGTGCCCATGAAGAGTCTGGAGTTCACCAGCTCTGATGACTTGGACTATGCCTCAGGTTACACATCTGCCTGATCATCTAGGCAGTAAAATGGAGCTTGAGAGAGGCCTGTATAGAGTTTCTTGTGTAGCCTAAGCTACACTAAGTTTTACCCAACATATGACATATTGCTTGCTTAATTCCTCAACAACTTCTCTAAGCACTTTTTTTCTCCTCTCCCTCAATGCTACTGAGACCCCATGGATCCATTTTCAGCCAACCTCCCAGCTGCTGCACACAGCTTACCCAGTATGTCCACTTCTGTGTTTGTCTTCAGATTAAGGGTGGGAAGAACAGAGGGGTCTAGAAATCAAATTAACTGTACAGCAGAGCCCTACTCAGTGAAAATCAGATTAGTCCTCCAAAAAACCACCATCCTCTGGGGATGGCAGGTCTTGTGTTCCCACTCTCCTGCTGAGAGAAGTTGGATCCCAGAGGACTGTAGTGCAGAAGCTCTGGGCTTTAAAGACCTACTGGCATGCTTAGCTGCAGAACCAAGAGCTATATCGAAGTAGCAACAATCTTCCTGCCTCTCTCAAGGTAAACCTGCATCTGAGGCTACATGGAACTCCACCATAGGAGGACTTAAGCAGCCTAGCTATCTGAACACCATCAGTGTGGAAATCTCTCGGATGGTATGTGAATACCTGCAGGTGGATAGCCCAGGGATCAGAAGAAGGAGGCAGCTGCAGACGAGATTGAGGGGGTACATTACTCTGACAGAAAAGCACTAAAATGTTGGAGAAAGTGTCAGGGAAAACTAATGAAGAAAGACAAGGACAAAGGTTCTTTCTGATTAAGCTAGGCAGAGACAATGAAGCTGCAGCACACCGGAGTACCAGTGCTTGCATACTGCCTGCACCTGCTCTGCAGCATGGTTCTTACAACTCCACAGGTAGCAGGAAGGGTGGATGGAGGACCTGGCCCTAGGAAGGTGGGAGACTGTTCCAGAAGCATTCCAATAGCTCCAGGACAGAAGTTATACCATCAAAAAAACCCAACAAATCAAGCAAACTCAGGTTGGAATAGATGTGAAAGAGAAATTCCTTGTGACCCCAATGACAAGGGGCCACATCCTAACCTGGCAGCAAGCTGGAAGAAGTCGTATTTGTTGTATTCTCCAGATGATGGGTCGAAAGCTTTCTAGCTATCCTTGGTTAGTTTATCTTCAGGACTGCAATAAACCCTACAGTAAGCTGTCATGTAAGATAAGCATCAGATTTACAGTGCAAATTAGTCTCTCAGACAATGGAGTGAGCTAAGCATTTTGTTGGCACAGAGGAGCCCAGATTAAGGGAGAGACAGACAGCGGGGATGAAATACACCAAATAATCAGAGAGACAGACACACAGCCTGAGAAGGGGCACACTTCCATTCCCTGGAGCTGGCTGCAGCCCATGCTGCTCATGAAAGCTCTTAACCATCATCTGCCAAGCCCTTTCCCTCTCCATCAATGACCTGGCCTTTTCAAGGGTCCCTTCAGCTTCACTTCACCTCATGTCAACTTAGAACAGATGCAGAAGGAGAAAAAGAGATTAATAAAACACACTGCTGTACCAATGCCAGCTCTCTGGGCTGGGGTTGGCACCCCACACAACAGGTTCTCCTCCACAGCAGTCCCCACTGGCTTCTCTCCAGAGCACAGTCCTGCCTACTGGGGCTCCAGACAAACCCAGATCTTCCCGGCTGGTCCTGTCAGCATTCGTGACTCAGGGCAGAAGTGAGACCAGTTTGTTAGTAATATCAGATACAACTTTTGAAGCTGCCATGGCAGCTCCTCAGGACTTTGCACCACATTTATTTGGTGGAATAGAATGACAGCCTGCACTAGTGCCCAGTACAAGTGGCACAGGTATGAATCCCCCACCTTGGCCCCTGGTGGCAGGTGATATGCCAGGCAAGAAGAACCCTTTGCTTTAAAAAGCTCTTGTACAAGCTGTTCTTTCCTGCTAACTTACAAAGCCAGCCCCAAGCCAGGAAAGCAGTGTCAGGGAGCAGCACTGGCTTTGCATCTTTAGGACCTTTCCATCCCTGTTGGGCCCCAGGCGAAGGAGCTGCGCTGGCTCAGAGACCACAACGTAAACAGCCAAGGCCATCAGTCTGTCCCTCAGCAGACTGAGAGGAAGGGATGAGGTCACTAGTTCAAGCCTGAATTATGCCTCTGGCAGCCATTAAGTGACCAGTGGTGGATTCAGGCAGGTTCTCCCACCTGGAAAAATGTCTGGTCTGGAGGAACAAGCGAGGGGTGGAGGGTCAACTACTCACACAGTCTAGTCCCAGCTTTACCCAGCTGATTTTTAAGCAACACTGAACAAATTGTTCTGACCTTTATTGCCTCTGCACCACTGTGATTGAGAACGTGTGTTTTTTTCTTTTTAAAGCCTTGCTTGTTGAGTGACAAAAAAGCATGCATGGGAGAGAAGCTTCCAGTCCTGATGTTTCTTGGAGAAAAACCTGAAAGTTTGATTTCAAGTGCACTCTTGAGGCTCTGAACACCCCAAATGGATTACTGTTATTTTTAACCTTGTGATTTTTCTGAGTCTACCTCAATTTGAAACACATGGGGCTGGCCTTGCTGCTTCTCTCCCCCTTCCGTAGAGGGAAGCTGAAGTTAATGAACCCTATTTCCTTGCACTGCTGTGCTGTCAGGGAGGTTAATTAGGTACAGTTAGTGCGGTGCTTTGAACGAGGAAATTGTGTTTGTATCATCGTGACTGGCACTGACAAAGTCCTGTTGACATTCTCAGTTGAGATGCCAATGACAGCTTCCAATTTATCTCTGGAGAGGTTTCCAATTTCCAGATAAGTCACAAAAGCAAGAACTTCACCACCACCACTCTATGCATGCCTGCCTGTTATTGTGGAGTCATACAAGTTTCTTCTGCAGCTGAGACTTTCCATTTCTCTTCTAGCATGGGCAGCTGAAGTAGGCAGAGCTCGCTCGGACTGCTGGGCACCAGTGAAGCCTTGCTGTACCCCACCCAGCAAGAGCCTTCTCCAGGGAACAGCCAACACCACCTTCTTCCAAGACTCCTGCCTGCAGCTGGAGAGAGCCTAGCTGATCTTTGAGGGTACAGCTGTAGTGAGGATTTATGTCCAAGATGAAGGAAATGTCGTTTGTGTCCCTTCTGTCATTTTAGGATCAAAGATCTAGATCCTGCAGTGTCACAGGCAGCACGTTCAAGAGAACACTACAAAAACTTTGCTTTTTAAACACTGGTGCTTCACTTCTGCCATCAGTCCCTCGCTGCAGCTGGTTGGAAACATCTCTGCAGGCTCAGCAGCTGCGCTCTCCCCAGCCCTGCTCTGCCCAGGCGCTGAATACTACAAACTAAAGAGGGTTGCCACCAGCAAAAAGCCTAGAAATGCCACATTGAGTTTAGCCCTTGAGTTTTAAACTTTTAACTCTGCAATCAGCAAGACATCCTAGCCTCCCTCTGCACCAGGACTGTTCAGGAAGCTGCTGCACACAGCAAAACAGGGGCAGCTGTCTTCACAGCCTGCCTCACCCGAGGGCTCTTAACTGGAACAATGAGTTTTAATTGTTCCTCGCACATGCCCCAGGAGCAGTATTAACTGCTGAAGCATCTACCTTGAAGCACTGGGAGACTGTGTTCAGGAGGGTAAACGAGAAGTGATATAGAGTGGCTTGTTTTCCTCAGCTGAGCCTTCAGGGAGACTCACCTGAAGCTCCAACTCTCAAGTGCGAGGCTTAGAGTTGGTTGGGAGTTTTCTGACTCTTTTTGTTGGCTAGGATTGTGTCACTAAACCAGGAATGGTTTGTAAAGACATGGTGGTGTTGCTGAAGCTTCCAATGAAAAGAGAATTCAAGGAGACCAGCCTCCGAGTAGCTAATACCCCAGTGGTTAAAGCATTTCACCAGCCCTGAGGCAGCCCAAGGACGCTCTGCAGCCTCACACACAGCTGCTAACTGGCCCAGGCAGCAGCCCAATGCTGTTTCCATTGAACTGCTCTGCTTTGCAAGAAGAGATAATTGGAGGAGGAACATGAACTTGTCCTCTCCCTTCCCAAGTGTTTTCAATACCAGAGCCAAGATTTGCCCTGTGATGGGTTTCTTATTCTTGGAAAAATGGACAGTTTCTTTGCTTTGCCCTCCTGCAGCACACAGTTCTTTCCCTGAGCCATAAATATCGCTTTTATTTAGCTGTGACAGTCTGTAAAGCACAGGCAGAGTCTCCTCCAGTGGCGATACACTGGGACCCTTTGGATTCTTAATTCCTGATTTTCCCTCTAGGTTTACAAGACTTCAGCTACTCTGGTGGCATAGACATGGTTTCTAGTGATGCTGAAGACCAGGATGGCCTACAGCCCAGAGGCAATTAATGCTCCTTTTCTAGAAAAACACAAAAGAGTTGCAGGACAGCATCATCTACCAGACCCAGCTCTGTTCTCAGCATTATCACTGTACCATTGGGTAACAACATCTGCTTGTCTTCCTCTTCACACGGCTGTCCTGTTTCAGCTGTGGGTGATGTGACTGCACAGAGAGCACGCATGGCCCCCAGCACAGCCACCTCCAGACAGCAGCTAGCCCCAGCTCTGACAAGCCCAGAAAGCTGAGAAAGGCAGGAGTCCACCTTTTGCAGAGGGGAGGCTAATGAGCACTGAATGATTGGCCTTGTGGAGTTTCTTAGAGACACTCCCCAGCTCTCACTGGTGCACTTAACCTCTCATAAAGAGGAGCACGCTGGGACTGAAGGATAAGGACTCATTCTTTTTATAGGCTTGTACGATGGTTGCTTTAAGGAGACCCTTGTCTCATTTGAAGCAAATGTCATATCCCACCACAGTGTATAGGTTGTAAAAAAGATGAGCCCACAGGAGAGTCCTAAAGCAAAACTACAGTGGCATTGCCCGTTCAGGAAAAAATAGAACTGGACACAGCATCTCCATCTCCATTGTGACATCTCCTTTTCTCAATGTACAACATATGCAGAAAGTCAGGCTTTTCCTGCTAGCCAGACAGGTCACTAAAATGTCTACGGGATGCCTCTAGGCCACTTGATGATCTCGAAAGCCATGAGATTTCAGCTTGTCCCAGAGAACTCTGCACAGCAGCTGCTTCCTCTGTACCCTCACCGACCTCCAGCTCCTGCACAAGAAACAGCAACGGTGCACTGTGGCGAGCATGAACAGCAAGGGACAGCTCTCACTTGTGTTAAAAGCACCAGAAGTGGCCATCTGACTTAGTTTGTTTGAACTTTATGTCCTGTCTGCCTTCAATTTCCACTCTCTGCTCCACCTATAAAGCTCTTGAATCAGTCAAGAGCTTTGCTTAAAAGCCTGGCAAGAAAGAGCATATCAAGCTGCACGAATGGTTCCTTTTCCTTTTGGAGTCCCATCACTATGGTACTGAGATTTTGGATCACAAGAACAGAAATCACCTCTTGCTGCAAACATGGGCTCTTGATCTCACTTGGGGATGTGTGTAGAACTGGAATAATCCAGAAGATTTAACAGTTTTCAGTAGCCTCTAGCTTTAACAGTCTGAGGAGGAGAGCTCTCAGACATAAAATTTTATTCCTCACAAACAACCCTTCCTAGCATTTGTGCCCAGGATGAAGAGACCATCATTTTAAGCCTGCTCTTTGACCCATGCTAGCTCAGCTCTTGTCAGGGCACATCACCTCCGCTGTCAGCTCTGTAACAGCGGTTGCACATTCTTCACTGAGCTGCTTTCAGCTGCTTGTGATAGTACCTGGCACAAAAAGACCCCAAATGAATCAGAGGCTCTTGTTAAACAGCCTTGTTAATTCAGCTCTGATAAAGACACGGGAGGGAAAAAAAAAAATAAATCAATATTTGTAAAATGAAAAAGGACAAAATCCATAGAGAAATAAAGGTCATTTTCACGGTTCTATGAGGCCCTTACAAACAATGGAGAGCAAATAACATAATCCAAGCTTATGTAAGAAATGACTTTTCTTCCATGCTCTAGTGCTACCTGGTGGATTTTAAACCTGGCTAAGCCTGGCTCTGTCCGGCAAGGCTGGAAGTCCTTCCCACCACAGTAGTGCTAAGTCACCATTTATCAGAGTGCTTTAAGTTTGGTCTTTGCAGCAATATGGGAAGGCAGGTGGGACTGAAAGACAGCCCTGTCTAATGGGAAGGAAGGTGCTCCAAGCTGCTGAGATCAAGAGTCTACCCTGCTCATTTGTCAGCTGCCGTATTTTGTATATTCTGCTACCTATCATCAACAGCTCAAGCACTCTACCTTATGGAAGCACATGGCTGTCACTCAACCATTTCATAGCTGAGCTAAAAAAGAATTGGCACCAGTGAAGATGGGAGCATATCCTGCCTTGATGATCAGGGAGGACCTTGACCATCAGAATCAGGAGAAGAGAAGGCTTTGAGGAGACCTTGTAGTGGCCTTCCAGGATGTGAAGAGGGCCTACAGGAAGGTCTTGTAATGACAGGACGAGGAGTAATGAGTTTAAACTGGCAGAGGGGAGATTTAGATTGGATGTTAGGAAGAAGTTTTTACTGTGAGGGTGGTGAGACACTGGAAAAGGTTGCCCAGGGAGGTTCTGGATGCTCCCCCCCGGAGGTGTTCAAGGCCAGATTGGATGAGGCCTTGAGTGACCTGTTCTAGTGGGAGGTGTCCCTGCCTATGGTGAGAGGTTGGAACTAGATTGATCTTTGAGGTCCCTTCCAACCTAAACCATTCTATCCTCCTATGATTCTATGATCCAGGTTCAAGCATTCTCCCTTCCCACTCCTGGAGCAGCTGAGCAATGGATGCTGATGCTTTCCAGCAGAGTGGTTGGCACTTGTAAGAAACTCAGGAATTCTGATTATGTGCTCTCCATTCCTCTGCAAGGCACACAGAGAAACTGAAGAAAAAAAAAACCCAAAATAAATTAAGGTGGTTCAAAAAGCAAAGTCACAAACTTTAATTGACCTAAGCTCTGAGTGAAGATTTTTCCACTCAGAGAAATGTCCCATTCATCCCAGAGGCTATCCATGAGTCCTTCTGTCCATCCAAAGGATAACAAGGCAGTTAAGCTAAAAGCTTTGTGCTACAGAAGCAGTTGAGCTGAGGATTTGCTGGGGATGCACAACTATGTCTGCCTGCTTATGCTCCAGTATGCCAGCAACCACATGGATAAGGCTTTTGTTATTCTGTTGGTGGTAGGTGTTTGGTGGCATAGGCTCAAAAACTCATTCCCCATCTCAGCTGTCAAGGGGAGAGTGCTGCAGTCATGTGTGGGCAGGTATGCTGCCTCTGGGAGCAAAGAGACAAACAGGCAAAGCACCCCTCCCCCACAGGCAGGCTGAAGGGGAAAGGACAGGACCTATCCATGCCTCAAATGCTTACATCTATCCTGGTGCAAAAATCTCACCCCAGCTCTCTGCCCAAACCTCTTGCATGTGCCCTCACACCTGTTGCTTCAAAGTAGGCCAGCCAGTCATGCCTGCTGTGCTCCCAGCCAGCCTGCCACCTGCAGACCTCAGTCCTGAATGTATAAATTACAGGTAGCACTAACACTGCCCAAGGAGACATCCAACCTCCTCCTCTGTGCTGCACAAAATGCTGCTGTTTAGGAACATGAAACCACGAGTGTGACAGTTCCCTTTGCTTCTTTCCATATTCATGTTCTTGCTCCTTCCAGGGCAGATTTCAGCACAGCAGGGATCCCACACACACTCAGCTTCCCAGTGGCTACTGAAAGGCCTGGTGCCTCAGGTAAATTTGATTTCCTCTTTGACGTGGCAGCAGGACAGCATGGACCCAGGGTCTAGTTTGGTTCTCAGAGGTGCTGGGATATCTAGGTCTCACTTGGAGATCAGTGCTTCAGAGAGTTAGAGGAATATCTGGAATAAGAGAGACTCCTGCTCACCTCCTCAGCACAGCCACCTGCTCAGCCCTACACTCTCAGCCTCTTCTGGAACATCTATCTCAGCTTGCTTCTTCCCACTGCCAAGCAGTGATAAACAGGCTCTGCTTTATCTGCAAGGGAGGAGCCCCATCCCCTCTTGTCTTTCTCCTCAGTCAGCCTTGACTCTAGCTCAGGGTATCCCAGTCATAGCCTGAAGATGACTGGTTGACCATAAAGTACCAGAACTGCAGTAGGTGCAGGCAGAGAGTGTGATTTCTTCCCTCCTCTGTTTCTAGTTCTCTGAGATTCTAACCTGCAGCGCATCTCTGCGACACCAGGAGGGCAGATCACAGAATGTCAGGAGCTGGAGGGGACCTTGAAAGCTCATCCAGTCCAGCCCCCCCTGGCCAGAGCACACAGGAGATGTCAAACTCCCACCAGTTTCAGCAGAACCTTCCTTAAGACAAAGGTGTCCCTTCAGCCTGGTGAACCAGTTCCTAGGAGGTGTTTCACATGAGACCAGTACCAGACATACTGCTAATACTTCATTCACTTAACTGCTGAAAATACTCCCTTATGCCTGTCTGGGACAGTGACATGCTGGAGAAGGCTGAAAGCCTGGAGAGCCAGAGACCCCTGTGGTATCACAGCCCTTCTCTGGAACCTACCTGTTTGGAATCAAAGCCAAGCAAAGCCAGACTTTGCTGTCAAAGGGCTCAGTGGAAAAACATCCAGCTCTATACCTGCAGCAGCCTTTCTGATCTTCATGTTAAGATGACATTTACTGCCTTGATTCTGTCCTGTAGCCCATCCTGGCAATGCCTTTGCTATTGCAATGTGAAGGGCAACAACACCTTCCTCCACAGACTTCCCTTACATTTCCTTCTGCAGTCCTGCACACATGAGAAGCAACAGGGCAAAACCACTGATTTTTTTTTTTAAAAATGAGGGAGTAGCTGAGGATGTTTTCAGGCACCATGGTACAGATCTGAGTGGTCTGTGTGTAAAGTACCTTCTCAGCTTTCTCAGCAAGGTGCTCAGCTCAGCTTGTGGTCCACCTGCATGCATGCACATGCTATCCTTATTCTCAATGGGACAAACCCTTCAGAAACACCAGATCCCAACATGCCTCCCTCCAGCTTGGCTAGTGCAGTCATTACAGGAACTCATTTGCACCTTTATTTTCCTCCCTTTGTTTCCAATCAGATGCATCCAGGGAATGACTGGAGTGACATGAATCTAATCAGAAGCTAGTGCCACATCAGAAATCCCATCAAGAGATCATCCAGTCCCAACAAGCTCACCACTGAAAGAAAACATCTTCTCATGGCCTGGAGAACTCCTGCGTACGTTGTGTCCCCAGCAGGGATTCTTAATGAGCTCAGCAGTCAGAGACTGGGCTTTATTTTAGCAAGTACAAACAAAAATCCTTGCTATTTAAATACTCTCCTAGCTTTTAATGGCACGTTTCTGGTCTTTTTAAAATTATTATTATTATTTTCCTTCCCCTAGCAAGAAACCAACTCTGCATTATGGAATTTCAGGCAGGGAAGCTTTAATTCTCCAACAATGTGATATCAGAGCCCAAATGGCCTAGGAGACCCTGCATGTCTGTTTAGTGCCTGCTGTGTACAAGCACAGATCTGCTCAAGTGGAAGCTGTGGCAGCAAGACATGTGCAAGTCCTCTTCAGCCATTCAGCCAGAATAACTTAATGGGGCCACTTCAACCCTTAGATGCCTTCAACTTGGAAAAATACAATTGACGCCACCAACCCTAGCCCAGGCTCCAGAACTCACAACTCCTAAATGCTGAGTCTTGCAACGGAGTAACAGAATTGTCAGGGCTGGAAGGGACCTCAAGGACCATCTAGCTCCAACACCTCTGCCACGGGCAGGGCCATGTCACACTAGATCAGGTTGCTCAGAGTTCCATCCAACCTGGCCTTAAAAACTTCCAGGGATGAGGCTTCCACCACCTCTCTGGGCAACCCGTTCCAGTGTCTCACCACCATCATGGTGAAGAACTTCTTCCCAACATCTAATTTGAATCTTCCCACTTCTAGTTTTGCTCCATTACCCCCAGTCCTATTATGACCTGACACCCTAAAAAGTCCCTCCGCAGCTTTCCTGTAGGTCCCCTTAAGATACTGGAAGGCTACAATAAGGTCTCCTCGTAGCCTTCTCCTGCTCCAGACTGAACAACCCCAACTCTCTCAGTCTGTCTCCGTGGCAGAGGAGCTGCAGCCCTCTGATCACCCTCGTGGCCCTTCACTGGACACACTCCAGCATGTCCATATCCTTTTTGCAATAGGGGCTCCAGAACTGGACACAGTACTCCTGGTGGGGTCTCATCAGTGTGGAGCAGAAAAGGGGAATCACCTACCTTGCTCTGCTGGCCATACTTCTCTTGATGTAGCCCAGGATATGATTTGCTTTCTGGGTTGCAAGCGCACACTGCTGGCTCATGTAGATCCATGGCTTCTGATTTGCCCCTTCCAGATTTCTGCTTAAGAAGTTCTATCAAGCCTCCTGTGGCTGCATTCAAGCATCTTCCCAGCTCGGGGCCATCCTGAGCACAAATAGATGCTGTCTGCTGAGCACTAAAGGCCTCTCTTCCCCTACAGCAACAACTTGGCTGGCTGAACTCTAGCTGGCTGAGGGCAGCACCTGGAAGCCTTCCAAAGGCTCTAAGTTTCTTGCAGCTGAATATGTTTAGTCCCTCTCCTAGGGCACAGTCTCTATCACATAGCTATTGTTTATGACCCCAATTATCTCCCAGAAACCAGTCCTTGCCTGCAGTTAATAACCAAGGCTAAGTGATCAAGCATTAAGACTTCAGCAAACTGGTTGTTAACTTCTCTGTCGACCAAGTTCAGGGTCTTTTACTGCTATTAGAGACTCAGATTAATGATGCATTACAAAAATGGACTCTCCTGTAATACAGCCAGGTGAGGGGGTAAAGAATCATTCCTTCTTCCTGGAGGTAGCAGCCAAGCCCTCCTTTAATACCCTTTTCAGCCTCCCTGATGTTTGGGAAACTGTGAAGGATATCTTATTTTGCAGTGTACTTTAAACTCTTCTTGGGACCTGGATCCTGTAGGCAGATCTCTATGTAAAATATTCTCACTCTCCAGAAACTGCTTTTGGGGGCTTCTTCTTACTCTGGTATTTCAGATTTCCAGCAGATAACAAGAGCAGGCAGACCCCTGCAGGGCAGGGAAAAAAATAAGGCTATAAAGCCAGCATGTAGTATGTAGAAATGAATTTCAGACATTAAGAGGACACCTACATCCAACAGCAGACATATTGTCAGCCCTTCCTAGCCTATTCCTCATAGCCCTCCAACAACTCATCAACATAAAGCAATTTTAATTCTGGAAAAGCTAATGCTGGTTCCTTTTCACAGTTCCTTCCTGTCTTCTAAATGCTTCTAAACCATCAGCCTTGTGCTCCCAGGCTCGTGAGGGCCACTAGAGATCTTACAGGACACAGTTCTCGCAAGACATTCACCATAAAGTATGGAAGTCTGACTTTGGGGAATTAACACCACAGCCTTTGGCAGGGAGTTTGTCCCAGTACACACTCTGGAAGCACCAGAAAAAAACAAAACCCAGGCAGCACAGCTGTGCAACCACGGGGCTCTGGGACAATGACATGGGAAGGGGAAGAGTGGTTAGAACAAGCAAAAGGATTCATGGTTGGTTATGCACAACATTAGGAGCTGCTGCCTACAAATTACTTTGGATGCAATGAGCTCACTGTCTGAATCTTGGGAGTGTGTGGCTGTCTGCTCCTGCTGCCGCAGAAGAGAGGAAGGAACATGGCACTGCTTACTGAAAGGTCTTCTGCAGCCAGTCTCTGCTGCTCAGATGCCTGTCCCTCCAGTTCCCTCCTGACACCTGCAGAGCCAACACTAGGACAGGTGACATTCAGGACTATCCCTCAAAATCTGGGATATGCTGTCTGAAAGACATCTATGAAAAGGCAAAAAAAGAAGGAAGGAAACCATGAGGAACAAAAGAGGGCACATTTCCCTGTCTGATCAACTGCTGTGTGATAGAAAACCACAATTGTATGTCACTATGGGTGACAGCCAGGTAAAGATGAATGCCTCTGTGCTATCAGCGAGGGAAGACCCAGTGACAGAGGGAGTAAGAGATTTTCTGGTTTTGTGATGAGGATGCAAGGATCATCCTGTACTGATGGAACAGCACTCAAAGAGTGGTGTTCCATCTTCCTGAAAAAGCAAGGCTCCAATTTCCTGCAAAGGTTGACTAGAGCTCTTTCTGTCCTGCTCAGTCTATCCCCAGACACAACCCACATGACCACGCGAACACAGCGACGCTTTCTAATGAAAGCAGAGCACTATTTATTGCTGCCATCAACACAGAGGCTCTGTCAGCAGACACCAGAGCACCCAGGCCCCTGAAGCAACAGGCACAAACGAATGCTCGTGGTGTGAGGCTTATGCCTGTAAGCCAACACCCACCATCTAGCGTCCACAGAACTCAGGAGGAGCCCGTGGGCCTGCGCGGTCATGAGGGAAGCCGAATCTTCAGCTGCCATCCTCCCTCCACCAGAGCTTGGCAAGAGCAATGTGGCCACCACTCCCAGAGGCTGCTGAAGCAGCTTTAAAAACACACTCTTTCATCCTTATGCACGGATTTACTTATTCATGTATTCTCACCAGAAGCACTAACGGCCATAATTGGATCCATTACTGGGTTATTAGAGCTCTCAGTCACTGCCTCTGCAGCCCCGCGCCGCGCCGGGGAAACACACGCCCAGAACAAACAGGGCAAAGGCAGGGCCAGTGGCAGGGGCTTTAAAAATTCGTGAAGTTGTTGCTGTGGCAACTACGAGGAGATTTCTGGCAGGGACTGCCATGTGTGGGGAACAGTAAACTTCTCCATTTGTGGAAAACCTTGGTCATGTCTCTGAAAGGGAGGTGGAGGAAAGACAGAAAGAAGGGCTCTTTTCAGAGCCTGCAACAGCATGAGCCAAAAATGGTCTGCTTGCAAATTTATCCTTATGGAAAGCCCTGATGACGGTTGGATTCCACATACCAGTGCTTCCCAAGAGCCAGTGCACCCAGACAGAGCTGGCATGTATGGAGGAGCACTTCTAGGTATTCAGTCTAGCTGGGCTTGATTACCAGGAAAGCGATGGAACTGCCGCACTGACAGGCAGTACTGGGGTTCACTTGCTTCTACTTTCAGCTGTCCCACAACCTAGTGAGGGTCTCCATGGAAAATGAAGCTTGTCTGGGAATTAGCTCTCACTGAGATAATAGACTCTGAAACATCAGACTTTACATCCATAAACAGCAGGGAATGGAAAAGCAGTGGTTTGGTCTGGAAATACTAAAATTTGTCTAGAAAGACTGAACCTGATCTCAGAAAACACCACAAGTCATCAAGACACTCAATTCTTTCTGAGTGGTCAGGATGGCATTAATTACCTGGATGAAATGCCACACATCCTGACAAACTTCAGGTGTCCACTATTCAACACTGCAACACAGGTTGCAAACGTTCAGGTTCAACATCTTGAGTTCATGTTTAATTATGATGTGGAGCCTGCAGAAGCAGAATCAGCTCTGATTTGATGTTGACTGATTTAAGCCTGATTAGGCTAAACAGCTGTGTGGTGCCACCTATTTAATTTTCTGGGTGATCCCCAGTTCATGCCCAAGCCTACTTAGCTAGCAAAATCCAGTACCTCCTGCACACTACCTTTCTTGCTCAAGGATCATGGCTGATCGGTTTGTTACTTATGAAGCAATTAACTCGTAACTCAGAAGAGCACAGACGCCTGATGTGAGACTCCAAATCCTCTCCAGCCTGGTGTACAGGTTGGAGCTACCAAATAAGCACTCTGCAAAAAGATTCAAGAGTGACAGTGCAGACTGCCAGCAGAGAATTTTCCTACTGAGAAACACCACATAGGCAAGGTGATTGATGAGGATTTCGGTTTTTCTCTGGAGTCAGCAGCTTAACTATGAAGACTTCATTGCAACTTAGACTCGCTTGGTGGAACTGATTTCTACTGTGAAAGAAGAAGCAGAGTGAACAGGAGGACAAAGAGATGGGACTGCTGTCGCGTCAGCATGGGGGAGCAGCATCCAAGCAGCCCCATTGTAATGCTGCCAGCCTCCTCTCCTCTGTCCCCTGGTGCCATGGAGGCTCACAGCTTCCTGACCCTGGCCCTCGTGTCTCACACAACTTCACCTCATTAATGACCTCAGTGAGAATTTTTCAGGCTGAGCGACAGCACCTGGAAAAAAAAACCCACCCAGGAGCTACAAAATTGCACCATTGCCAAAGGGGAGCTTAACAGAGGGCAGAAAAGAGGCACTGGCTAAGTGCACAGGAGGTCTTTAAATAGACACCCTGGGTCTGCTCTGCACAGCATTAAGGATCGTGGTGAGTCTCTAAGGTCAAGGTAAGAAATGAGTACTTGCAAAGCTCAGTGAAGCTTATGCTTACAATACAGCTCTAATTATCCTGTTAATCAAAGCAAAAATCCTTCAGTTTTGCAAATCCAGCCAGCAAAAAGCTGCAAATTCACAGCTCAGTCACTCAACCCCCAAGTGCCCTACACACTAGAAAATAAAGGATACAGGAAATTTGGAAAGGCTTCAGAATTTTACTTCACCTTCTGACAACCTTCCACCTTCATTCCTAGCCTACAATGCTTGCATAAGGACTTTTTAAGAAGGAGATTTAGAGAAGAAATGTAAGGCATTACCTGTCTGCACCTTTTAAAATCTTCAATCTGTATTATATGAATGTTTGTGCAGACAAAAGTGTTTTGCTGGCATAAACATCATCTTAATCCATATGGCATAAATAAAAACCTTACATTATTTTATTCTGGTCAATGGAGTTCATGGTGTGGTTACATCCACTGGACAACAGATTATTCCTCACTGCAAACTACTTCTTTTAAAATAGTCTTGAGACATCCAGGCTGGTTTAAATGCTACAGAAAGAGAGAGGGGGAGGAAAAAAAAAACATCAGTCTATCAAACAAGAGAAAGACAGACCACATACAGATCACTTCTCAATTTCCAGAGTCACTGATGCAGTGAAGATATATGTTGCTTGAGAGCAGGCCTGTCACTGGCTTTGGGTGGTGAAACATCAGCAGCAGTTCAGGTTGGCTGGGAAATTTTCTGTGCACACATGACAATTCTAGTCCTGACGTTAGAGCTGTTAACACCTGCAGCAGTCCTAGGCCTTGAGAATACAGCCTGCTCTCATAAATTAGGACTCTATCATAGCTGATTACATAAACACAAGTTTTACTTTAAGTTCATCATTTTGAGAGGCTGGCCATGTACTTAGGAACTCTTTTTTAACTATGAAGAATTAAGTAGCAGAAACTATCATGAAGCACAGAAGCTACACACATTGACTCTATGATTCTATACCATGTCTCTGACTCTGGAGATACCAAACACTAAGACTGCCTTGCCCAGGCTCATTTTCCCCCATATACAAATATACAACCACATTCAGTTCTCCGCTGTCAGGAAAGGCAGTGGAGGTGCCACAGCTTATTGCAGCTAAGCACATGATTTAATTCTCATGTAAGTAACCAAATTCTATCTTAGAAACAGAATATTTGCCCTAGTTCTTTTACTTGAGTATCTAAAACCTTACTGGTCTTTTGCTCAGATACTCTATTTCCAGCCTACATTTATTCATGGGCCATTTATAGCCATTTCCTCTTGTGCCAATGTTGTCTTTTAGTTTAAATTGCTCTTCTCCCTCCCTGGTGTTTACTCCTCCGATGTATTTATTGAGAGCATTCACATCTCCTCTCAGCCTCTGTTTTGAAACCAGTCACACACTTCCCTGTATACGATGGATTCTCCATTGTCCCTACTATGCCAGAAGCCTTTCTCTCTGCCTATATATCAGTCTCATGTCAGTTGTTTTCCACATGGGCATTTGGTAGCGTGCAGAGGATTGACAAAGCCACGTCCCTAAAGGGACAGCTTGCCTTATACAACCTAGGATTGCATTTAGCTTTCAGAGGGCACTCATTTAATTAACTAATATACCCTAACCACCCTCTAACGAGCTCTCAGCTAACACCAGCCATTCTTGTCATCAGTCCTGAAGTGTACGGTGGGGTTGGTTTTTGTTGGGTTTTTTTGGTACTGTCAAAATTTGCTACATTTCTATCATTTGGGCACTGGTCATCAGTTTTTGCTATCAGTAACAGCAACATGCTAATGGTTTTGTATCTTTTCAGAGGTCCATATCCAACAGAAAACCTGCACTGGAATGCAAAACCTGCTCAAATCATCCCAGGCAAGTATTCTGATCCAGACTAGGAAGAGAAGTGGTCCTCCTGATCCAGACTAGGAAGAGAAGTGGTCCTCCTGATCCAGACTAGGAAGAGAAGTGGTTCTCTAGCTCCAGCCTCCACCAACTGAGAAAACCACTACTTCATCTGCATGTGATCTCTTCCTGACATCAGGCACAAGTCATGCTCTACTACTGCCTGTGAGTCCAAACCCCTTGCAAGCATGCTGAATCCTGGCTGCATGACCCAAGATCCTGGGAGGAAGCCAACTGCCCAGATGACATTTTTGCAGCAGTCTGGTTGCAAGGACAGAAGAGGAGATTGTTCCCCCACTTCCTGTTCTAACCCAGGTGGGCAGGAGAGAGATCAAAGGAGATCAAGCATAACTTCCTCTGTCCTCAAAGCTCCTGCAGCTTTTCACTTTGTGAAGCCAATGAAGACCAAGCTTTTCACAACATCACCTTTTCAACATGTCTCAGCTTTTTCAGATGCCAGGAAGGGAAGCACTATCTTCATCGCCAGCTACCACAGCTGAGACATTTGCAGCCCTTGTGATACAGAATCTGACTTTCCTCCCCTAATTATCTCTCATTTCTCCACTTCTAATTTACTTGTTTTGTTGAGTCAAAATTCTCCAGGGCAGCATGGCACTGTGACTACAGCACTCATCAGAGACTGCAGAAGGCAGTTATAAAATACAACGACGTCAGTAATACCTCTCAGATCCCTCCCCGCTTCACCACCACGACAAAAGGCATTTGGAACTGCTTATCGATACCATTGATCACAGCCCAGATGCTTAGGCTAGATAAGTATTCTCCAGTGCTCACAAAAGGTGCCTGGGAGAGCCTTGCTCTAGCAGGACTCCAGTTGTTTTAGATGACTTTGGGCCAAAAGCAAATTGGTTTAATTAACACCCTATCCATATGGGGCTGTAAGCGGAAAAGCATAACGAAGCTGCTGTGGGAAAGGAAGATAACAGAGAAGTCTGGTCCTGAGCCGGCTGTTTCCAAACCTGTTTACTTAACTATTAGCGAGGGTGGCTTCTCCTTAATTTATTTACATGGAGTGTTTCTGTAACCATCTGCTCTTAAGCTAAACGAAAAATTATCATCTTTCTCCTGCCGCTGCAGAGACTCCCTTGGATCTTCTTAATAATACAAAAAATCTATCATTTTAATGCAGACAGCTTGGCTAATAAAAATGATCTGTACCATTAGTAATTATGCCACAAATACAATGCAAACAAGCAGCCTTTCCCCAAAGAGGCCAAGCATAAACCAACCTCACTCTCACCAACCAGGGGCCAGAGATGACAGCACAGCAGTAGGAATTGCCTTCTTGCTTCTCTAGCAAAGAGGAGGGTAGCTTAATTAAGTCACCCTTACTTACCTCTTTAACAAGCTTCAGGTGCTTCAGTTAAACCTGCCCTGGCCCCATCTTCCTGGGTAGCTTTTCTCCAGACTAACCTGAAGAGGGTTATCTTGATTTACCAGCTTCTACAGTTCTCAGAGTGCCAGGACCCTTTAAGACTCTGATGTATCCATCTTTCCTGCAAAAATGAGCTGGAGTGAGTGCAGAGGAGGGCAACGAAGCTGGGGAAGGGCCTGAAGAATAAATCCTGTGAGCAACTGAGGGAGCTGGGGGTATTGGAAGAAGAGGAGGCTGAGGGGAGACAGCTGCCTGAAAGGAGGTTGTGGAGAGGCTGCTGCTGGTCTCTTGCACAGGTAAACAGTGATAGAACAAGAGGGAATGGCCTCAAGATGCCACTGGGTTAAGTTTAGACTGGGCATTAGGAAAAAATAATTCACTAAAAGAGTGGTCAGGCATTGGAATGGGCTGCCCAGGGAAGTGGTTGAGTCACCAACCCTGGATGTGTTTAAAAGTCATTTGGATGTGGCGCTTGGAGATGCGGTTTAGGGTGAACCTTGTAGAGTAGGGATATTGGTTGGACTTGGTGATTCTGAGGGGTTTTTCCAACCTGAACGTTTCTGTGATTCTGTGCTGTGGCTAGCACCTGGTAGCAGATGGGAAACTGAGGCAGAATGGCACTAAAATCAAAAGCTAAAATGAGGGAAGAAAGCAGTAAGGCAAGAAAATGAGTTGAAGCTGTGAAACCATTATTAAGCAATTGAAAGCATCACTTCAGGCAGGGTTTGCTTAAGGAAGGCTCTATCATGAGTAGCTTGCTAACAAATGGACAGACAGCAGTGCTGGCCCACATGCTGCCTGACACCATTCCATTGTGGCTTTGTTGGACTAGCAGCTGGATACCTGGATGCCGCTTCTCATGCACTGCTGCTCCCTTCCATGAAGGGCAGCAAATCACTTAACCTCCACAACTCAGTTTACTCTCACAAAAAAGGCAACAAAATTCTTAGAGGTTCAGGGATGGATGAAAATAAAACAAACCAAAGCAACACAGAAGGAAATGTTTTCTTTAGACAAGTGCTAAGGGAAAAGGACTAAGATCAAGCCTCAAATTATATCAATAAAATATGAACATACCTCTTTACTAAATAATTCAATTGATAAAGAAATGTGTGTAAAGAAAGATAATCAACGTCTTGGGGATTTTCAACCCCTTCTGTATGAGAAATAAGCATTGTAAGAAAGGAAATGCGAACAAATTGGAAGGTCAGTACATGCCATGAATTCCCAGAGCCCGGAGGTCTGGCAGCTTGCATGTGCTGCATGAAGAAACAGGAGTGCTGGCCCTGGCATCTGGGCAGAGGGGTGATGAAGGGCTGCCCATGGGAGCACACAGAAGCAGAAGATTTAAATCCCAACTTGGCCAACCTGTCTGTTGATGTTAATTTTGCTTGCTTCTGTTTCTCAGTCCATAAACTGGGGCTAAGGGCAGGTCTGTTGCAGGATGCTGGGATGGTTCATGTTTAGACATCACTTCAAAAGCTAAAGACTCGCAGAAGAGGGAACTTCTTTGCTAGGCAGGTAAGAAGAGCAAACTACAACAGATGGTAACAGGCAGGCATGAATTGACTCCTCTGTGAAAGCACTGCAGGAAAACACCAAAGCTGGTGCATCACAGGACACATCATGCAAAACACAACTGGCAGTTTCCTGAGCTATGGCAGAGGAAGCAATTCACACGGAGGGAGCCAAAGCCATGGCTGTGTGCCAGTCCCAGAGCCATGGGGAAATACAGAAGCTTTACCAGCTGATGTTTTATACTGAGGTTAGAGATGCATACAGATCATTGGCATAGATGGTATCTCACCCATGAGGGGGATCATTAAAGATAAGCTACTTTTAAAAACAGCTCTTGGATGGTTGGAGAGCTGATCTTGGCTTGCTTCTGGGCAGGTCTGCTAGGGAAGGTTGGCAACTGGTGCACAGGGATCAGATACTTCAGCTGCACTTGTACGTACACAGAGGCTGCAAGCTGATGAGCCAAAACTGGTTGAGGGAAGCTATCAGATTCCCAAGCCCCACCCCTGAACCTGCCAGGTTTGTGAGTGACAGGCCAGAGGCAGATGGCAGGAGAAGCAAGGTGAAAGGGAGGCCGATGTACTACAGCAGATTGCAATTGCTTATCCTGCCACCTCATCACCATTTCCGCCTTCTATTGTTTCATGGCCTATTAATATTTATAAGAGCCTTTTTATTGTGTTTGCGCTTTTCTCTCACGCTTGCAGGCCCTACCAGAATTAATAAGATGCAAACCTCAAGAAATCAAATCTTATTAGCAAAACTCCATCAGAGGTCCTCAGTAATGTAGAACCTCAGTCCCTGCTCCTGCTAAAGTGACAGGGAAGCCTTTCATGCTGTTGACATCTGTAGTGCTCTTAATTTAACACAACATTTCAATCTTAAGAGCAGAAACTGAGTAAAACACAGGCCAGGGAATGCCACTGAATTCTGCTGAGTCAAGCCCCACAACAACAGGGCCAAGAGATGCAAAAGACCTTGAATAAAAGATTCTAATCCTGGCTTGCAATAAACCTGCCCAAACAAAGTGCTGGGTCATTAACACCTGTTTCTCACTGATGGAAGACTGCTGACTTACCTCCAACAGAAGTTCCTCCAAATTCTCTGTCCTAAAGTACAAATCTCTTGGCTTTCTCCCACATGACTGCAATGCTATCTTGGTAGACAACCTCACTCTGGGGGGGCTTCACCCAGGCAAAACTGAAGGGAATGAGTAAGAAAAGGTAGTCCTGTGAACTGGTGACCTTATCTGGCACCTCAGCTCCCCACCCTTCCTTACCTTTTTAGCCACTGGCATTACTAATGTGCATGAATGTTCAGCTCTTGGTCTTGCAGACCCAAGAGAGGAGAATGAGACTGGAGCCTGGAGTGCAGCACCAGGGAGGATACTCTGCACTTCTGCGTTCTGCCTTATGTCTGCTCCATACATCATTGCTGGTGATAAAGATGCCATAGATTGATTTTTTTCCAGATCCCAGGTGAAGTCTGTGCCTCTGGCAGAAAGAAAAATCACTGCTGGAGTTGGAAAGTGAATACATTTTACTTTGTAAGTCAGCAAGTGAAAATAAATACAAAACGTACGGCATCACATTGCCACTCAGTCATTCCCCTAAGTAGGACAGGACATTTACACATTCATTTTGAAAGAATTTCCAGCTGCAACAGTTAACAAGGATGTTGATAGCAGGTTCTCACCCACTGAGTAAGAGCTGCTCAAGTCTTGACCCTGAACTGCCCAAATCCTTTCTGCTTAATTAATGACCTTTCTTCTCTATCAACAACAACTGATAGCAGTTTGATGGAAAACTGCTGACCTCATATTCAGGACACTTTGCCAGTCAGGTTTGATACAAAATGGCTCTGTGGCATACATCTCCTACCCTCAATTCATAGGAGCATGAACTCTTGCCAAAGATCACATCTTATCCTTGGCAGATGGTTGAGAAAATGAGACTAGGCCCATATGGATCCAAATTGCTGAGAGCAGAGTTGGGATTTAATCACAGCCTTTCTTGTCATGGAGAGGTGAAAAGCTCTCTCAAATCACCCACATTACCCAAAGGTCCTGAGTGTATGGACTCAGGAGTATCTTATCTTCAGTTATTTCTAATTACAGGGCTTTAAAATTTCTATTTTCTTTTAACCTGTTGTGTGAACATCAAAGAGAAGGAGAAATCTGTTGCTACTATTATCTATTTACACTTACAGCAAGGAAATTCAGATATGTAAGACCATTATCTCTGACTACAAGGATCCTTCCAACTGTATTTGATAGGATTAAGGAGAACTGGCACTGGGAGAAAAGGAAAGCTGCAAAGTTTCGAAAGAATATTCAGACGTTTAGGTTTTCAAATTACTGTACAAGGTGCGTGCTGGAATTTATAGCCAGTTGAAATTGCTGAAGTTAGCCAGACAAGAGTGGATTATTGTATCAACTAAGACTTTGGACTAGGGTTGCACCCCAGTTCTGCATGCCAATTTATGAGGTGTTTTTAATAAGGTCTAATTTATAAGTCACTTTCCCTGAATCAAGGCATCTCTGATCAATTTGCAGACCTCACAATAAGACGGGAATAGGTTCTTGGCGCAGCATGGCAGGGGACTGCAGCAGCTGCTACCTCAAGGTTGTATGTGCAGCACACCGAAATCATCATCCCACCAGAGCATGATAAAGAATGCCCTCTGGATACTGAATATCTTAAACAAATGCAAGCTTTCCCAAGCCTTTCAATCACTGCCACAGATACATAAAATCAGCCCTTGATATTGTGTGGTGGTCATTACTTGTGTAGTGCCTGGAAAAAACCAAGATGCACTGTGCTTTCCCTGCTGCAGTCAGCTAAAACTTTTAAGAAACCAAACCCCCTTCCTCAAGCTGTGCCAACATCATGTAGGTTCTTGGTGCACAAACAAGGAGGTAAACAACAAACAACACAAGAAAAAAATCATGTTAATTTCAAGCTCCATTAGAAATGCAGAGTTTGGCAGCAAGAAAAATCAATGTTTGTCCAGTGGAAAAAAAACCCACCAAAAACAAAACCAAAAATCAGCCAGCACTGATAGGGACAAAAGGGCTGTTTTCAAGTTTCTAAGAGGATGTAAAAATCTTGCTAGTCAATATCCTCTGAAGTGGGGGGAAATTAGTTTCTTATCAGAGAAACTATTTGATTATGACACAGGGAGTATTTGGATGTGAGTTATTCAGCCTCCGTTACTGCCTGGCAATGCTTTCCTTCTTTGTACATCTGATCAGCTCTGACACTAGGACCAATTGATTTCCTTTTTTTCCCCTCTATAAAGCTGTCGTCAATTCTGGTTTGTTCCTGTGAACTCCACAAACACTACACTAGACACATACAAATCTTCCAGGGCTGGCTTTCAGTTTAACTGTGCTGGATTAACATGCAGAAAACCCAAGCAGAACACATTTTAGGTGTTACACGTTGTCTGGGATAAGATTTATTCACTGTGACATGGAAAAAGAAAACAATAAAATCCAAACCAACAAAAACTAAAAGAAAAGGATTGGAGAGCTGACCTTTCATCAGAGCCTGAACTGGGGCCAGTCTGACTAAGAAAAGTCCTCCCTGGCTCATTTAGGGAAGCAGAGGTGTGATTTCTGAGAAATAGCAGGTCCCCATTTAGTCCCACAGTTTCAGCAGGGAGTTTCAGTTCATCTTTAGGAACAATCACAGCCATTTGCTCTCACGCCTCTGCTAATTTGCTTAAATGCAGCCAACATGCAGCTCCTCCCAAAGCACCAGAGTACACCGCTGCAGCCTTGCAGACTAGCCAAACATCAGGGCTGCTGCCTGATGAGAAAATCCCAAGAGCTGTGCCCCCCAGCAGTCTGTATGCCGCTGGCCAAACTCTGCCCTTGGCAATGCAAATTCAGGAGGTCCCTCTCCCTTTTTAGTGGGCTCTGCATAACCAGGAGCCTGCCCCTACAGCAGAATTCAGCTCCAAGGAGTTGCTTGGAACACGGTGACCCATTCACTCACTGCAGCTGCCATCTTGAGCACTTCTTTTTCCTTACAGAAGCACTAAAATATTCTCTTGTCTGACAAAATAAAGACAGGCAAGGCAGAAAGCCTAGATTACAAAAAAAGATACCATCATTTTTGTAGCCCTTGCTGGACATCAGCAGTCCCCTGCTGGCACAGTGCAGCACAAACAGACAACTACATCTTGTGTGAAGAAGAAAAAATTCAGAAGCTACAGCTAGAGATGGTCTATGACATTAACTGTCTTCTCATGTCAATGGCTGGGACTTAAACACCCTGTGCCTGCAGGTATCCCTACAGGAAGGTGAAGGCAGCAGTTCAGCCAGAGACGAAATCGAGATGTTCTTTCTGCACAGCAGCTCTAAACTGAAGAGAGGTTTCCCTTCCAAAAACCAAGAAATAATTTCCCATTGTTCCAAACAGATTAAGTCTGTTTTCACTATCAAGAAAGAAAAGTATCCCAGAGAAGATTTATTTAGAAGAGATTACACATGAAAGACACATGTGCCCAGGTGGCCAAGAAGGCCAATGGCATCCTGGTCTGCATCAGCAATAGTGTGGCCAGCAGGAGCAGGGAGGTCATTCTCCCCCTGGACTCTGCACTGGTTAGGCCACACCTTGAGTACTGTGTCCAGCTCTGGGCCCCTGAATTTAAGAAGGACACTGAGGTGCTTGAACATGTCCAGAGAAGGGCAACGAGGCTGGTGAGAGGCCTCGAGCACAAGCCCTATGAAGAGAGGCTGAGGGAGCTGGGATTGTTTAGCCTGGAGAATAAGAGGCTCAGGGAGGACCTTATTGCTGTCTACAACTACCTGAAGGGTGGTTGTAACCAGGAGGAGGTTGCTTTCTTCTAGCAGGCAACCAGCACCAGAACAAGAGGACACAGTCTCAAGCTGTGCCAGGGGAAGTTTAGGCTGGAGGTGAGGAGAAAGTTCTTCACTGAGAGAGTCATTGGCTACTGGAATAGGCTGCCCAGGGAGGTGGTGGAGTCACCGTCCCTGGAGGTGTTCAAGGTGTGTTTGGATGTAGCACTTGGTGCCATGGTCTAGTCTTGAGGTCTGTGGTGATGGGTTGGACTTGATGATCTTTGAGGTCTCTTCCAACCTTGGTGATACTGCGATACTGTGAAAGAACTCAAACCAGAGATGATTAACATTGTCCTCTGATGAATATGAGGTTAATATATTGAGGAATTGTTAGGTCCTGGAAATTGAGCTTTGTAATAAAAAAATCATCCCTGGACCGTACATCTGTCTATTTTATGTTAAAGAAAAATAAGTGGGCTCTGCATAACCAGGAACTTGCCCCTACAGCAGAATTCAGCTCCAAGGAGTTGCTTGGAGCAAATAAAATCAATCAATCAATCTATTTCATATTCTGAAAACAAGTGCTCCCTAGTTTTCTTTGAGGAGTATGATATTGTGTGGCAGCTCAGAAACAGCCGAGAACTTTTGGAAATCAGAGAGCCACAATCAGAACAAAATGCACCAAAGATTGGAGTTAAAGCCTGTCTCTAAGTGCTAGAGGGTTTCTCAGCTTGCATCTCTCAGTTAAGAGAAGGAATGCTGCTACTACTACTGAAAAGGCCAACACCTGACAGCGAAATATGCCTGAGCCAAGTCAGAATGCCTCATTTCCAGATTTAAGGTACAGAACTGGGAGGTGTAAGTCTCCTCCTCCACTTGAAAAGCTAACTAGTTGCTTTGCAATTTGACTTGCTCACGTTTTCAAAGGAGCTACAGCCAAAGTGAAGATGCTCAGCCTACAATGTAGAGAAACCCACCTGGGATATCAAGGAGAAAGCATACACAAACACGGTGTGAGGGAAGCGGTGAAGCCTCAGATGATATCGATAAGTAAACAGACAAATAGCTTTGCAAGTCTCACCAGTAGGTAAGAATGATGTACGCTTCAGCAGCGATACAGCATCTGTTATGCACAATCAATTAAAGAAAACACCAGGCAGTTCTGGTGAGGAAGAGTAAAGGCAGTCGGTAACTGCAGAGATTCAGCAGCTCTTGCTTCAGAGAACAAGCACAGCCATTCCACGTGTCAAGTCATTCACCAGTTCAGATACACCAATTTAGGCAAAGCCTGTCTTTAATTTATAACTTTTTGCATTTTGACAGCCCTGTGGGATTGTTAATTCATTTGTTTCTTCCCTAGATTTCATGCTGTCTGTAGAATAGGTATCAAGGGATAGAAAACCAGCCCAAATATATTACCCAGGCAGCGAAGAGGGAAGATTCCTTTAGCAGGAAGCCTTTTTTTTTTTTTTTTTCCCTTCTTCTCACTTNGAAGAGGGAAGATTCCTTTAGCAGGAAGCCTTTTTTTTTTTTTTTTTTCCCTTCTTCTCACTTCATTGAAAAGACTTATTTTTCTTTAACATAAAATAGATAGATGTAAGGTCCAAGGGTGATTTTTTTATTACAAAGCTCGATTTCCAGGACCTAACAATTCCTCAAAATATTAACCTCATATTCAAATTCCACGGGCCTGCACTGTCTTCAAAGACGCTTGTTTCTTGGGACATTTGATCGAATTGCTTCTGACCTTTTCTACTATGCTGAGAGGCAGCGAGGAAAGCAAGAGGGAGAAGGATGGCAAAGGAAGGATATAGAAGAACAGGAAAAATTCTCATAGAAGAAAAATTCTTGTTAGCCTATTCTTGAGCAGCTCCACAGTCAAAAGATTTTTTGAAGCCGAAATTGGCACGGAAATATTTCTGCCTGAAGGATTTCAAAGAATAATCCCGGAAGGGTTCCTTGGGCATGGCCTGACTCCAATGGGAATTAGTTTTCATTTGACCCAATTATACATGTTTAAAAAGCACATGCTGAGTGTGCCTGTGGGGTTTTCTGGTAAGCTCATTAAGGAGCTGATTTTGTCCTGTACCAAGTGCTCTACCTCAGTCCTGGAAAATGTTTCATAAAACCATGAGACTCATGAACGTCCAAGGGATGCTGCATATTCCTTACAATTAAGCAGGTGTCTACGTGCTCTGTGGGATCAGATTCCAGCTGTGGTTCTTCATGAATTTAATCTGTGGTCCCAGAATGGCTTTCTAACAGAGATCCTGATCCCTCAGAAACAATGCAGATTTAGTAGAGTGTCCTAACCAACTTTTCAGACCCATTTAAGGCAATCCAGATCCTCCAAGTTATTCTGGCATGACAGACAGAAAATCATTTGCCCAGGGTATGCAGTAGAGCCAGTCCTAAGATACTGAATCAGCTTATAATCACAATTAATAGCAACAGCAGCAGCATCACAACCACTAATAATAATAACACCAACACCAGTACCACCACTACCACCAAAACCAAACTCAACAATAATACCACCATCAAGTGTGTTGAAATGGGCATTTTATGGAAAAAAAAAATTAAGATGACATAAAGATCTGCTTCAAATCAAATTCAATTTAAAATTCTTCAGCACAGAAAAGAGGCAACTGGAAACCACTGCTTTGCTCAACAGGAAACATGCCCTTTATAGTGCTTATTTGGAGAGAAAAATGAAAATTTCATTTCTGAAAATGAATGGTTGGATTCACAAAACTGGTGGTGCATTTAGTTTTTATGCAATAGCTCAGAGGCAAGAGCATTCACAAAGGACAGAAGAAAACTAGGCTTAATGGCCCTAAAGAGTCAAATTTTCATCTTTAAATTGCTTGCAGAGCACTATATACTTAGGCTTTTCTGTATTTTGGGATGGAGTTCTTTTAGTGTTTTCTTCTATGCAAAAATAATTAACCGTGCAGCGGAGCGAGAAGCGGAATTAAAGCAGCTCACCACCAGGCTCAGGACTTCCATCAGCACCTTCACAGGACTGCAAGGAACATGGCTAGGGGCATCAGCCTCAAAGTACTCTCTAGTTCATTGGAAAAGCAGCTTTCTTAAGGGATGGAGAGCCTTCTGACCTGAAAGGATGGACTTGCATCTGTTTCCCCTGTTTTCTTCATGAGCACTTAAGCTAGAGTCTTGGCTAGACAGGATGATTTAGATGATATTTTCTTTTGGTATCTCCCTCATCTTTGGGTATCTCCCTTGTCACTTCCTCACTGGATGTTACCAGAAAATGTGGGTTTAAATGAGCAAATGGTGAAGTAATTACCTCCAATGCCTCACTCCAAATATACTTAACATCATAAAAAATGTTCCCAAGACCAACTATCACTGAGAAGTAGCTGCAGTTAAAGAACATAATTTAAATTTTAGTGTAAGCAGAGTGACCTTAACAGACCACAGATCAACATTATTTCCTTGGGAGAAGTGGGAAAGTTGAATCACATGTAGAGCCCATACAAGATCCTCATTTATTTATCTTACTCCTCAAACGACAGCTGAGGAGGGCTGCATTCAGCACATCTACAAATGGTCAATTTGAGTTCATCATTAGCTGCCTCGGCTCCAGGAAAGAACATCTCTAATAAGGTTACTTGCAAAATTATTGGTGTAAATGATTTACTGAGAACAGCTGTAAGAGGTCTAATTCAGACACAGTGTGATAATGAAAACTGGGGAACTCAGAGCAAGAAAATTAAAATGCTACAAATGTTTCTACACTTGCATACAAATTATCATATTCCATTACAGCATATTATTTGAGGACTATTGTCATCCTGTTATTAAATATAATATTGTCATGCAAATGCAGCAGAAGGCAGAAACAGAACTTCTCTGCAAAAACAGGTGACACCTTTTTTCTTAGAATCATACAATGGCTTGGGTTGGAAACGAACTTCAAAGGTCATCTAGTCTAACCTCCTCTGCAGTAAGCAGTGGTATCCTCAACTAGCTCAGGTTGATCTGAACCCTGTCGAGCCTCATCTTGAATATCTCCACAGATGGGGCTCAAACCACCTCCCTGGGCAACCTGTTGCAGTGTTCCACCACCTTCATGGTAAAGAACTCGTTCCTAACATCCAGTCTAGATCTGCTTTTCTCTAGTTTGAAGCCATTGTCCCTAGTTCTATCACTCCAGGCCTTTGTAAACAGTCCTTCTGCAGCCTTCCTGTAGGATTCCTTCAGACACTGGAAGGTCTGAAGGCATTAGGTGTCTCCTGGAGCCTCCTCCTCTCCAGGCTGAACAACCCCAGCTCTCTCAGGCTGTCCTTGTAGCAGAGGTGATCCAAATCCCTGATCATTTTCATGGCCCTCCTCTGGATCCGCTCCATCAGGTCCATAAGCTTCCTGTGTTGAGTGCTCCAGGGCTGGACACAGGGCTGGACACAGCTCTCCAGGTGAGATCTCACCAGAGCAAAGTGACAGAATCTGGATCTGCTGGTGACACTGGTTTTGATGCAGCCCAGGATGCAATTTGCCTTCTGGGTTGCAAGCACACACTGCTCATGTCTAGCTTCTTCACCGTCAGCACTCCCCAATCCTTTTCCACAGGGCTGCTTTCTATCACCTCATCTCACATTTTATTTTTGCACACTTCCCCTCACATCATTAACCTTCTTCTAGAGGATACTTTCCCTTCCATTGTATAGAGTCCTGTACTCTCTACTGATCCATGGTAGGACACAACCTATCAAGTTCAAGTTCAATATAAACTGCTCACAACAGAAGCCTACAACTCTGAAAACATAGTAAATAAAGGAATTGCTGTTAGACCCTCCCAGACTGATGCAATACTAAGAGCTTCCAAGCCATCTGCTGAGATGGTTCCTAATGCATTTTCATCCCAGGGGGAGAAAACCATGGCTAGATGAACGAAATGCTAATGCCCACACTCAAACCACTCCTCTGCTGGCAACAACTCTTGCTAAAGGAAAAGCCGGAGGAAAGCAAACCCACTGGGCAAATCCACTTGCTGCAAGCACCAAACAGTCCAAATCCTTTGTGGACCATGAAATAAATGAATATTTGATAGAAATATAATTTGGGAAAATAAAAGCCCTGCTCAGCTCAGCAATGAAATACGTTGGTTATTTGACCTGTTGGAGGAATAAATCTGCAGCATGCACCAATTACATCCAGGCAGTGACGTTAAAAACCTCCCAAAGCAGTTCCTGAGGAAGCAATACAAATCTTTAATGCGAAAAAATTTACTGTACACCAGGACACTGCATTTCAGGGGTCACTGTTGTTGTAGCTTAATTGCTTGCCCTCTAAGTACTGCTCATTTTGTTACACTGATGTACTATTCTACTGCATGAGCTGAGGTCCTGCCAAGCCTACAGTGATCTTTTAGAAGAAGTCAACCATTAGATTTTGTCCTCAGCATGTCTTTGAAATGAATGACGTAAGAGCAAACACAAAATTTGGGCATAAAGGAGTGGGAGCACTATGAAAAATGCACTACCACATAGAATCATAGAATCATTTAGATTGGCAAGGACCTTTAAGATCATCGAGTCCAACTGTAAATGTTGCACTTCCAGGCAACTCACAGAGGATCTTGTACCAACTTTGGCAAGCAAAGGGATTTTGTCTGGCTATCTCTTTGTAAGGGAGTACTAGAAAGAGCAAGAGACATGACATGTAACAGAAGAATTCTGGTTCTTTAATGGCATTTGGTAATCAGGCAAATAATTCAACATCTCCCATCAGTTACATAGCCATCAACATCGGTGTGGTCCTGCCCTTGCTCTCTAGCCATGTGATTTCAGGGAAGCACTGGAGACTTGGTAAACAAGAGCTAGCTGAAGAGATCCAAGTGCTGAAGACTTGCTAATGCTGTTGCTATCCTTAGCTTTTTCCAGTGTTTGCTCTCCTTTTGCTTCATTTCCTGCCTAATTCCATCTACTCCCACTTCACGACAGCTCTCCATGAAAACCTGCTCGTGCAGGTCTGTGTGCAAATCCCACCCAACACACCAGCATCACCTAAAGGGAGGCAAACAATGCGTCCTTTAGCCAGTGCAAGCAGGCAAATCATCACCTTGCATAGCATCTCTCTCCATCTGGACTTCAGCAAACTTTCTGAAGAAGAGGTCTTCATTTATTTGTCATGCCAATACTGAGAGAGAAAGAGAAGATCCAAAGGTCGCCCTCCATCTAGTTTCCTGACAGTCACAGAAGTAATGAATAGTACTAAAGCTGATTCACGGCAGCAGATGCAGAGCAGAAGGTTCATACAATTACCGTGTAAGCCCAGGTCTGAGAGCAAGAATGCAGATGTGTTTCTGGAAAGCACAGACCAAACCTGTTCACTAGTTTGAAACATGCCCACGAAGGTCATTGTTTTGCTCTCAGAAGTTCCAAAGGGAAAGGGAGCAGGCAAGAAACAAAAAAAGAAATCACACAGAGAACATCCAGGAGGGAAAAAAATAAAATCCCAAGAGCAGCGTGGCCAGCAGGGCAAGGGAGGTGATTCTGCCACTTTGCTCTTGTCAGACCCCACCTGGAGTCCTGTGTACAGTTCTGGAGCCCTCAGCACAGGAAGGACATGGAAGTGTTGGAGTGGGTCCAGAGGAGGGCCACAAAGATGATCAGAGGGCTGGAGCAGCTCTCCTATGAGGACAGGCTGAGAGAGTTGGGGCTCTGCAGCCTGGAGAAGAGAAGGCTTCGAGGGGACCTGATAGTAGCCTTCCAGTATCTGAAGGGGGCCTACAGGAAGGCTGGGGAAGGATTATTTACAAGGTCCTGCAACGACAGGACAAGGGGCAATGGGTTTAAACTGGCAGAGGGGAGATTTAGACTGGATGTTAGGAGGAAGTTCTTTCCAGTGACGGTGGTGAGACACTGGCACAGGTTGCCCAGGGAGGTCGTGGAAGCTCCCTCCCTGGAGGTGTTCAAGGCCAGACTGGATGAGGCCTTGAGTAACCTGTACTAGTGGGAGGTGTCCCTGCCTATGGCAGGGTGTTGGAACTAGATGATCCTTGAGGTCCCTTCCAACCTTACCATTCTATGATTCTATGTTTCCTCAGGATCTTTGCAGCTCCTGTCTGGTTAGAATTGGTTGGTTTGATTCCATAATTTGAAAAGCACAACACATTGTGTAAGTAGGAACAGAAGAGGAGATAGCTTGTCATCACGGTAAGGATTGAGGCAAGTATGCTGTTAGCCTGTGAGCCAGGTGCACAAGTAACGTTTCAGGAGTGAATCACACTATACAGATTGACAATCTGACAAACCTAAGGTGAGCTACTCCAAGCAATCAAGTCTTTTGAACTACCCAGCCCTTCATCTTCATCAGGGCCTGTGTCAAACACCTCTTCTTCCCTGGTGCAGTTCCGCTCTCTGTGCCCAGGCTGGTGAAGCACCAGGGACAGTCAGTTTGGAACAAAGCAGGAAAAATTCCTGCGGCAGGAGCTGACTGAACACATTTGGTTGGTGCCTCTGTCAGAGATGGTTATGACACAAGTCAATACAGACTTCCCAGTGCTTCTGCGTCAGGACTCTTATGTGTTCTGACAGGGAAGATTTAAAAAAGCAGAGGGGCGTGGAGGTGAGGAGCACCTCAGTCAGAGACTTACAGAATCACAGAATTGTTGTGATTAGAAAAGACCTCTAAGACAATCAAGTCCAACTGCCAGCCTAACACCACCATGGCCATTAAACCACATCCCTATGTGCCATGCCCACAAGTTTCTTGAGCATCTCCAGAGCTGGTGACTCCACCACCTCCCTGAGCAGCCTGTTCCAAAGCCCGACCACTCTTTCCATGAAAAATGTTTTCCTAATATCCAACCTGAATCTCCCCTGGCACTACTTCAGGCCATTTCCTCTTGTCTTATCATTTGACACGAGGGAGAAGAGACCAACCTCCACCTTACTACAGCCTCCTTTCAGGTAGCTGTAGAGAGCGATGAGGTCTCCCTCAGCCTCCTCTTCTCCAGACTAAACAATCCCAATTGTCTCAGCTGCTGCTCATAAGACTTGTTCTCTAGATCCTTCACCAGCTTCGTTGCCCTTCTGCATTACAATTTGTCCCCAAAGGAAGCCCAGCCTGAGCCGAAGAGTCAGGTACTAGGGATTAAAACCACTAGAAATAGGAACCATTACAGTTTGAGCACTAAAGGGATCAGGCAGCACCTGTGACCAGAATTCAGAGCGTATCAATTCTGCATTTCCACGCTTGTGGCACCAAAGAAAAAACAATATTATGGCTACAACTGAATCATACTATTTTGATGATTCACTTGCAACTACCTCGGGGCATAATAAAAAATCGTGGCTTCCACAGTCTGTTGTCTCTCATAAGGGCTGAAATTCCTGACAGCCATGACTCAAGAGTTCAGCTGCGTCACTAACGCCTCACTTGTGCATTGCTGTCAGCATGGGAAGGAGAACAGCAAGAAGGCAAGTGCAAAGAGTTATGCATTTGGAGTGCAACGAGTTATGCATTTGGGCTTTGTGACGTGAAGAAAGTGGAGATACTCCAACGCGTGCATCGCAGAGCTATACCATACAACAGCACTTACAGGTCCTTGGGCCAAAACACTTTCCCAAACACCTGGAGAAGGTGTTGCTTTAAGAGCCTCAGCACAGGTGAGGGCTGTATAAGGACAGTATTGCAGATGACAAAAAATTCAGGGGCTTATTTACACAGCCAATCAGGTTTTCTTTCAGCGCTGCAATTGACATTACACCACTGGGGACTAAAAGCATCCTGCAGACCTGTTGTCATGATCCCTGGCCAGTCTGTCACTGAGTGACAGCAAATCTTGAGCAGATCTATGCAAAGAACTTTCAGCTCATAATTGGGTACCTCTGCGTTTTCCCCTTCTTCCTCTGTGCACGACTTGTCGGGACGTTGGCTGCAAATGTCTTGGATCTACTTTTAAGTAGTTGCGAATGCTCTCCACAACTTTGTCTTGTGACTCTGCATCTCCAGAGTCACTGCCAGCAGAAGTGGATGCAATGAAGAGAGGGGGCTGGAGTAGGAATAGAGAGAGAGGAATGGAACCAGCATGAAAGGGGCTGTGGGAGAAAGGCAGGTGGTACATAGAACAGAAAAAGGAACTTGTGATGTCTAGGACTAGCAGAACAGGGCCAGAATTTACTGCAAGAGCTCCAGGACAGACTCAGACACAGTAATTGTCCAAGACAGAGCATTTTTGCTTTGCTCTTCTGGGAAGCTTTGCCTTCTCTTTTCTGAGTTCATCTTTCTGCTAGCTGGAGTTCTCTTAGCTGCAACTGTGCAACCCTTGAGCTGCCCCCGGCACAGCCACCTCCTCCCACATGCATGTCTCCCGCCCTGCTTCTGTGACAGGTTACTAACAACATCTTCTGGAGAAGATATTCCCTATGATCATGCTTTCCCAAGCTGAGAATAGTGGCACAAGTGACTACCAAACACTTCAGTGGGGCATTGGAGTTGAGCGGTAGGGGAAGAAGTGGCAGATGAAAGAAAAGTTTTTAGACATGGATGTAATTTCCAGTATGAAAACAAATAACAAATTCAGATCTTAGCAATTCAATACACAGTTCAAACTCATGTGCCTTGAACATTCAACTCAAACATTGCCTTTTGTGGGTAGGAGGGCCGGCAAAGTTTGAGTGCTCTGAAACCCTCCAAAGGCCAACTGGAATGACAAAATCACTCTTGAATTAGAAAATGTGCTCATGCAGTGTCGCTCATGCCACAGAATAACTCAGCAATGTAATTTTTCTCATAGTCCCTGCATGGAACCTCTTAAAAAGGGAGAAAAGTGGTATTTACTGAGCAGATGGGGGCTGCACTCTATTTGTATGATAAAGCAAATTCCAGGTGCTTGGCCTTTGATTCTGGAGCAACTTGGTGTTATAAAGCAATAACTCTTTGAAAGCACAGCATCCTAAGTGAAAACAAGCAGCTCAGAGATGCAAGGCTCCCAGGAGTTAATTTCTCAAAGTAACTGAGAAGCAGAATCCACCTATATTTCTGACATCTTCCATTAGTACGTTTTCTAGATGAGCAATTCATGACACTGAAGAAATGAGAGCATTAGAATGTGAAATGAAGGGCGATGGATGGAGACCACAGCAAAGAAAAATGATAAATCATGATTTGAGCTATAGATCTGTAGTTCTGAGGAACACAGCTTCTTCTGACTCCAAAGGATAGAGCACAGCTTTCCAATTACATTCCCCTGTATTTTTCTGCTGTGAAAATAAATCAAGGATGTAACTATCATGAAGGAACTATGATCAAGAAGGAATTAAGAAGTCCTAAATATGCTACTGTATAAATCAATGGAGAGCACACATCTAAAATACCATGCACAATTACATTTTTTCCACCTTGAGAAGGACATGGTAGAACTAGAGAAAATAATAAAAAGGATGACAACGATGTTGCAGCGCTCTTGGTCGAGAGGTATAAAGCAGCCACCAGAAGAGAAAGAAATAAATAGTTTAGATCTCTGCAGCCTGGAAAAGATATGAATGAGGATGAATATGATAAAGAGCTTTAAAACCATGAATGGCATGCAGAATTTGAATAGGGGATCATTATTCATTATTTTTTATACCACAGGAACTAAGAGGCAGCAAGTAAAATGATCAAGCAGCAGGTCTAAAACAAATGGAAGAAACGATTTTTTCAGACAGCACATACTTGAATTGTGGAATTAAACTGCCACGGATTACTGTGGAGGTCAAAAGTATAAATGGCTCCCAATGTGATTAGATAAATGCACTGAGGACAAGTCTATCAGTGGCTATCAAACATGATAGGATGGAATCTTTGGCTCAGGAAATGCCTAAAACACAGATTCCTAGAAGCTACAGAGATATATTGGGGAAGAATGACTCCAAACCTCCTCAAGAAGTGGAATGAGGAACACACACTAACACTTAGAAGCCTCCAAAATGTCTCTCTCCAAAAGCAAGACTCATCACTGCCCTGGGCAGACACACGATGGTCTGGGGAATGGTATGACTTGTATCAGAGATCACCTTGGGAGTGCCAACTGAAAGATTTAGGAGAGGATAAATCAATTTTACAGTATTACAGAACAAAGGCAATTATTTGGATTACACAACTGAGGAAGAAAAACAGGTGCAGTATTTCTGAAGGAGCTCTGCTCTGGACTTTCATTGCCTCCTTGAATCTTGGGAGTGTCTGTTTTGTGTGATGACTCTAAGTCTTTTGGGAAAAGGAGGAAAATAAACCAAATTACTATCTACTTCAAAATTAATTCTGAGTTTCTGTGCTGGACTCTGTTCAATGCTTCCACCCACATTAAGGTGCAGAGGACAAGTTCAGTAACACTTCATTATTGGGTGTGATTTCAGACAACTAACTTGAAGATGCTTCCTAGGGTCTGGGGCAGAGAGCCTAGATTCACAATGAAACATGGTGTCCCAGGTATTCAAATCATGACTTAAAAGTACAGTTTCCCTAAGTACCTAGAAGTGAAGTTGTTTTCTGTCAGGGTAAGGACACCTGATGATATCAAAGACATCTGATGCTGCCTTTCCTAATCCTCACCCACTTTCTAATTCAGGTAAATATGCTATACTGCAGCCAGAGTGATGTGGCATACAGGAAGAAGGCAAAGGAAATGACCCTGAATTCATCTGGGGATAAATTCACCTTTGGTTGTCAGTGAGTTTTATAGATGCAGTGATTTCATATGACTTACTACATGCTTGGATTATCACAGATTTGGTTGCTTCCCTAGACCAAAAAAAAATCAAATAAATCCTCTTTTTGATTTCACAGCACTGTACAAGTTACACAGCATGAAATATACCCCCTGTAATAATTTTCTGATAACCTTATAACCTCTAACAGGGTGCACTATACAACTAGATGCTGCACATCACATCAGTATTACTGATGAGTCACTTGACAACAGAGGGCTTATACACAATCATCCTGTTTCCTGCAGTACAGATCATGGAATCACAGAATCACAGAATCAACTAGGTTGGAAAAGACCTTCAAGGCCATCGAGTCCAACCTACCACCCAACACCCAGCACCAAGTGCCACAGTCAGTCTCCTTTTAAACATCTCCAGGCACAGTAACTCCACCACCTCCAGCAGCAGCCCATTCCAATACCAATCACTCCTCCTGTGAAGAACTTCTTCCTAACATCCAGCCTAAACCTGGCCTGGTGCAATTTGAGGCTGTGTCCTCTTGTTCTGTCACTGGGTACCTGGGAGAAGAGATCAACCCCCACCTGGTTACAACTTCCCTTCAGGTAGTTGTAGAGAGCAATAAGGTCTCCCTTGGGCCTCCTCTTCTCCAGGCTGAGCAACCCCAGATGAAACATCCCATGCTCATCTGAAGTTTTTCTCAAAGGTTCAAAAAATTTGGGGGTTGACTGTGCTACACTTAAGCGTTTCACCACTACTATCACAGGTTCAGAGAAAAGTTCACAAAACATCCCAGTTCTGATTTTTATCTCATCTCTGGCAGCACAGAGAGACCAAACATGCTACACAGACAAGACAAAAGACAAGTATTTAAGAAAGGGGATGTCTTTCCTGTGCAGAATCCACTCAAACTCTGTCTGTTCAATGGAGGGGCAAGCCCAGATAAAGTAATCAGAGTAAGGGCTCAATGATTTGAGCAAAGTGAGAAACTAGGTCTTCTCTGCTTTGATTTTACTTAGGTAGGCGTGCATCATTTCCTGCTGGAACTTGGCAGTCAGCTACCCTCGTTTTGCACATTCCCATTCCTATATTCAAAATGTCACCAGCCATCACTTCCCCATAGTCATGTCATACTGAAAAAGGCCAGTGACTCCCAGACACTAATTGTTTTTCCAGCACAGTAGGTATGTATAAAATCCTTTCAGGCCCTAGTGTCTAGGAAGACAATGTTGTCTCCATGGCATCCTTGAAAGGCACTGAGGACTGCCTGTGCAGAATCACAGCGCCCAGTCCGCAAATGCAGGGTTGTTGCCATCTAGAACCTCATCTCCTCTAGAACGGAATCTGTTTCTTGCCCTTCAGTCTTCCGCACTCTGACTTCTTAGGGCATTTGTAAATTCTTGATTTTACATCTGCATCCCAAGCTCCAGAGTGACTGGGACCCAGCAGTCTTTTCAGAGGGGCAGAGAAAATTCAGCAGGCAGAAGCCTGAAGATCCAGTGATAGGTCCTCTTTGAATACTGATGCGTCTCAGAATTCATTTGGTGCTTTTGCCCCACTACTTTGCCCTGAACTTGGATAACCAACAAGTAGGAGCCTGTGATCTCCTGTGATCTCTGTGATGCTAAAGCATACTCTTTTGTTTGGTTGAATTACTTTTGTTCTGGAAACTTAAAGTTGCTTTATAATTCTCTGCTCTGATAGTGTATTATTCTATCTGAAAAAGGTGCCCAGTACTAAGACAAGGAACAATAGATGCAAACTTGAACGTAGAAGGTTTCACTCCAATGTGAGGAGAAACTTGTTTACAGTGAGGGTGATGGAGCACTGGAACAGGCTGCCCAAAGAGGTTGTGGAGACTCCTTCTCTGGAGACTTTCAAAACCTGCCTGGATGCATTCCTGTGTGGACTGTGCTAGGGGATCCTGCTTTTGGCAGGGCGGTTGGACTTGATGATCTCTGGAGGTCCTTTCCAACCTCAAAACATTCTGTGATTCTGTGATCTTGACCTCTCCCCGACTATCCTCATTACTGCATCCTCAACAAGTGTCTCTGATTCTACTGGATCAGAAACACCTCTTAACGTTCTGGGGAAAATCCAATACATTTGCCAACATTTGGTGAAAATTTGGCAGAAGCAAGAGTAACAGAATTAGTTACAACCTTAAAATATTTGGTGATGAGAAGCAAGACATCTTTCAGAAGGATCAGGTTGGGAACAGCTCCCAAGGAAGCAAAGAGACAGCACTCACACAGTGTGAATCCACAGACTTGCATCTGTGGTTTTGCAGTCATCATGAAAACGTCAAAACAGGTCAGGTGTTTTCACACCAAGATCTCTTGCCAGGGGATTCATACTGAGAGTGGCACACAGAATGCTGGGTGTAAGACAGCTAGAGAAAGGACTTGAGAGAGACAGGCTGCAAAACCGTGAGTGGGGACACTAGCAGAGCAAACACAAATCTGAAGCAAAGGGTCACCTCTTTTCCTTCCCAGACTGTTCAGCTTTGTCTTTTGCCAGTCAAGAAGTCAAGGTGTACTCTGAAAAGAAAGCAGCTAGCACTTATAAAAACCTGTTACATTCCAAACATGTTCATCTGCAAGCATCTCCCCAGTGAACAACTTCTACTTAAATTTTTCTGTGAAATGTAATGAAAATGAAACTGTTGTGCATTAAAAGAAAAGATGCCGCCACATTCTCTCACTGTTTTTCTCATTGTTGTCCCTGGAGCAGGAGCCTCACCACAAACAATCCTTTTGTCCTCCAGGTACACCACAAACACAAATATCCGCAGACAAAACCATTTTCATCTCCTTTTCAGGAGCAAACCTTCTTTGCACCCTGTAGTGCATTATCTCTCAAACGTCTTCCAAAGATCAAATCCATCCCATGGTTCCTATAAAAGGTCACGTTTTGCAATGTAGCCTACAGAACAATGACATTTCAAGGATCAAAGAAAAGGTTAAAATATTCCTATAAATCTATTCTTGGGACTTTTAAGTATTTTCTACGCAGAGGGAAGTGTCATTTTTCTTCAGGAGCATCTGAGGGCTCTGTGATGGGTAATGGGTCTGTTAGGTTTTATATGGTGAAAGAAAGATGCACTTCACTCCCCAACTCATGCAAATGAAACCTAATTTAATTTTAGACCTCATTTATTTATTTAGATTTAATCTAAAACTCCCACATCAAAGCAAACAGAAAAACAACAAATACTATTGGGGCCTTAATAAAAAAGAAATTGCGGCAAGCCAGAAGAAAACTCTGAGGAGCGGCTTCTGCATAACGTTATAAATTATGGTCTTGTAGAGCACCCCAGCCCGTGAAATCCTTTACTCAGTCAAGCTGACGCCGAGTGAATGCTGAGGATTTAATTCAGTTGCTCAATGCTCCGTAAATCTGAGCTGGCATTGAATGTTTGAGATCTGGAGCTTGGTGGTTAGAATTACAGCAGTGGGGTGGAGAAGCTTTTGTGGCGAGAAAGCAGTCGGTACCCTCTCTGGGCTCTCAGGAGGCCATTTCCAGGTTCTAAATGAAATGAGCTTATGGCTCCCACTCACTTCTTAATTAGCACTAAATTACGCTCACACAGACGGCAGAGACTGTACACAGGGGAAAGGAGGTGGCAGCCTAGAAAAGACCGGGGGAGAGTGGGAAGCAGCACTTTTCTGCTCCCCCCCTTTGAAGTGACACGGCTGTCTCGCCCCTGTAGGCTCTTGCTGCATGGGTCCCTCTGGCTCCCTGTACATTCCTAATTTAACAGGTTCTCTGTTGTGTCAAGGGAAACTGGGTGGGTCAAGAAAAAAGGAGCAAGACACAAATCTTCCCAGCTTTAGTTGAGACTGGCTTTATTTGGACCAGTTCCTATCTGGGTAAGTGTACTGGTTTGAGTTTAGCTTCCCAGGGGACTCAAAATATATCTAACAGAAACCAATACAAAATTAGTAGGATGCCTTCCCCTCTCCCATTCCTTTTGGAAAAGAAGAAAGAAAGGAGGAGACAGAAGGGGAAAACCACCCAAAGAACAGTCTCGCTACGATTCGGAAGTTAAAAGAAAAAAGTTTAACATTAAATAAAAGGTGTTTAAGGTAGGGGAGTTGCAAATAGGAATAGGGAAGGGAAAACAAGATACAAAATATATGTACAACCAGATGGATGGTAATGGATTGAAGGGATGTCCACCATGAGGTAGAGACTGGCCGCGTGGTAAGGCGGGAGAACAGGAATGAGGGTGGTATCAAGCAGGCAGGCCACAAGGGGAGAGGGAGGGAGAGAGGGAGAGAGGGGGAGAGAGGGAGAGGGAGAGAGAGGGGGAGA
>VWZE01006786.1:288848-351966 GCA_013396675.1 Eubucco bourcierii | reverse complement strand
TATTTGTGCTTGGGATTGTGCCTACCCAGGTGCAGGACCTTACACTTGGCCTTATTGAATGTCATGAGGTTGCCCTGGGCCCACCTCTCCAGTCTGTCCAGGTCCCTCTGGATGGCATCCCTGCCCTCTAGCAAGTCGACTGTGCCACACAGCTTGGTGTCATCTGCAAACTTGCTGAGGGTGCACTCCATTCCTCTGTCCATGTCACTGACAAAGATGTTAAACAGCACTGGTCCCAGCACTGACCCCTGAGGGACACCACTTGTCACTGGTCTCCAGGTGGACATTGTGCCGTTGATCGCCACTCTCTGGGTTCGACCATCCAGCCAATTCCTTATCCAGCGAGTGGTCCATCCATCAAGTCCATGCTTTTCCAGTTTGGTGACCAGGATGTCATGTGGGACAGAGTCAAATGCTTTACTCAGGTCCAGGTCTTCTTCTGTTTGTTTGTTTGTTTGTTTTTCTCCAAGAGACAAGGGCATGGAGTGTGCAGCAAGAGACCTGGGTGGAACCTGGAAAGCCTGCAAATATTTTTCAGAAGAGTTGTATAGATGATGTAGAATTCATCAAGACCAGTAGTTTTGGTCTGAGTGCCACATACAGCCCTTCTAAGAGCCAGCACAAGAAATACTAGGCTTTAAAAGATTTTTAGATGGCTTTGCGGAGTAAAGCAGATTCCAGCTAAAGCAATGTCCTTACAGTGGTTAATGAAATTCTTTAAAATTATGAGACATGAGATAAAAGACACAGGAGGACATTGAAAACCAGAAGTTAAATTACAGAACTTCCTCAAAGCTGAGGGCATCAGAGGAAATTGTTCTATAGCGCAGGAGATAAAAAGCATACAAAGACTAAAATAGAGGCTTAAAAAAGCCTTTTAAGTTCCAGGTAGTGTGCTTCAGCAAGGTGCATCTTTCTCACGTCTCTTCTACTGTATGCCTGTGTATAAATAACATTCCTTAACAGAAAAGCTTCGCTAGAAAACACGGACTTAGGAGAGTAATTTATTAGCAAAAGAGTTGATAAGAGATTCTGGGCCTTCTGAGGTGTAAATAGCATGACAAAAGGCCAGCCCCAACAGCCAGATGACAGTGACCATGTTTCCCACATGGCAGATAATGTTCTGGTCTGATGAGAGTCAAGACAGAAGGCACCTTGCGTGATGGGACAGCAGCAACTGAACAAACCACCGAGCAGAGAAGACAGCAGGAGCTGTTGAACACAAGCACAGTGCTGCCTGCCTTGGGGGCGTGCAGACGAGAGAGCATCAAGGGACACGGTACCCTGGCAGAGTGCACAGATGGCACACACAAAATGTCTGGCAAAGGGGTTACAAATGCACAGGGAGATGTGACTGAAGGCACCCTTTGTTTTTACTTATAAAAGCAGGGAAGTGGGCTGTGGGGTGTGGTATGTTCTACTTGGGCTGTCAGGATCTGCTTTTGTAGGGCTGCACCTCAGCCTTGGGCAGGATGGTGCAGGAAACCTACTTCACCTTCAAGGAGGTGGGAGAGGAGATAGCTTGAAATTCCTACCATGAACCTGAAACCCTCCAGTTCCCAAAGATGCTCCAATTGTCAAGGAAGGGCAGAGTTTGTCTGGAGATTAAAGGCAAACTGATATAAAGCTTTAAGAGGAAAAAAGTATATTTATTTCTTCATTTATTTCCTCCTCCCTGTCAAATTTTGTTACTGTCTCAAGTGTAGCCAGGACAATGAGACATCATATCCTGGGCTGGGAATGTTACAGCCAGACACGGAAAAGCATTCACTGCAGTGTCCCTCTCACCAGAGCTCTGGTTGCCACACTGATGACCAAGGAGGTCAGACAGACTAAGAAACTGCCCATGGGCGACAATGGACACCTGACAAAAAGCCACCACGACTAATGTCTTAGTTTCAGCATCCAGTGCTCTTCTCAGCTGCTGGAAGAGGTCCTTCCTGAAAAACTTCTCTCCTGAGGGAAGACATCCAGGCTTTGTCACAGCAGGACAGAGAAACCAGAAAGGTGAAGAAATGCATTACTGAAACAGAAGCAATTCTGTTGTTATAACACCTGAACAGAAACAGCTCCCTTTGATAGCGAGACTGTTGCCAGAACCACACATTTAGAGACTTAAAACTCTGACTATCTTACTGAGACAACAATGTCAGCACAGTAGCTCTAGCTGCAATAATTAGGGGACAGCACTGTCACCACGGCCTGAGGTTGCATCTCCACATGTGGTACTGACTGACCTTGAGTTCTGGTGCTTCTATGCAGAAAAGCACTTTTAGGGAAATGCTGACTCTCCTAGGGTCTGCCTTTCGTGGAGGCAGGCTGGGCTGTTCTCAAGTCCTCTGCCAACGTTTCGTGCATGTCTCTAGACGTACAGATTAACTAGAAAGGCCACCACTCAAGCCAGATTCAGTTTGAAATACATATTATCTATAACTCCACAGGTATGGCTCTCTTTACAGTTAAATGACAGTATTGGGGAGACACCAGGATGTGCCATGGGAATCTGCCCAAGTTGTGTAACCTGTCTCTATAGTTCAAGTCACACAGATGTAGGACTGGATATAAAGCAGAGACTCTATTCAAACCAGATGCTAAAAAGGAATGGAACTCTTCTGAAGGAAGATACTATACAAGATGAGAATTTGTTCACTGGGTAAACTTATCTCGAAGCTAAGGCAAGGATGCTTGACCCATTATAGGAAGTTAAGGGTCAATGACAAATTAATGGGATCAGTGGTCCCATTAATCTTCCCATAATGAACATCAGCTCAGACAAACCCTTCTCCTCAAAATATCTGAAGACATTTTTTGTTGGCAAAAAGTTTACCTTATTGAATCTAAAATAATAGAAAAGTGATTTAAATGTTCCAAACTAAAGACGTTCCCTGAATGCAACGTTCAAATGTATTTTGAAACACTACCGCAGCAGAAGGTTGACTGATACATGAAGTGCACTGACCTTCAACCCCTGCAAACCTGAGCAAGGTCACCAGGGTAATAAATGTTGGTGTTGCCCACACAGCTTTTGGTGGATACTTGCCTGTTGGAAAAGTTACACAGTGTGGCGATACGCTGGGAACTGCATCGTGCGTTCAGAAATAGCACACAGCTGGGACAGATGGGGATATCACAAGCAAAGCTATTCTGAGTTTGAAGCCTGGGAGAAAAGGATGGATAAACAGAAATAGAATATATGAAGTTTACCACAATGGAGGACTAAGATGTACTGACAAATTATGGGACACGACATGCCCATTTCCTGCTCTGGCTTCCTTTCCTGGTTCTTAGATACGATTCCAGCTCTTTTTTTTCTCATCTCTTTTACACAAAAGTCTGTGCAAGCAGTAATGAAACCAGGCTTAGCTGTTAGTATTACCAAATTGAGATGGTGCTTTCATCAAGTCCAGAGAGCTAAAAAAACTGGCTAGCACAAATTACCAGCTGCATTCCTGCCTCTCCTGATTTCAGTGATTTCTGCAGTACGACAGGGAATGAGATGTCTGAACAGCAATCTCAGAAGTATATTCTGCCAGCAATCTCAGAAGTGTATTCTGTGCTTGTCAAGCACAGACTGCAGCCAGATTTTCAAAATATTTTATTTCCCATGGAGGCACTGAAGAGAAATAGCCAGATGCTCAGTGGGAGCTGGATATTGCCCTTGTGTTAACAACTTCAGGGAAAAAAAAAAAAAAAGGTAGCAAAGAAGAATGACTTCAGGCCAAATGTGATTCTTCTGGAAGTCAGGTTCCCATTACCAAGTCGTGAATATTGCCCAAGATGACAAAACATCCCAAGCACTCTTAAGAGCAATGAGGATGTATTTTCAATCTCAAAAAGACTTATCTCTGTGAAGACCTAGGGCTTTCTGTTTCTTGGGATGAATAGAAAGCATGAATTTTAGCCAGATTGTTGCTTAGGGACTGCTCTAAACTAAACTGACATTCTCCAGAAATCAAGCACTGAGGGAATTAAACAACAAACCCCAGCAGTATTTTCTCACTTATTACTGATTTATTCCCTTATGCTGCAGGTGGGAAAGTTAAAAAAAAAAAAAAAAAAAAAAAAAAAAAGAGAAGGGAGAGAAAGTAAGAAATTCTGGGAATTCCTCCACATCTCACATGCACTCCTCAAAACCTGCATCCTGGACAAGACCAGCACTGCAGCATATTCACCACAGTTCTGATCAAGTGGCTTTAAGAACAGAATGAGAACATGCAGATCACTGGAAACCTGGGATCCTGTGAGAAATGTCCCTCTGGCCTGCTCAACCTCCTACCAGAGCACATTCCTCCCCTGGGAACCTACCACATTTTCTAGCAGAAGAGCCAGTCTGTTTCACTGCACATGTGCTCACACACACACTGCTGCCAGGACTTGAAACCATTTCCCCAGAGCACAATTGGATTCTGCGCACATCCTCACCCAAAGCAAGCCACAGAGAGCAATGCAACTGGTCCTTCCCTGTCCACCAAGTGACACTGACCATGGCAGTGTTGTGTGGAAACTAACAGATTGTGAACTACGTGCAACACAGTGATTGCTCCTTACCTAGAACTAACACCTAGAGCTCACCTGGCAGCCAGGTTTATCCTGACATTCTCAATTTGTGCATTTACATCAGGAATTTCCTTAAATTATTGCATCAGGAACTTGAGTGATGAATGTAAAATTAAATCCAATGTTCTTCTGCAAAGTAACTTGGAGGAGACTCTTGAAGGACGCTGCTAGAGAAAGGTCTTGGATTATACACTGGCTTACGTCCCACAGAGGACCAAACACTAACTCAAATGAGATTTTAACAAGTTTGTACCGAGAATTTCCATTTTCCATTTAAACACATTGTGAATCTCTGCGCTTTGACAGTGAAATTGCTTAAAATGGCATGAAATTGAATGTGTCCCCCCCCAAACAAATGCCACCTGACAGGACTGATAAAGCAAATGCTGATATTGAGAATAGGCAAGATGAAATTCTACTATTTAGAGTGTAACAGTTTGTAATTAGGGCGGCAATGGTCTTTGTTGGAAATGTAAAATGGTTTTTGCACTGAATGCATTAGAAGGATCATCAAATTCTATCACTACTTCATAGCTTTGAATAAAGATTTTATCATATACTAGAGAACTCTCTTTAATAAACACTTTACCTGATAAAATAAGCCTATTAATATTGAATAACTCCTGACTCATCCGCAGATGCCCTAAACCAGCAAAGCCGAGGTGCTGAAAAGGACAAAACTGTTCAATGAAAGCTTCTGCTCAAATACAATCATTTGTTGCTCAGAAATTGCATTAAAGGCACCGGACACCAATGGAGCTTCTAAACTGGTTATCAAAGCTGCTGCTTGTGCATTTGTTGTGTGTGCCACGCACAGCACACAGACAGATGAGACTATATTGCTATTTGCTTTGTGATTTCCATTTCACAGTGGCAAGAGGACAGGCCAAACAAAGCGTTTCCTGAATAACAATTATTTACTCCCAGACAATTAAATCACTTTGGTTTAGGTCATATTTGTACACAGGGTGGGAAGCAATAAACTGTAACTGTTCAAGAATATGGATCTGTACACGGTTCTAAAATAGAAACCTCTTTAACTAATACCTGTTCAAGTAATTAACCTATTATAAAGGAAAAAAAAATAAGTCAACACATCAGGGTTATGCATCTAAGAGAACTCTATTGTGTTTCTTTGATTTAAATTTCAAAGTCGATGTCAATGTTGTTTCCTATCTACAAAGACAGTTATTTCATGCACTGTCAGGGTACTTGCAAATCTTCACAAACAAACCAGGGTCTACCAGGATCTACCAGAATACTAATTTCAAAGTGCACTGATGTTCACCAGTCTTCTCTCTGCCTGTAGTAACTGGATGGATTGGATTCTCTACCCTAGTTTTCAGTTACTAAACTCTTTCTTCTTGCAGATGAAGAGAATGAACACAAGAGGCAGATATTTTATGTGATCCTTGCCTTTTCAAGGTTTGATCTCTAGAAATGCAGGCTGTTTTCTACAGTGTGTTGCTCATTTTCACATGGACTGACTTTTGCAGTCTCACGGCCCTCACTGACAAGAGCTCCCGTGCAGGACTGGCACACTGTGGTAGGTCTTAAGAACAGCACATGTTTATGCACCTTTACTGCTCTCCTCTTTTCATATCATGTTGCTTCAGACCACTGTCAGGTAACCAAAGATAAGCATTCCCAGATTCATGCCAACCTTCATGCCAGTACAAACAATACTGTTTGAAATTCTGACCTTTACTAGTTGTGGGCTGATTTTCAGTAAGAATTTGCTGTTTAGCTCCTTCTTATTCTTTCAAAAGTAATTACCCAGTATAAAAACCCTTGGGGTGCTCAAGAGATGTCCTTTGGAGCCTGGACTTGTAGAAGCCAAAGTTGTTTTGCAACTCAAACTCAAGAACTATTGGACTTTGGAATAAATTCCCAAGGAAGATGGTAGATTCACCTGCATTAGACAGTTTCAAGGCCCAGCTTGACAGGGTGCAGGGTCATCTCATTTAAACTATACTCTTACCCTGAAAGGTTGGACTAGGTGGTCCTTGAGGTCCCTTCCAAACTGGTATTCTATGAATCTATGAGTCTTAAAAGGGCTAAACATGCCTCTTGTTTGTGCAGAGTTGTTTCATACATTAAGGTTACTGTCTGGTTTGTACAAAGAAAGTGATAGAGGCTTCTTATTCAGAGTGAGAATTTCATATACCCTATCACAAAGAAGTCTGATATTTGATCCTTTGCCTAAACTAAGTCTCCATTAGGTGACCCCCAAAACAATTATTCCTCTTCCTGTTACTGTCAAGCTCTTAACATAGTTACAGCACTTCTTGTAAATTGCTTTGTAGTCATGTTACACCTATTTAGCTGTTCAATGTCTATTCACTTAAGTCACTCCCACACCCTCTTTAGTCATCACTGATGCTTCTCTGCATGGGGTTTTCACAGTAAACTGATAAACTAATACCAAAGACATTTTGCTGTGCAATGTGCAAGGATGAAGCTGACTTATTGGGGACCCAATACTGAAAAAGATCCATCAAGATTATTTACAAGATATGACTGGACTGCTATGGATAACTCTAGCATGCAAAAATAAACATCTGATGATGGTGAGCAGAATGAGAGTACAATGACAGCCAAGCTCTGAATAGTGGATTCCAGGGAAGACATAAGCCTGAATGAGCATCGTGGTTCTGGTAAAGAGTTGTGATTCTGGCCGTTTTTCTATTCCCCAGGCAACATTATGCACCTGCTGTCTTCAAAAAGCAATGTATTTGTTACATAAGCAATTGCTGTATCTGTTCCCTGCTCTCTCAGTGATCATCCTTAAAGATAAGCTTTCCATCTCAAATATCACAGTGAGCTCCTGTTACAGGCAAGAGCTTGAGGCATGTACATAAAAACTGTTGAAAAGTCATGCCACCCCTTCCTGATCGAAGTGCCTGGCACATGTTTCTTCCCTCTGATGCACAAGTGCTCCATTCACAGAGACCTGGCATGAAGAGAATGACTTTGGCTTATGGTGGCCACAGCTCAGACCTTACTGGGCAACCTTTAGAAATGTGAGCAAAAGAGAGTTTTCCCTGGAGCCTTGCACACGATCCCATGGGCCAACAGCTGCCCCTTGCTGCAGGCAGATGGAGCGTGCACATCGCGATGAACTGCAGAGTGAAACCCTATCTGATGATCCTTTCCCATCTACCTTCCAGCAATCTGGAAAAACAGTTCACATCCAGCCCCTCTTCAGTCCAAAGACAGCCCTTCCTCCAGCATTGCTTCCTCTTAATAGGTGGACAACTCCTCAAACCCAACAGTAGGAAATACTTTACCTTTAACAAGTTCCAGCCACTCTAACCAGATTGTCGATAAACAGAGCATATTGTACAGATGGACTAATAACGCAACCCTAATTCAATTGCCTACAACCATCTTCTGTGTACACTCTATTAAAAGCAGCCACTTGGCTTGCAGCAGCTTAGAAACGAGGACAGGGTCCCCTTCTGAAGGAGAGGAGGAAGAGTGCTGACTTTGAGTAGCTGGCAGCTCTGAGACAGCTCCCTCAGCACCACACTTAGAAGCAGCCTGCAATCTTATGCCTGTGTGGTCGCTTGCAGCCCCTTGAACGGTGAAAACGGCTTGCTCTTATCCTTGGCTAACCTTTCAGCCATATGGTTTTTAAGTGACTCATCTACCTGAACCCAAACAGCCTCAGCCACCATCCTGCATCAATATTTTTAGCTGAAGAGAGTATTTCAACAGCAAACATTCAAAGCCTGTTAACCTTTGTTCTTCTCTTTGCCCTGTTGTCCATACAGCCCACACAGAACAAGGGCTCCTAAAAGGAGCAAATGTCCTGGAATTATGGTCAGGTCATGGTCTGGCTATTTGGTGACTCCTTCTGGACTCTGGGCTTGCATTCAACTTCTACATTGATTTTCACATGCTGTTTTTCTCTCAACACTAAGCACTGCACAGGCAGTGGTACAAGCAAGGTTTTGGTATGGGAAAGAGGCATAGAAACCAACACCCGCTGGTATTAATTTCAAAGTTTGCTCTACCTCTTTTAAAGTCAGTCTGCTAGAAGCCATGAGCTGATGCATAGCAAGGGATTATCTTTTGCAGGCAGTACCTTTGAAGTGCACAAGATTCAAATCAGTTGCAAATAGAGGACCTGAGGCCCATCAACAGCCACACTGCTCGGGGCCAGGAAAGTCCAAAGAGCTGGCTCATGCTTCCATCTGCACTCCAGACTGAAGGGATGTAAAGCAGGCTATGTAGTGCCTGGCTCACTTTCTAAATGCCATTTCCCTGTCTGCCCTCATTTCAAGGTGGGAGCTACATAGTTTCTGACACCAAACACTGGGACCAGAGCACACTTGCACAGTGGCGACTGATTAGAAAAAGAACTTTAGAAGACCTCTGCATGTCATTTGCTCCTCATGTTTCCTGCCTTCCTGTGAGAATGCCCGAGAGTCTCTGTGCTCCTTCACAGGGGAATGTATTCATGCAGACCATGGCAATTCCTACTTTTCCCTTAATCTCCTTCCACTGTCAAGTGGGCAACCCAGCATGCCTCCTTTGGGCATCCTTTCCTCTTCTCTCTGCTCCTGGATGGCATTAGTATGCCTGAGAGAACCCATAGCTGCTGAGAACCCCTTTGAAGTTAATATGACTGGATGGCCTATTGTGGCCAACTGTGATCGATTCTCTCCCTGCTCATGGCCCACAGCTCCAGCCCATGGCTTTCTGGGATTAACCTTCTCCTTGCTACTCTCCCTGCCTAATTTTTAATATATCATTTACTTCAGCATTACCCCGGGGCAAAACTTACTGGACACTGCAATGGATGTCATTCATGGTTAGGGCTTGGACTTTTGCCAGAGCTGTCTCTTCCTCTGACATCTAGACAAGTTGTTGGACAGAACTACTTGAGAACTTGCAGCGGTGTTTGCACTTCCAGGATGTCTTTTACAACAGCCACCGAAGGGAGAGAAGACTAGTGGATGAGCAACTAAACATGAAGAGATTCTTATGTTAATACAGCCATGTCCATGTGCTTCTTCAGCAGTGTGTTCAGAAAAAAGAGGCTGTGTGTGTTTATAACTATCTCTTTTGAGAAAGCAGCTGCAATAGCAATGGAAAACTCAATTTAGTCAAAGAACACATTGTGATGAATAATAAAAAATTAGTTAAATCCAGTGCCAGTGCCAGTGACGGGCTCAATAAGCCTAGCTAGAAATAAGTATAACGTGCACAGAGAGGCTGCCTTAAATCCTGTCAGTCCATACCAAAGGAGGGGTTGAACACGAAATTTTATGTTTTAAAGGATTAGGGCTCTCTATATCCACTGCACTGCTGACCTGGCCTGAACTCCTGCTCCCCTTTTAAGCACAGAAAACAGAGGAAAAGTGTAGTCTGAAAACAGACAGCATGGAAGAAGAAAGTGTTTAACACCAGGGAGGTGGTGGAGGCCCCATCCCTGGAGACCCCCAAAGTCAGCCTTGATGTGGTTCTGAGCAACTTGATCTAATTGCGGAAGCACCTGCTTACTGCAGGTGGGGTTGGACTAGATGACCTTCCAAGGTCCCTTCCAAACCAATGCATTCCATGATTCAATTCTATTCTATAATCAATGTTCTAGGCAGAGTCTTCCCAACCTATTTCACCTGTGACCCATGTAAAATCTGAGATCCAGTGCGGTAATTCATTGCAATACTTTATGAACCTCGAACTGCTTTAAAAAGACCCAAGACAGAGATGTCTGATTCGGGAATTTAGCTGACTGATCTTGCATTCAGATAGTGAGCTAAGGAAAAAAAATAAAAATAAAAGGAAAATGTCTGTCAAAGTCCAAATATGCTAATTATCAGGAATTTAATGGAAACTCACTTCCTGACAAATTGCACGTTAAGAAATGAGACAGACAGCTGAATATTTTAATACCAGATCTCCCTAGGGGAAAAAAATAAAAGAAAAATAAAAAAGGAAAAGATTGTTTTTCTCATAAAAACAAATAAAAATCTCATTGGCAAAGTTAGCTCTTGGGAAATAAGGCAAGGCAGCTGCTCATCTCCAGAATGGGTGGTGATGCTTCTAATGGAGACTTGCGGCTAGGCCCATTTTCCTATAATATCCTAATTAAGGACTTGTCATTCATGCAAGGGAGACAGAATGGTTGAAGAGGCACAACGGATAACATGACAAGCTAGCTAGGCCAGCTGACAAGTGGCCCAATGAGTCAGGTCTGAGTGAAAAGTGGAAGAGTGAACACTAGTAAAGTGATTAGAGAGAGCTAAGTTTTGCCAGCTCCATGACGTGTGTTGACAGTGCAGGCTACTCTGGCTTAACTGCCTGCCAAAGAACATGCCAAGACTAGGTTTCTTTTTATGCATTTTTTCCTATTGCTATGCAAAGTGCTAAATGAAGGGCATTTGGTTCTGTCCAGACAGTCCTGGATGGGTTCTTCGGAAAGTGTGACTGATCAGGCTTCCTGCACTCATGGCTACTGATCACCTTGGAGTGCTGCAACAAGAGCAAGCAGCCAGATGAAAACCACATTGCTCACGGAGTTAGCTGTCATCACAATGACTATTCGCAGTACAGCAACAGTCTTGGGTAAGTCTGCAAAGCTTTCCACAGAATTGCAAAAGGTTAGGGGCTGGAAGGGACCTCAAAAGATCATCTAGCCAAACTCCCCTGCCAGAGCAAGATCATCTAGACCAGATCACATAGGAATGCATCCAGGCAGGTCTTGAATATCTCCAGAGAGGGAGACTCCACAATCCAGTCCCGGGCAGCCTGTTCCAGTGCTCTGTCACCCTCACTGTGAAAAAAAATCTTCCTCATGTTTACATGAAACTTCCTATGCCTCAACTTCCACCCATTGTCCCTTGTCCTGTCATTGGGCATCACCAAGGAGAGCCTGGCTCCATCCTTCTGGCATTTGCCCTTTACATATTTATAAACATGAATGAGGTCACCTCTCAGGCTCCTCTTCTCCAAGCTCAAGACCCCAGCTCCCTAAGGTTCTCCTCATAAGGAAGAGGTTCCACTCCCTTAATCATTTTTGTGGCTTTGCGATGGAACCTCTCAAGCAGTTCCCTTCTTGAATTGAGTGGCCCAGAACTGGACACAATACTACAAATGCACTCTCAGCAGGGCAGAGGAGAGGGGGAGGAGAACCTCTCTTGACCTACTAACCACAGCCCTTCTAATACACCCCAGAATGGCACTGGCCTTCTTGGCCATCTGAGCACATTGCTGGCTCACGGTCAACCTTCCATCCACCAGGACCTCCAGGTCCTTTTCCCCTTCACTGCTCTCCATCAGGTCAGTCCCCAACGTATACTGGCACACAGGTTGTTCTTTCCCAGGCACAAGACTCTCCAGTTGCCCTTTTCAAAGCTACAGTGAGAAAAAAGGTTCATTAAGTTTTAAAGAGAGATTAACTTACAAAGAATGGAATGAAAATAAAAACAAACAACCACCCTCACTTGCCAAATTATTCTCTGGTTGTTGCAAAGTTTCAAGATTTATGAACATTTCAGATTACAGACTCATAAACTGATGTGGTTTGGGACGCTATTCAGGAACTATCAAGTCCTGCTTTGTAGGTGCTGGTTATCAGTGGCAAAAGCAAAGTAAGGTAACACAAATCCACTAATCCTCTTTCACTGGAAAGTGAAATCAGCCAAATTATCTCATGCTGGGTAAGAATATCACAGTATCACAGTATCACCAGGGTTGGAAGAGACCTCAAAGATCATCAAGTCCAACCCATCACCACAGACTTCAACACTAGACCATGGCACCAAGTGCCACGTCCAAATGTGCCTTGAACACCTCCAGGGACGGTGACTCCACCACCTCCCTGGGCAGCCCATTCCAGCAGCCAATGACTCTCTCCGTGAAGAACTTTCTCCTCACCTCCAGCCTAAACTTGCCCTGGCGCAGCTTGAGACTGCGTCCTCTTGTTCTGGTGCTGGTTGCCTGAGAGAAGAAGGTAACCTCCCCCTGGCTACAACCACCCTTCAGGTAGCTGTAGACAGCAATAAGGCCCCCCCTGAGCCTCCTCTTCTCCAGGCAAGAAGTGATTCCAGACAAGACAAGAAGTGATTCCAGTTTGGTGGACACACATGAGCTTGATCGTGAAGCAGAGCCCGTGTTCTGACCTTAACATTGCTCCCTGGATACTAGCATCAGCTATAAATGGCCTACACCTGTGGCAAGAAGCAGTAAAGATGCTCCAGTAGCAGGAAAAAATCAGAATTAGCATTAAATGAAAAAACCCCAAAACTAGTACCTCTCCTTACCCTGTCACTGGCCAAAGGTTTTCCTAAAAGCTCAACAAGAGTACCAATGCAGGAAAAGGATAGATCACAGAATCCAGAATGTTATGGGTTGGAAGTGACCTTGAAAGAATCATCTAGCTCAACCGCTCTGCCAGAGCAGGATCACCTAGAGCAGGTCACACAGGAACGTGTTCAGGCAGGTTTTGAATTCCAGAGAAGCAGACTCCACAACCTCTCTGGGCAGCCTTTTCCAGTGTTTCGTCACCTTCACAGTGAAAATGATTTTCCTTATGTTGATGTGGAATCACCTACGCTCCAGCTTGGACCCACTGTCCTATCATTGGACACCACTGAGAAGAGCTTGGCTCTGTCCTCCTGACACTTGCTCTTCACATATTTACAAACATCAATGAGATCGCCTCTCAGTCTTCTCTTCTCCAGGCTAAAGAGACCCAACTCCCTTGCCAGGGCGATGTTCTACTCTCTTAATCATGCCAGATCCCAGAACAGCAACCACATCAGAAGCCTCATGTGGAAGAGCAAGCTTTGTAAAAAGCATCAGACAACATTTAGAAAGCTTAGATTAACAAACAACTCTCCTCCCTGTTACTGCACACAAAATACCACAGCAGCCCTCTAACAGCCAGTGTTCAGTTTCTGTTCAGCTGCGCAGTTTTAAAACAGTTCTTAACTGTTCAACTTCCATATCTAAAGATGAGACTACCCTGGGTCTCATGACATTTAGACAACCAAATGGAGTTTTTGAATTGAGATCAAAGAGAGGGGTTGAACAAGGCCATGAATGTGGTGGATTAGAAAGTGCTAACAATGTCCTCAGAAGCAGCTGCCCTAGGATATATGGCACCAGAGAGAGGGAAAACACTGACAGTAACTAAGACAGATGCATTAAGATGAGTACCTCTAAATTCTTAGTCAAAAACATCTCCAGCTGGCTCCCAGAATTTAACAGGGGATTTAATTGGCACTATATAGAATCAAGTGCATTAATTTTTATTTTCAAGGACAGCGGTAAAGTTTTGATTTCCCAAACAGCAAGGATATCTCACTGTCTTCAAATGGCAGCCAAGACTGTGACTGTAGAGTAGCTCAAGTCCCACACCTGCTAAGGAACAGGAAAAACTCCTAGATTAGAACTCCTCACTCCTTCCTTCAAGCTCAGGCAGACTCCATTTTCTCACTGCGTACCAATTACCTTCAGCTCCACAGAACCATAAGACTGTTGAGGTTGGAAGAGACCTTTCAGATCATCGGGTCCAACTGCTTGCCTAGCGCTCACCACTCCATCACTACTGCTAAGTCACCATCACTAAACCATGTCCCTTAGCAGTACATCCATCCATCTTTTAAATACCTCCAGGGAAGGTGACCCCATCACTTCCCTTGGCAGCCTGGGAAGCTGCCAGGTTTGTTGCATGTGAGAAAAGACCAACATTCACCTCACTCCAATCTCTTTTCAGGTAGCTGTAGAGGGTGATGAGGTCTCAACCTTCTCTTCCAAAGACTAAACGACCCCAGTTCCTCAGGCATTCCTTGTAAGACTTCTGCTCAAGGCCCTTGACCAGCTTAGTTGCTCTTCTTTGGACATGCTCCAGCAGCTCAATGTCTTCCTTGTAGTGAGAGACCCAAAACTGAACACAGTATTCAAGGTGTGGCCTCACCTGTGCCAAGCAGAGGGGATAATGACATCCCCATACCTGCTGGCTGCACTATTCCTGATAAGAGCCAAGATGCCATTGGCCTCTTCTAATCCTGTCCTGCTATGCTGGCTGCCAGGAATGCTTTGAACAGGAGGCCAGTGTCGAGGGTGACCTAGGATCACACTGTAGAGTGCTAACAGTTTGCATGCATGGTGAGTTGGTACAGAATGGAGTTGTTTTGCTCTTCCTAAGGCTGCAGCAAGCCTTTGGAACATCGACACTTTCTGTGGCTTAGGCTAACAGGAGTGGTAACTTAAAAAATCCAACAAGCCACAAATGTAACAGCCTTCTAAAGGCAATCAAACAAAAGCATCTGAACAGCAACGAACACAGCGTATACTTGAAAAAAAAATAATTCACAAACCCTAAATTCCAGCGGTTGCTGATGTGTGAGGTGTGACATAACACCATTACACAAACACTTAAGGAAGGAAGCAATGAGGAGGGAGTGCAGCTGAGACTGCAGGGATGCATACTGTCAGAGCAGCACACCCTGAAATCCAACCTGAGCACCAGATTTCACCAGCTCAGATTTCATCAAAAGAGATCTGAACGTCTGAGAGGACTTCAGAATACCAAGTTCAGGATGGTGGTTTGGATGGAGAGGCATAAGGAATCCTGAACAGTAACACTGGAGTTTTGCCAGTATCCCTAAATCTGGGGCCATGGTTGCATAGCCCTGTCCAGTACCAAAGCTCCTGGTAGCAGAAGAGTGCTGGAAAGCTCTACCTGTACCTACTACGTTCAGGTGCTTTGCAACACCAGTGCAGCACTAATGCTATTTCAATCCCTTGCACCACAGCCTAGCTTCAACACGTTTTAAACACAGAGGGACACACATTTTCTAGCAGCTACTGAAAATATAAATGAGGTAGAGAGTTGAAAAAGAAAAAGCCAAGAGCAAGGGAGCATGGCCAATTTCCAAAGGTGGTGCTAGAGATTTTATTTCTTAACAAGTTCTTCATCACACAGCTCCTGGGCGGCAGGGATGGTGACATGTGAGGGGACATACAAATCTCATTTTGAATCAGAGGTGAAGAGAACTCCCCACCCCCAATCTTGTTAATCTACAGAGTTTCTGGAAAGGCCAGTATTTTAAGAGATTGTAGTTTCCCTTGCAGTTCCCAGCATTACCCTCAGACAGCTAAAGAGGCTAGCAGTTCTTCCCAGGGCCCTCACACCAAATGCCAGTATTCTGGACCTGCAGCCCCTTCTCTTCGAGTGATTTTGAAGGAGTCTCTGCCTTGGAAATAAGAATCTGTAAAGAAAGAGCTGGCTTTCAACGCTGCAGGCAGTGCAAATGCAGGGACAGACACTCATGTGCCTGTTTTCCCAGAAAAGGCTTCAGGTGGGGACAGGACAGTCTTGTGGAGATATGCAGAGTCCAGCACAGAGATACAAAGATGATTAAGGGAGAGGAACGTCTCTCTTACGGGGAAGAGCCTGAGGGAGCTGGGGCTCTTCAGCTTGGAGAAGAGGAGCCTGACAGGTGACTTCATCAATGTTTATAAATATATAAAGGGTGAGTTCCGGGATGATGGAGCCAGGCTCTGCTCAGTGATACCTGATGACAGGACAAGGGACACTGGGTAGAAGCTAAGGTGTAGGAAGTTCCTTGTGGAAGGAAGAAGAGGAAGAATTTTTTCACAGCAAGGGTCACAGAGCACTGGAACAGGCTGCTCAAGGTGGGTGTGGAGTCTCCCTCTCTGGAGATACTCAAAACCTCCCCGGATGCATTCCTGTGTGATCTGGTCTAGGTGAGCCTGTTCTGGCAGGGGGGGTTGGACTGGATGAACTTTTGAGGTCCCTTCCAGCCCTTGACATTCTGTGATTCTGTGATTCTGATTCTGTGAAGTATGAGACACAGATGTGCGTCCTTATCTACATATGAGGTTGATGTATTGCCTGGTAATGCTGTGCTGGACTGGATCACAAATGCATTTGAGTGGCAGTGCAGAGGCTTCAGTAAACAAGCTGGTAGGTGCTCTTTCAGCAAGCAAACCTCCCAGAGACCACAAGAAGATAGGCTGTGCTCAAGCCAGAGCAACAGATGGCTTCCCTCCACCCAGATACTCTCCTTTTCATTCCCTGTGTGATCCCCGTGTATCCACAGGCCACGCACACGTCAGAACGAACCTTCTGCCTTTTTAGTAGCCAAGAATGATGGTTTTACTTTCATCTTTCAGTACAAATTCTAAAAGGAGACAGGCAAAAGGGAGGTGTGGGGAAAGACAATATTTTGATAGTGTGCAATAATGAAAAAAATGACAGAAGCCACAGACAGAGGAGCAAAGAGTCTCCCTGCTTCTTATGCACAACGATAGATGAAAGGGAATGGATGAGGGATCAGGCAGTAGGCAGGTTGCATGCAGAACAGGCAATGCACAGCCTCGGTCCACTGGGACCACCAAGTTTTGATGAGTACACCTGCAGTTGCTGCATCAGTCTTGTGCTATTCCTGAATTCTTGGCTAGCACAGGTGAGGCCATGTTGCACTTTTTCTGATGTTTCTGTGCAGCGTGGTAATCTAGCCTTAAACAACCCACTCTATGACTGCTACTTCATCTGGGCCAGCTGACTGATGTGCTGGAGAAGGAAATCCCACTGCCTCCTTCAGAAAGTGGGCCATTAATTAAAGGATCTTCCACCTTCTAGATCATACCTGCAAAGTGGACAAATGATTTTGCTGCTGGGTAGTATTCAGCGCAGTAACCTACTAAGCCTATGTCAGGACAGACTAAGTAGCAGTTAGAACTTGAAAATGAAACGAGACCTCCAAAGGACTTTGGGGGTGGCAGGGAAGAATCCTAGTGTCTGCCAGATGAGATCCACTGCTCCATTTACATTTCACAGCTGCCCACTCACTTGTATGAAATAGCACAGAACATCTGAATTAGCTGAATTAGTAGATGGAGATCCAGTCCAGTTCACAGGAGACGGCATCCACATCTCATTACTCTTGACCTCATGCGGTCATTCAACACCCTCTTACCTGTAGCTGACATTTCAGCAGAAAAGCCAAGGTTGAAAGCAGCCTACTCTTCCTCCCACTTAAGGAAACCCTTCACTACCCAGGAAAGGCAGAAGAGCAGGGGGCTGGCACAAGTACATACTGGTGCTATCTAGTAGCTGCACTACCACATTTTTGGTAGGACCTTCCTGTCTCTCTCAAAACATCCTTGTTCTACTTTGGAAAGAAGAGATGGAAAGAAGCTTTTAGGACCAACAAGGGATCCTGTGAGGGTTTATTTAGTCCTCACAGGGATTGCTCATTCATTCTTAATCGAGTTAGCCTGCTGCTCCTTGGAAGCATCTCTCAACTGCCCCAACTCATGCTTCCTTCCAAATGTGGCTGTCCCTTGAGCCCTTCCCCTTTTCCTGCCTCCTGCTTGCTTCTGTGAGCATTGTCACTATTCTCCTCTTCAACACCTGTGACCTTAAACGTCGCTAACTTTTCTCCTCCTGCTCTTCCACTCCACATTCATCCTGTTCCCAGCCCTTTTCTTTTTCCTAATGGAAACAGCATTCTGGCCAGAGCCTTCTGTCACAACAAACACTGTTTTCTGAAGCCCCGTGGGAAAGATGGGATCATTACATGCCAGGACACGTGTTCTCTCCATCATTATGCAAGTCAGTGCTGGAGCCATTTTGTTTCAATTTGCTTCTCTTCAGGGCCCAAGGATCTGCTCACTCATTATACTAAATGAGGTGGTTTCCCAGCTTGAAAGTGCATTTTTAAAAATCTTACTCTGCTTAATGATTCTTTTTGTTAATTTTAAATAGATTTTTAGAATCATTCTTTCTGCTGGTAAAGGACCCACAGCAGTGGAAACTGTGTTTGGAGCTTCTGCTCCATGTAATGCATTCTTAATGATTGGAATACTTATCTGGAGGAATGTCTCTTTCTATAGGTGGGATATCTTTCACGCTCCTGATTAACACAGAACATCACTCAGCACAAGAACTTTTCCTTACAGGGAACTGTGAATTAAAGAGACATTGTGTAGAGTGCCAGGACACCTGAAATTCAAATTCAAATCAACGGTTTTGCAACAGGTAATCCAGGTGACAGGCCTATTGCTCAGGATCTGGTTGTGAGGGAAATACAACCTCAGAGATTGCTTCTTAAAGGTCGCCAGCTGTGAGTGTGTTCAGTCTGCTGATGTGTGCTGATAGGGCACAGGTGTTCAGGGAGAGTCTGGCTGCCAATGCAGGCCACACACCTCCCTGAGACTTGGCTCCTTCCAGAAGAAGGTCATGTGTATGTGCCAGCCCATGTCTTTGCTCAGAGTGCCTCAGAGCTGCCTTCAGCGACAGCAGGGATCGTTCATTGCTGGTGGGGGACTATTTCAATAGATACTCCTGCTGTTCAGCCATCCCTCACAAAGGCTGTGGGCCAGGGAGACCTGCTGGCACAGCCACAGCCCAGCACACAAGAGCCTAAATGGCCTCAAAAAAGCTGCTTCCTCAGACCTGCTTTTTAGGATGAAGCTAGGTTCAGATGAAAGGTAATAAACTGCAGAGGCAATGGAGTTTCCTTCTCGCTGCTCTTTGCAGAAGGGCTCGTGCTGTATGGTCCATTCAAGAGTGATGTGGCACAGACTGCAGGACAGTAATTGCTGTGACACCAGTTGCTGCACATAGGAAAGGTGGCATTGGAGACATCCTCCTCTGTGCTAGCAGCATCAAATGTTACTAATAGCTCGGTCATATAAAAAATAGATTTAGAATTGGTGAAAGATGGGGGAAGCAAATCCATATCTTAAGGTATTTCTGTCATGTTTATCTTAGTTTTTTTCCCCTCTGCTTCTTTTTTTGAATTGACTTGATGGGTGACAGAAGGCAGACAAGCTCTTTGGACCAGAAACTATGTCTTGTCAAGAGTGTGTAATGCATGCACAAAACATGCTTGTAAACATCATGGCGCCTCCAAGTTCTACCTGACAGAAGCAATAACATCTCCAAAAAATGGACAAATCTTAAATAGCACCACACTCAGGCAGTGTCTAGGATACATCCAAACCAAAAAGACCTCATCACCAAGATACTCTCCTTTTCCACCACAGTTAAACATCAGTAGGCTTCCTGGTGGGGATGAAGAGTTGGGAACTCCATGGGAATCAATACAAGACAAATGCTTAAGAGCCCAGGAAATGCTGAAATCGAAGCAGTGAGTGCAGGAGAGGGGACCACTGAGTGATGCTCAAATTGCACACTACAGATAAAAATATTTAATCAATGTGCAATGTTTTCAAAGAGTGGATTCAGTGAGTATTTGTCACCACTGAATGGCACGTGCTAAAACGGAAGAGCCAAAGACATTTGTACCACTTCAGAATTCAATGGGGGGTTTGCAGGGTGATAATTCTCTTCTTGTCCAGCTAATTTAATCCTTGGACTAAGAAGTGTTCAGCTTGCTGTGTTCAGCTGTATTTCTTCCAACAACCGTCTGTTTTTATATATGAAACTGGAGTAATCATTCAAGTTATTTACTCTTCCTTTCAAAGGGAACTGCATTTTAACAAGGGCTGAAGTACAGGAGTGCACTGGGGAGCCCTCTGACAAGTTACCTTGTTGAAACTGAATAGCTGACAATATTCCTGGGGAGTTGTTCTCCACCTGAGGGCAGAAGCTACCATTTTTACCCCCAAAATCACACCATGTAAGGCTAGATTTCCTATTGATTGCTTCTGATAGCAATGGTAAACATAGGATCTAAGCTGTAATAGTTGGTTAATTTTATTGAGCTTGGGTACTGAAAAGCCCTGGAGGCATCTAAAGTGGACTTTAATACTTTTGTTTAACAATTTGCATCTCTTACTGTCTCTCTCAATGTGTTTGCACCTGTTTAATCTTCTATAAACCCTTATCTCTGTCCTTCTGATGTATACAGAGTACATTTGAGGAGGGCAGCAAACAGAAATGGGAATTCTTGGTAAATAAAAATTGGACACATCCCTCGAAGGAAAGACATTTCTTACCCACACGGCGCTCTGAGAGCAGCACGCTACGCTGCGCAAGCAGGGGGTCACAGTGCAGACACCACGCCAGACTACATACAGCAAAAGCACCACACTGAAGTCTGCCTCGGGCAACCATTTATTATTGCATGACACGCTTCTGAAAAATACTGATGCAAAAGATGCTAGCAGTTTTGCCACACGCTCAGATTTTCAAAAGCAATGCCATTGTCTAAGCAGAACTGGGCACGTTTCTGGCTGTTGTCAGGCGAATTCTCACTTCGTAGTGTAAGGGGAAAGGAAATAATTTTGTTACTTTGATGAAGATGCCTTGCAGGTTTTGACAAACTCAAGTCCCTCCAGGGTGCTTACTGGCCATGAAGCTCTTTCATATCTCATTCATTATCGGAGAGAGACAGGAAAACACTTCCTCATTTCTCTTGCGTGTGAGTAAATTAGTGAAAACCACAGAGACTCGGTTTCATTAAAAGTGATGGAGTGAGACTGGCTGCAGCCACTGCGCAGCGGGGACCGCGCTGAGCTGACTCAGTGCGGTCTGCCCAGCAGAAGCAGGAAAAAAAGATTAGCTGGAAATTTCTCTATTGAAGCACTAACTGCTTACTGCAGCCAAATGCCAAGACAGCTTGATGCTGTAAAACCTGAACTCTGAGCCCTCAACTCAAAAGCTAGTTGAAAGTTTCACGTTCCTCAGCTCCATCATTCCACAGATTGTAGACCTCCATATGCTAGACCTGAATTTCCCTGCTAGTTTCCAACTGATGCTATTACCATCACCAACTGTTATAGCCTCTACTAAGTGACAGCCAATGGGTAATATTTCTGAAGAATTTCTCCTCACGAGTTTTCCAGGGGAAGAAAAAGCCCCCAAACCCAGGGGATTAACTTCAAGCCCAGCTGTCTCATACTCAAAAGCAAGGAGACTCTTGAGGAGCAAGCAAAGTGGGACACACCATCTAAGCATCAGCTAAACCTCTGTCACTGCGCTGAAAACTTGTCTAAAAACTTCTGCTTTTGCTGAGATTTTCACTGTTGCTGTGCAGCCCCATGACCAGCAGCACCACCACAGGTTAAGAGGGACAATGCTGATGGGAGATGATACTCCTGCCTGTCTGCTGCCTGAACTTGCTTGGCAGGAGTGCCACTGACTACTGAGGTTGTGGTCCAACTGGTGTTTTTTACTGGTGATTTTCATGAGAGCAGGAAAATACAGGTGGCTGGCATGAGATAAAACCTTAGGTTACAATTATATGTGAACGTGCTGAAATCCACATGGAGAAGAATCAGAGTGAACTGTAGGTTAGAGAGGCAGCCTTTAATTTCAGAAGTAGGGCAGCAAGGGAGGAGGAGTAATTGGGATCACTCTATACCGAATGTCTCGGTGCCAGCAGACAGCATGATGCATACCAGCCTCATCACAACATTAAGCCCTCAAGTCAGGGTCTAAGCTCTCTGCTGGCATTAAATGATTATCTGACAGTACGTTCAAGAGAAGCCTAGAACTGGTAATAGAGGGACTGCTGCGGTCTGCGACTTAAGCATGCCCTGATTTCTAAATGTGGCACGCTACCTACCTGTGCTATCTTTGACTCAGTGTACTGCTCCAAGTCCCTCCATACGATACCTTTTTCTTCCTAGCTCCTGCTGTCCTCAAAAATGGCAAAAGAATCACCTTTAATCAAAATCAAGCCATCGGCAAGTTATTGATTAAAGTGTAAGTCCTGATTCTTGTGATGAGTTAAAAAATCCACACGGTTCAGCTTGTCATAAGACCCCCGACCAGGTGGCGTAACCCTGTTTGGATGACTTAACACAACTGACTCTAGCTCTACTTAGCTCAAATTTCCAGAAAATCTGTGTTCCTACTGAGCGTGATAATGCACTGCACATGCTCCTTTCCCAGTGTTTTCTCTCCAAGAAAGCTCTCATCCTTTTGTAAGCTATTCTCTGGTGAGCACTGTCACCTCGTAAAGCTCGCATCTCACAGAAGCAGAAGTCATGGACACTTCACGAATTACTCATCAGACACATGAGAATGTGAGATTTGGGGATGTCCAGCACACAGTTCACCCAGCTGGGTCCTGCTACCAAAGTATGCAGACACAGGGATCATATGCTTTACTCTGCTGAGCTTGCATAGCAGTTAAAGGCTTACTGGAATATTCTAATACAAGAAATTGGTACTTTCCTGAAAGTTCAGTGCAGAATCTAACTAAATTAGAACATTGTTGTAAAAGAATAATAATGACAAAGTCTGTATCATTCATTGGTTTGCTAAGGGATATAAAAACCCAAAGTATAAACAATCCCTTCTCTTGGGCACTGTCTCTCTGCTTCTCTCTCTAATCTCTTCCACTAACCTTGGCTGACTAGGTAACATGTAAGCCTTGCTAGTTGTTTTCTGCCTGGGGAGAGAGAGGGTGGTGTTGGTCCCCTCTGGGCTTCCTTTGTCCAGGTGGGCAGACTGGATTTCTGTATTCTTTCTAAATTGTACATAATTGTAAATATATGTGTATTTACTCTATATATATGCTTGTAAATTTAGATTTGCTGTAAAATGTAGCTTTATCTTACTTCCAAGCCTCCTGAGCTGGTCTGACAAATTTCAGTTGGGTGGGTGGGGAAGTTCCCAACCCACCACAGCTCACATCTGCAGGGAGCAGGGAGTAACAGGCAGGCTGAGCTGTGTGCACATTCCATCCTTAGAAGAACACAGATTCAGAGATTACACTGGGTTGGAAGGGACTGCCAAAAGTCATCTTATCTGACTCCCCCTGCTATGCGCAGGGACACCTCCAACTACATCAGGCTGCCCAGGGCTACATCAGTGTCTCCAGGGATGAGGCCTCAACCACATCTTTGGCCAACCTGTTCCAGTACTTTGCCACTCCCATTGTGAAGGACTTTCTCCGTGTCTCCAATCTAATTCTGCCCTGCTCCAAACCACTGCCCCTCATCCTACCACTACAAGTCCTTCACTGGCCTTCCTATAGTACCTTCAGGTACTGAAACATAATCATAAGGTTTCTCCAGAGCCTTCCTGTCTCTAGACTTCATATGGGAGGTGCTAAGCCCTATGATCATCTTTGTGGTGCTCCTCTGGATCTGCTCCAGCAGGTCTATTTCCCTCTTGAGTTGGGAGTTTCATAGCTTGATACGTCTACTGGTGCTAAGGCACCAAACCTCACCCCAGACACTTTTATCTTTGTGACCTCTGTTCAGCTGATTACAGAGGACTGTTCTTCAGCCTTTCAGCTGAATATCGTATGTGTCAGTGCAAGTTTTTTCGCACCTAGCAAGAAGATGGCAAACCAAAAATGCAGAAGTATGATTTGCTCTTCTACCTGGAGATCCTTGCAACACAAAGCATGGTAAACCAGTCAGAGAAAGACAAAGCAGTTCTTTTTACACAACTCAGCAAATCAGCCAGTCTCTGAGGTGAAAAGGTAGAAAAGCACAACCTAAAGTATCTACTACTCCTGGACATCACGGAAGGCAGTGCTTTTTTCACATATGAGGGAATTAGGAATATTTTTCTCACTGAAAACTGTAGCAGGCATAATGCTTCTGGTGAAAATAATCCAAACCATCTCTTCTCCAAGATGACTGATAAGACAACAGTACAGTGCTGTTGATGTGCAAGTGGGCTGGGATAGGATGGGGAGACAGGAACATCTGCTCTCTGACAAGATGCCTGATGTAGGCTGCCAACAGAACAACGCCAACTGCAGATAAGTCATCACAAACTACCAGGTACTTGAATCCACCTAGGCTAGAAAAGCTTATTTGCAGGTGGGAGGACAGAACAGTGCATGATGTGGAAGGTATGATGCTGCCCACAATATGCCCATGAATATACCTTCAGTCCACACAATCTGTGCAACTCCCAGAGATACTACATGTCCTGCTACGAAATACATTACTTTGAGCTGCACGACCCCAAACCCACCTTCATTTCACAGCCCATTGCCAGTGCTCCTCAGCGCAGAAAGTTAGTCCACGTGAGTTATTCTCTCATCAGTACCCAGGAGATATATAGGCTGCACTTAAATTTCGTGTTTGGGAAGAAATACCAATACTCTGCTGGAACGTCAACCCTTCACTGCTAGCAAGAGCAGTTTTGTCAGAGTGTTGTCATAAAACAGCTGCTCTGTTCCTCTTGAGAGGCAACTATACTTCAGCAGTGGGAAATGGTTCCCACATAGTCAGCAAGACTGTGGCCTTGCTCCAAAGCGTGGTGGTGTCCTTATGAGGCAGGTCTAGGCAATATGGAGCTGTTCTGGTGACTCAGGACAAGGTCCCCAAAGGAAAAAGCATGTGTTTCTGGCAGAAGTATGACTCATGCCCTCCTCTCTGGCCTTGCTGACAGAAAGAAATGGGTGTGCAGAGCTTCCCCTTGCCCAAGCAGCTCAACTCAGCACTAGAGAAGGATATTAATATTTCATGGAGGGAAGCAATGGGACTGACTGGACCTATTTCTCTGCAAATCAAGTATGAAGCAAGAAGGGAGAGACAAGCTAGAGGGGAAAATGAAAGCATTATCTGAAACTTTTAGTCAGTTCTTTTTTGCATGAAAGAGCTGGTAAAAGATGCCCCTCTTACAAAGAAACCAAAAAAAACCCAAACCTGTTTCGAAGCAGCTGGATTCAGTGACGCATCCCATCTCCAGTAGGAAGTAGGATCCACCAGGAGTATGGTGATGACAGTGGGCTCTGAGTCTCTACTGGAAAGCTACTATTGAACCACCTAACAAAGACTCAGCATTTTGTTTCCTTGCTTTTGCAGGCTGGTGTGAGACACAAGCGTAGGATAATTCTGCTTCACAAGTAAGGTCTCTCCTGGAAACTTCCACCTTATTTACTTCTCTGAAGTGTTTTGCCTCTGAGAAAGCCTTCATACAGTGCACAGACCAAACATTTCATCTTTCTTTGTTTCAGCAGAACATTTAGCAGAGAAGCACAGTGTGTGAAGAAGGAAATCGTGCGTTTGCCAATTCATAAAATTGACCCATTCAATCTTGTCTATTTCCAACCCTCCAGCACTCAGCCTTATGTACGATGTGCACAAACAAAAGATGAGCCTAAATACAGCCTTAAAAAAACCACCCCAAACATACATATCTATGCCATGGCGAATTGACTCAAGGTACACTTCTAAGGGGTGCTCACAGATGCGGGCAATGCATCTGTTTATGTTCTCTGGTCAGTAACAAAAAACAGAACTGCCAAGAAATACATAATTCAGCCTTACCCAAACTCACTGACTTCATATTAAACTCTTAGAAAGAAAAAATCCAAACAACAATTACAGAGAAACATCTGAGAAGGTAGAAACTAAATGTGCATGTAATCTGTCCACAGTTAGTCACCTTCTTTTAGAAGGGAAAAAAATACACCCCAATTAAAAGTCCTTTCACCACACAACTGTGACCATGGCTCTGCTACCACAAGGCATCCAGTTTCAGCAGGTTTCCCAGTTTCTGGTTTGTTCTGGGATGCAGGGAGTTTCCTCTCAGTTGCTTGCATTGGATGCCATGCTGGCAGGGTGAGGGTTAAATCACAGATTTTTTTTTTTTCTGATTCCAGCTATTTGTTTTCACCACAGCTTCAATACTTTTACTCCAAGAACTGAAAATACAGTTCTGGAAGAGCAGAAGCACAGAACATCTGCAGTGTGGACTCAGACAGACATCAGCTGGGGGCAGATAACCACAAAGGGACACAAAGTCTGCAATTTAATAAGCCAAGTCATTTAACTGTGAGCCATGAAGGCAGAACAAAGTGGTCACTGTATGATAGAGACTATACAAGATTGCTTTATTCCTGTTTGTGTTGAGGTAGTCTCTTGTTTATACCACTACCTCAAGTATTTCAAAAGCTCAGTGACCTCACCTAGCCAGTTGGAATCTGCCATGGAAAACTTATTCGCAACTATCCTAACACTCCTCCAAACACAAAACATGCTGGGATGAAGAAAGGGAACCGATCCTTCCTCCCCCTGTTCTGCACCTGATTCTGTTCCCCACTATTTCTTGGTGTCAGTTGCTCCTCTTCTGCAAGAACCTGTGTGCTGGTGCACAAAGCACAACAAACGCCAAGTCAGAAATACAGCAGCAAAGCTACCAACTTTCCATCTGCAGAAGCCAGACAGTATCAGCGACTGTCTGTTTGTGCACTGGCTTCCTTGTAGTGGCATGTTTACAATTCCACCTCAAGTGCCAGTGAGCCAAAGGAAACAGCTTTAATATGGTTCCGTTGCAGTACTAGCCCTTCTCCTGTGGCTGACACAACTCTTATGATGACAGTAACTTTTCTGTTATGGCTGAGATGAAGCATGGTGTTGTCATCAGAGCTCAAAGACCCATAAACTCACCCTGAGAGCTTTTCACAGGAGGCTCACCCAGTGTCTTGGGACCATAAACAAACTTGCACTGAAGTAAAATTTGTAAGAATTACAACTGGTGATTTCTATTCAAGCTCATACAGACATTTTGCAATCCGAATATCTAAAACCAGCACGTGCTTGTCCAGTGAGGCCTTACCAAATGGGTTTTCTCAATAAACTAAGGGGGTGAAAAACCCTCTCTAGACTTTCTTATTTCTACGCAGATTTTTATTTGACTTGGATAAAGTATTAAAATGTGCCTTCATAGAAGAATAAAAGAGAGCTGAGGGATGAAGATTTGACCATGCAGAACCATAAAGTCGTTGAGGTCAGAAAAGACCCTTAAGATCATTAAGTCCAACTGTCAACCCAACACCATCATGCCCACTGAACCATGTCCTTAAGTGCTGTGTCTACGTGGTTTTTGTGCACCTACAGGAATGGTGATCCAACCACCTGTTCCAATGCCTGATCACTCTTTCAGTAAAGAAATTTTTCCTAATATCCAATCTAAACTAGACCAACTTGAGGCCATTTCCTATCCCTAGTTACTTGGTAGAAGAGACCAAAATGCACCTCACTCCAATTTCCTTTGTCAGGGAGTTGAAGAGAGGGAGGAGGTCTCCCCTCAATCTCCTTTACTTCGCACTGAACAATCCCAATTCTTTCAGCTGCTCTTCATATGACCTGTTCACCAGCCTTCTCAAGTTGACTATAGATATGTATATCTATACATATGAATTAAAGAACGTTAACCCATGCACTCTGATGGACATGGGAAGAAGAAGATGTATTTATTTTGAGTGTAGCAAGTCCTTCATCATTGTTTTCGTAACTTCATCAGTTTAATAATTTGATCATAAAATGGCTATCAGGTTGGTCATGCATGACTTTCACTTTGTAAAGCCATGATGATTGCTCACAATCACATTCCTGTCTCTTATGCAATTAAAAATGGTTTCCATGAGCCATTGTTATGCTCTGGTAATGCTTCAGCAAGAAGCTGGGGAGAAGACGGATGAGAGCAATCAATTTGGACATAGAATACTTTTCATTGTTAGGCAGGAATGTTCCCAGCTACGCTAGGAACAGTGATGCAGAAATCTGCACATCAATATTTACTCTCCACAGCTGGGAAAGAAGGACAATGGCTTGAGAATAAAGCAGTAAGAAACCTGAAAAGCTCAGTCCTGGTTCAGACAAATTTTTTTTAAGAGACCAAGGCATGAGCAGTCATGCCCAGTGGTTAGGATCAATGTCTGCAGCCGGATGCAGATCAAGGACAGGAACAAAACTAGAAAGTGATGTTAGAAGATAGAAGGTAAGATGAAGATTCAGAACAATATTCAGAAGCTGAGGAGCCACTACAAATCCAGCCTTCATTAATCACAGAAGTCAACCATCCAAGGTGCCCATCCACAGCTACCACTGTTCCACTAAAACGCCACCTCATCTAGTAACTGCTTGGGGTCTTAGTTGAAGGACAACTACTTTGAAGGTCTTTGACCACTAGTTTTGTTCAAAAAGTCAAAAATAATTCACTTGTGAGAAGAGGGAAGGGGAGCCATGGGCATATTACACTTGGCTTCATAAGATACTTCCTGCAGTTTTTTGATCCTGTGCATTTTTCTATTGGGTGATGCCTACCAATGCCAATCTTCCAATCCTCTAGAGAGAGGTGTAGCTAGGAAAGAACATCTTACTTGATTTGCCAGTGCACTCTATGGGAGAAATCAGAGGACAACTCTAGCTTAGAAAAGTTGAACAGGGAAGAATTTAACTGATTTGGATTTATTTTGTTTTCAAGAGGGAGGTGGAGGGGGTGGCAATAGAGTTGGAAGATACACTGAGTCTTCAGGGAAGCGTGACGACTCAGCTGTCACCAGGCACAAATTCAGGGGCTGCATGCAGAAAATGGGTGCACCCACAAGGTTTCAGGGCACGTGAAGGGAGGTGGCTGAGCTGGCAGCAATGCAAGTATCTTCCATAGTGACAATGAAAATTGTCATTTTTGGAGTGAGACACATCCTCCTGGTGCGGTAGCTCTCTCAAAACCCAATTACACCAGCTCCTGATTTGATCCATATTAGGTATGCCTCAGTGATGGACCAGCTTGGCAACAACTCTGTCTGCAAGAACTCGCATCGGAAGAGTGAACCCCCAGCAGCAAAAACAATCAAAAAGCAGGCAGGAGCAAGGCTAATCCATTTAAGTGAGACTAAAACAGCTTTTATTATTAATAATAATAAAAAATAGGCTTAACTAGTGATGCTAGAAATTATCTGTGTCGGTCAAGAAAAAAACACAGACCATGCAGCTACTGAGTACTTAGTTCTGTGGAGATGGAGGGAAGAAAAAGGAGAAGGGAGTTTGAGGAGACTTGGAAAAAGGCAATAGACTATCAGCTCTCCTACTCGCTCACAGCTCTCCATTGGCTTCACCCCATCAACTCAGAAATCAAAGAGCTTCAAGCATCAGATATTTGCGTCTGCTCCATCTTCATCACAGCCAGGCACAGCCCCACGATTAAAAGAATGGAGAAATAAGGAGCTTACAAATTCACTTTCCCCAGCTGATACGGTGACTCACTGCACCGAGTTATCGATCCACAGGTCTGGCCTCTGCCGATAACTACACGCCACAGGGGTTAATTTAACTCCTCATCACCTGGCACAGCCTCAGACACTTAGCAGAGAACAGTTATAAATTACAGAGCCCTCCAAAGGTGGAAGGCAGGAGAGTAATTTTTTTTTTTTTACCAGGACATTTCCTTTGTTGCCCATCCTCCTGCAACTGGATATGCTTTGCTGCTTCCAAGTCTCATTTGTTTTCTTCCTGAAATTATATTGCAGTGCTCTTCCAAAGCACAAACAGCCTACAGGACACTGTAAATTAGTCACAGAAATAGAGTAAAAAACGACTATCCTTCCAAAGCAGCCAGTTATTTTATATCAGATACGAGCATGCATGCATGTGCAGGCATATAGAGACCAAGGAAAGAAGTTTCTGCAGTGAAGTTTGAAGTAAACATAAAACTCATCTTTGTGGGTACAGGTTGCTACTGGGAAGATTCGGACTGGATGGCAGAAAAAAATGTTTTCACCATTTGAACTATTAAACATTGGAATAAACTCCCAAGGGATGTGGTGAATTCCTCTCTATCAGACAGTTTCAAAGCCCAGCTTGACAGGGTGCTGGGCCAGGTAATTTAAACTAAATTCTTACCATGAAAGGTTGGACTGGATGATCCTTGAGCTCCCTTCCAAGCTGGTTGTCTATGAATCTACGAATCTTACAGAAATGTTGGTGATTTTAGGAATAGCAGTACCTTGGAAGAGTGTAACAATGCTAACTGAAAGGATGCTGGGATACGCAGAGTGTTAGTGATAAGTTCTTCACCTCGATATGGCAACAGTGTACAGCAAGTTGGGAGGAAAAAAAAAAAAAGATGGAAGTTTCCTCAGTTTAAAACTTCCTTGTTCAGTCTAAACCTTGACTGATAATAAACCCATTAAATTATAACCAGCAGGGACAAAATTTAGTACTGTTCAATCCTTGCAAGTTTGTCAGTTGCATCAAATAGATGCCTGAGTTTCACAGATGCTCGCCATGGTATCTCTCATCAAAATTTCTGGTGAATATAATTCCATAGGAGAACTGAACTGAAAAATCTGATTATCTATTAAACTCTGTGCTCCTAAAACATTAACCACCAGGTTTATGCTCCTGATCCCTCCTAAAATCCCATCCCTTCTATTCAGCTACTGCATAAATCCCCACCAATATCCAAGCATGTTTCTGAACCTGGGTAAACATTTCTCCTGGATATTGCACAGAAAGCAAGCACCTCCTTTCAGCGGTGGCAATGGATGAGCTGTTCAGTTGATACACAGACAAAGAAACCTTTCTTCTTGGTGGGTGTGGGGATCTAGAAACCTTAATCATTTTTCAGGGAAACAGCACATTGTGTTTGGTTGCTTTTTCGGTTTTTATTTGTAAACCTTTACCCATGCGTTTTCCCTGTAGAGGTAGTGATCACCAAATTCTTATGCAAGGCATAGAATCACAGAAACACCAAGTTACTTCAGCTGGAAAAAAAAAAATCCAAGATCAGCAAGTCCAACTGTCAATCTAATGCCACCATAGCCACTTAAACCAGGTCCCAAAGTGCCACATCTACACATTTTTTGAACACCTCCAAGTCACCGTGCAGTTTAGGGCATCCTCCTCTTTCCATTTCCTTGGCACTTGGGTGTGAGCTCCAGTTTAAAAACAGAGAATTAAAATGGAAATTGTCAGATACCAGTATTTCAAATGACTGGTTTTTGGCTATTGAAATGTTTGGGTTAGAAGTATGAGAAAATGAAATTCTGTTTTATGCACTGGCTGAAAGAGATTGCTGTTAGCCCTGCCTGCAGCCCTGCCACAGAGGCTTAGCTCTGAGTATGGAAATTCCCGTGTTCCTGAATCAGCCAGAGATTGTCTCGCCTTCGCTTCTATCTCTGACAGTAGTCAATACCAGAAAGTTTAAATGAAAGTGCAAAACCACACTGGAGCAGACTATTACAGAATAATCTGCACACAGAATAAATTCTCCCCTTCCCCTTGTTCCTTTAATTTCAAGTGTTGTGCAGTTTTCTGAAGGAGATGAAATTCTTTCTTTACCATCAGTAACGATTGTCTCAAGAGCACAGGGAACTAACCATGCCTGCCTAAAAGGGAGAAGATGACTTTTATCTGATGTTCTCCAGACTTTGTTGAGCTAATATGGCTTGTTTCACTTAGGGTATATCTGCAATTAAAAGAAACTTAAGCAAGTTAGGCCAAATTAAACACAGGTGTAAATTTAAGGTGCATTAACTATGATACTCCTGTGCAGATGTTTCCAGTCAGAAGTAAAAGGGGTCTGAGCAAGCTAATAAGAACTCAGAGCAATTTATTTCTCAAGGAGAGTGTTGAAGGGGTTTAGTGAGCTCTAATATATCTGAAATTCAACTCTTTCATTAACTTGGTTTCACTTAACTGAGTATTTCTGTGTAGACAGGCCCATAAAATTACGTGACAGTCCTGACTGAACCTCTACGTGATTCTTCTGAACGTGGCAGGTGAACAAATGAAGGAAAAGCCTAACTCACCTCTGCATCTAATTCTGTCAGATCTTATGCAGGCAGTTGCATGTTCAGGACTGAGTATTTGTCAGCAGCCAGGCAGAAAGAGGAGATATATACCTCAGCTTGAGGTTTTGGCAATCTTCTGCATACAAGCATGTGTAAGATGCAGCCTAACGGTCCCTTCATTTCATCTCATTCTTTTCTGTGATGCTTTTAGAAACCAAAGTAGGACATTTGTGCATCCCGTTATTATAATTTTATTGACAGAAGAAGATATAATAGTTACATCTAATGTCTCCCTAAGGGTTGATAATTGGATGTAGATTGTATTCTGGGATAGGAGATCTGACATAAATGCATCTAAATCTCTGAAATAGACTGGAATGTGATGGGCCGGGAGGTAGAGGCGGGACAATGATGCATCAGGTATGAATATTATATGCACTTTCATTCCATCATTTCCAGCAAAATGTAATGCCTACAGTCATCCGCCGTCCCACTACGGGCTCCACTCCGAAGTCTGGAGCAGACAAACAAAAAAAAGGGAATGATGACTGCAAAAGGAAGCATGAGGAGCGGTGGGGCTCTGTAATTTCTACTAGTAGGCAAAAAGTATTAGCTATGAACTCCGTCTCACTGAACCTGGGCTACTAAACAAAGCCTCCAGCCTTGAAGCATTTCATTAGGCAACAGCAGCAACTGGAAGCATCATGGGGCAGACATGTTGTTGCTTCTTACTGATCAGTGGAAGGCTGCAGAGTGTGTACATGGAGAAGGGCAAGAGAGATACACCTGCCACCTGTAGGGCTGATTCACAGAATAATGCTAAAGGGCTTCTGCATGAAAACACCAAACCTCTGTGGACCCTCCTTGGTTGACTGTAGGATAAAGTCATCACGTGTAACACTGCAAATGAAAGGAGCATTGTGAGATGTAGAGGGATAGAAAGTATCGCTAAGGACTCCAGCAAAGCCCCATCCCCTTGGAATGGAAAGTATTACCCTCTCAGCTGTACAGGAAAGGTTTGATTTAATTACTCAGTACCCTAAATGGAACTGTGTAGAGATGACTACTAAAGAGGCCATCCTGTGTATTAAAAGCTGTGCAACTGCACTTAACACCAAAGTTGCTATGGGAAACCCCATCTAAGCACTGTGTAGAACAAGCATATGCTCACCTGCCAGAACACTGAAGGGAACCCTACAGAAGTTAACAGGCATCCAGATGGGAACAAGACATGTCTACAGGTGAGTGGTAAAGGTTTATCCATCCCATGCCACTCCAGGATTATATATGTTCTCCTGTTCTTTCTCTGAATGCGACCAAGAGGCTTTTCAGAGTTTGCTCCAAGAGAGATGGAGCAAGAAGGCCTCCAGCTAAGAGCTGCTAAGTCACTGGCCAGGACTCTCATCTAGTATGGGAGAAATGAAATTTAATCCCTGGTCTTATTTCAGGGAGAGGAAGAAGCTTGTGCTAATTTGGGAACTTCCCCCCCCACCCCATGAAAGCCTCAAACTGCCACAAAGCTGAAGACTGAGCTCTTACATCTCAAGTAACAGTACTGAACATGGAAGGGAGTTTCTTGAATCTTACTGAATATTCCTTCCTGGAAACAGGACACTCTTGTCTGCAAGTTTGCATAGAGCAAACCATTCCCTTGTGACAAACTGTCGTCTCCTAAATGTTCTCAAAATGTGTTCAGATAGCTTTGGGTTGGGGATTTTTTAAATGCTGCAGTCCCTGTTTCACTACCAGCGCCACACACCTGAGGGAATCCTGCCCACCAGACTGAAAAGCAGCCTACAGCACACATAGATCAGGCAAAAGGACAAGTGTAAGGTTTATATCTAGCAAACAAAACTTAATTTGGTTTTCAATTTAAGGGATATAAGAGTGATGCATGTTCGTTTTGTTTCAGCAGCACATCTATATCTGTGTTTGCCACAACTCTCAAAAACCAATGTATTACAGAGCAGTTAAGAGGAGTGCTTGTGTTTTGCTGTCCAAAATGTTCCTATTTATAGCATTAATACTGACAGATTTAACGGAGATTCCTGGCACACAGATTTGTTTTTCTTTACAGTATATTACTCAGTGGTTTTCAGCCTCCTGCAATTTACAGACCCCTGAAGGCATATTCTGCACCAGGGAGGGTGCAGAACCTTTTAAGCAAGCCTCAGTCCACAGACAATTAATTTTCTTTAGTAGCTTTTTAACAGCACCCCCTGATCTGTCCCCAGGGGCCTGCCAATCGCAGCTTGGAGGCTGCAGCTTTGGCACAGCAAGGTAGCTCAAGGGGTGATTAGAGAGAGCACAAGACTGGTGGCACTGGTGTAGGAAGCTATGCACCTTTACTGATTTAATGAAAACCTGTGAAAGCACTGCACAGAAAGCAGCCAGAAATCAGGCCAAGCCAGAAATCTTCTTAAACGTTCTAGTTCTGGAGTTGTAGTTCTGGAAACAGGTATGAGTTACAAATTAATAAATATCAAGGAGTGTGACAATTAGAGCACAGCCTGTTCTGCAGATGGAACATTGTCAGGGCAGTAATGACTTGTCAAGCTAGCAAGTTTTCCTACAAAGGCTTCAGCTGAAAAAGCTTCAGCTAAACAAAGAAGAATAGGAGCTGAGGGCTCAATGAAGCATCCTCTCCGCTTTGGAGACGCCGAACATGCATCCTCACCAGCAGCATCAGAAAGCTGCTGCCACCTATAGTTATCCATGGGTCTTATTCGCCCAGATCCCAGCTCCAAGAGGGAAGCAGCTGCCTAATTGGCTCACACAGTAAGCGAAGGTGAGCCAAAGCATTTACCCACTCCTTATTATCAAAGCAGCTTGTCAACATGCCTACAAAATAATGTCACAGGAAGAGAGCAGAGGTTAATCTGTAAGAGATGCACGGCACCAGATGAAGAGCCACAGTTGCTGTCTGCCAGCCAGTCCATACAAAGCAGGTCGGCAGTTGGTCCACTGGGAAGACTTGGCTCTGGCTGGCTGAGGGGTAAAAAAAATGGATTCTCCTGTCTCCCAATCGCTGTAATCAACTCTGACTACAGAAAAAGCAACTCTGGGGTTGCTCTGGCATTCAAGAGCAACAAGAACACATCAGGACAAGTAAAGAGTAGGAGCAGGCAGCAGATGAAGTGTGCCTCCAGTCTCAGCTGGAAATCTCAATCAGTGCCTCCAAAGACAAAGTAATAAAAAATCAAAGCTACCAAAAGGCCCAATCACTTCAATTTAGTCTGAAGGGCTGCAACTGCATAAAAATGAAATCCAGGTGAAGTATGGAAATGTCCAAAATTCAAAACCCTGCATTGTATGGGGAGGGGTGGGGAGGGGAAGGGATGGGACGACACACATTTCAGAGGGAAGCTGGTGGGGAAACACAATTGGAAGAGAACTGCTTAGGCAAGAAGTGCTGACTCTGTTTCCAAGCACCTTCTGGCAAAATGTCTACCCAGTCCCAAATCCTTTGGCATTTTATTGTGAGACATTGAAGAAGCAGAAGCAATTCTTAGCTATCAAACACACAGCAAGAGAGTATTTTAAAAGAAGAGATCAAGAAGAGGGAAATCAAGAGGAGATCAGGAGAGCCCAGCGCTGCTGAAGAATCAGCTGCTTGCTCCCCCTTCACCTTCGTTCTTCTCTCATTAAGCCTCCTTGGACAGTTTGCTGCAGGTACCAGGTACCCAGCACACCAGCTGCAGACTAAAGCAGAAAGGTGAGGAGCTGCTTTTGAAGAGAAACAAACAAGGAAAGCCGCCCAAACCCTTCAGCTGCAGCAGGCTGGTGTTTCCTAGTGCTTACCCAAACCCAGTGATTTCCAGTGCCAATGTGAGCTAGATCTAGTGATCTGCTGCATGCCCCATTTGCCCACCTGATTGTTACTGCTCGTTCAAGCGCTGTCTCCTGTACACCACCCCATATTTCACCTGACAGAACAGGGAAGGAATCCCATCAGCTTCTAGAGCTAGTTTAAGCAATAAGGGCATGGTAGACTGAATTTCTGGGCAGAAAAAGGATACTCTGACAAAGTATTCACTATCTGATGGTGTAGATTAAGGAGGACCCTGGCTCTTCTAGCTCTTCAGTGTATAGGCAGCTCCCATTAGCATTAATGCAAGCCGCATACAGGCACTGAGAGTCTGCCAAACGAGTGACAAACACCAGCTTTTCATTCAGCACACACAAGCAAAAAAGGGGGCACAAGACACTTAACACTTGCACAGCAAGCACCTGACAACTATTTAAGCATTGAGTCAAGTCCAGGAGTTTTATATAACAGAATGACATAGAAAGCATTCACTGAAAGAGCTGCAGAATCAGAGACAGAGAATGTTAGGAGTTGGAAGGGACCTCAAGAGATCACCAAGTGCAACCCCTTTGCCAAAGCAGATTACCTATAGTCGGCCACACAGGAATATATCCAGGTGGGTTTTGTAAGTCTCCAGGAAAGGAGACTCCACAACCTCTCTGAGTAGCCTGTTCCAGGGCTCTGTCACCCTCACAGTAAAGTTTTTCCTCATGCTGAGGTAGAACTTCTGGCGTTCCACTTTGTGTCCACTGCCCCTTGTTCCACCACAAGGGACCACTGAAAAGAGGCTGGCCCCACCTTCTTGACACTCTCCTTTAAGGTATTTGTAAACACTGATCAGATGCCACTCTGCTTTCTCTTTTCCAGGTGAAATAATGCCAGGTCTGCCTTAAACTGAGAAGCCCAGAACTGGACACAATACTCCATATGAGGCCTCACTAGAGCTGGGCAGAGGGGAAGGAGAACCTCCTTTGACTTGTGGGTCAAATTCTTTGTAATGTACTCCACGATACCATTGGTCCTCTTTGACCACAGGGCACTTTATTCTCTCATGGTCTCAGAACTGCAAAGAATATGGTACACAATCCAGCTTGCAACATGCTCCTGCACAGAGAGGATAGTTACAAAAAGACGATAAATATGCAGGATAATAAACATAAACAATTAAAAAAACATAAACTATGGCTGTTGTGGGGGTTGTTTTGTTTTGTTTTGTTTTTTCTTTTCTTTTTGAGAAAGAAAGATTACCCAGGGCATAAATCCTCAGAAGCCTGAATCAACTTAAGCTAATAGAAGTTCTCATGCAACTAATAAAAATGTTTCATTCTGCTCCAAGGAGAAGATTTTTTTTGGGTTATACATCAGGTATAAGTTTGGAATCAAGCTTCAACCACTGTCCCAAAAAACAAACCAAACATACTATCACCAAAACAAAGCAAAGATTGCGGAGTAACTCCCCATCTTTGACCTGCCATTGAAGCACACATGACAAAAGGAAAGAAGAATTCTTCAGTCTCTGAAGAAAAAGAGTTGTATTTCCAGAAGTAGCTTTCCATAGGAAATGCCACTCCTCTCCTACAAGGTTTGAGTATCTATAGGGCAATCTGACATCAGCCAGATGCTCGGCCAGATGCTCAGTGTTGAGCACTATCATCTAGAACTCTAAAACCAGAAGAGCCAAATAATAGCCAAATAATTTTTTTGTCCCCTCTAAATCCATTTTGTGCCTTGCAGGTACCCAGGCTACACTTAATGATTTTATCCATAATTTCTACCCCTGTCCCCCAGCTTGGGGCTGAGAGAGGACATTACCAGTTAAAGGAGCAAAACTGCAGTGGTTCTATGCTGTAAAAAAGAGACATTACCACTAATACCTGCAGTTTTATGCTGCACACAAAAGATATTTCCTCAAATTATAATAACAGCAATAATAATAATAATAATAATAATAAAAATTAATAATAATAATATAATAGCAATAACAATAATAACAACAATAACAATAATAACAATAATAACAATAATAATAATAATAATAATAATAATAATAATAATAATAATAATAATAATAATAATAATAATAATAATAATGTGCTGCATACATTTATTGAAAACATTTATTGAGTTACGAAGCTCAAGAAAGCTGGTTAAATATTTACCAAACACAGAATATTTAGTATTTAGTAAGACACTAAAGATTAATGGAAATAAAAAGTTAATAGGCATGTTTCTGATGCTTCCAAGCATTAATTCCAGTCAAATGATGCCCTTCTGCCTGAGACAGCAGAAATGCTGCTCGGTACTGGGACATCCAAGCTGTTCAAAACAGTTGCAAGGAAGGGTTGCTAATTTTTTTCCAGCAATTCATAGTTATTTTAAGAATGGTTAAAATTAATTGAAACAAGTTCTTAATAAACAGTAATAGATTTACCTTCCCAACCTCAGGGCCTGTTGGGAGGATTACTTGATATTTGCTCACAGCTTTCAAGTTGGAAATGCTGTATGAACACAATTATAATATTCTTACAGAACCATTCTTTAGCAGCTTACTCCTGTCTATAATTAGATGTGGTGATCAGATTATATTTTACATTACACTGCCATTTTCCTTTATCAACATACAGCCAAGTGGCTCCAGAGGGCATCTATGGCCCTTTAATGACTTTTACTGTTTTCCAGCTAACGACCATCAAATAGGCTAATCATAGCCAAAAAAAAAGAAAATGAAGGAACCTGCAGTTACACACAGAGCAATAAGCACAAGCCTTCCCTTCTTCTACTGACTGAGCTTTGAGAAATTAGCTAATGATAATGGTTTAATAATGAAACAGATGCTCAGTATCACTTGGCTGCTCTATGCACCACCAGCCCCATAGGAAAACTCCCACCCTTGTTCAATCCAAAAACATGGAGGAGTGAACTTGGTGGCAGACTGCAGAGCAACCTGCCCTTTTATTTCTCACCTCCTGGAAGTGAGAGGCTGCGTCTCACAAGTTCTTGACATACAGTTTCTCTACATGGTCCTCCCTCAAATGGGATTAGGAGGCTTGTTTCAGATGGAGACTGGCAATCACCCATCACTACTATAGTGATGGGAAGGAAACAAATAGATAAAGGATACTTGAGTTGGTCTGCACTGTGTACTGCAAGATTTGGTGTCAGAAATCATATTCTTACTGTCTGTCCTACGTCCTTGACTGAAACAATCTAAACAGAGGAGGAAAGGTTCATGAGAAAGGCATTGGTAGCAAAATTACAGGAGGTTTGTGCCTTTGGAGAAGACAGGTTCAGTGCTGATTGCTCTTGCGGGATGAAGCCAGCATAGCTGCTCTTGTGTTAGCTGCTTGGGGTCATATGCTTCCACCTGCAAAATTGCTGCCCACGGATACAGCATGATTCAGAATCTCTCACTGTGGAGAGGCCAGTGACAATTTGGAACAGCATCCCAGCCCCAGCCTGCGAGCGGCTGAACCGTCCTTGCACAGCCTGCATCACTCAGCGACCAGCTCTATCTGGCTGTGCAGGTTTTAACCAATATGCACAAAATATACCAGGGGAGGATAGAAAGGTCACATCTCTCTTTTTTTTTTTTTTCCCCCTCCCTCTCCCTTCCCTTCTCCTCCCTCCCAGGCACTGAAATACATACACTCCCTGCATCACAAGATAAGGAGGCCAATCTGCGATATGTAAAAATGAGAAGGAGCTTCATATTCTGTTGTATATAAATCCCTGAAGATCGTGTGGGTGGGATTCAAATAAAACCTCTCCACTTGTGTCATCTTTAACAAAATCCAACCACCAATGCTTTAACACAACAGCAAAAAACTTAAACATTTCTCAGGCAGCTCAAATAATAGCCTTGCAGGCTGAATGTGATAGATCTTCTATTGCAATTCCACACCTCTCCTCTCTCGGTCACACTAGGAATGCAAGAGGGAGGCTGCAGGGTATTCGTTTTCAGCCATCAATAAATAAGTGAAGTCTGCTTCAATTCCTCTAAAACAATCAGCTACAGAAGATTAAAAATAGTAACTATTTGATGCTACTGTGACAAGTCTGAGACTGGAACTGAACACGGCTCAAATAAAGTATTTATCTTTCTGGAAGACTTTCAATGCTGCAGGGAGCCAACATTGCCAACATATGCAAGCACCACAGTCCAGGCAAGTCCACACCAGCCATGTGCATCTAGTTTTAAGGTTACAAGCTCTCAGGTAAACTGGCACTGCTCATTTCCAGTTTTCCTACAAATCCAACAGCTAAGACTAGCAGAACATTCTGCACCATCATTGTTGCAACCCAATGCATGGCTTGAAATGGTGTTGCTGTTGAAGACATTTGTAGTCCCAGGCCAAATGGTGTGGTCCCCATTTACATTCACTCTCCCTAATGCAGAGCTCTAAATGGGGCTTCTCTAGCCTTAAATCAGTGTCAGCCCATTACTGAGGCAGCATATAGCAGTCAGGAAGTTAATGGATTTAAAGGGCGGAGGTATTGATGGCTGTGAAGTGGAAACTATTTATCCTGTAAATACTGTAACAGCTAAGACAGTTCATCTCATTACAATTTATTTGTTTCAAACACTGGTGTAGGAAGGGCTGGCAGCTGCAGGTTCTGTTACTGGAAGTAATGTGGCACAGAACTGCTGCAGGGGTCTGCTGCTGCAGGCATGGCTCCTGGGGGTGACCCCAGCAGGGAAGCTGTAGTACTTGCACCTCCTGTCGCTGCTAACCAGGCGACCTTCTCCAAATAACATGAACACATGAATATGTGTCCAGGTCTCCTCTCTAAGCTGTGCTGCTTGTCTGTCTGCAGGCATGTCACATACTCTGATAGACAGCTGACTTGGAGGTGTTGTGTAAGCTGGATTAATCTGTAGGATTCCCATCCCAGGGCACCACACAGATTGCTGGCAAGCCTTTGGTCACTTGGGAAACACCACACGGAAACACATAGTGCAAACTGCAAGTCACCAGAGCAATTTTCAGCACAGTCTGGCAGGTTGAAATCTCAGAAAGCTGGGACATTGCTTACCCTCCTGCCCTTGTCAACCTTCACATAGAGACCTTGAGAAAAAAGAAATAAAAAACAGTAGGAAAGATGGATTTTTCAGCCAATTAGGAGCACATCCAATAAATATCGAACCATTCTGTCCGGATAGGAGCCTGCAAGCATCTTAAAGCCTCTAGCTTAGTGATTCCCAGTCTCCAAATTGTTGAGTTCTGTATAACCTCTCAATTGAATTATCTGAGAAAAAATTGGGAGATAATCCCAGTGATTTCCACATAAAACCTTGCTAGGCCCTGTGAGTATTAGAAGACTGAAGTGAGAGTGAATGCAAGGGAGGGATAAAGACTGTAAATACTTTATTTTCCTTCAAATGAGTAGAGAATGTACAGTTCCTTTTTTAGGTGTTTTCTTTTTTTAAAAGATTTGTTTACTCTGCTTTGTTATCAACCCAACTAGAATGCATACCTATCTCCTGCCTGCACAGAAAGATGTCCGCAGGCCAGCAGCAGACCTGCTGTTTCTCATTCCCTGCAAAGGATGCTGCAAGTCAGCATTCTCTATTAGATGCTCTTTCAGCAATAAAACCAGCACTGACTTTCCCTGTAGCTACAATTCTACGCTTTTTGACCACAGAAATCCTTTGTTTTTACAAATAAGTGTTTAATAATTATCTTATTATCAATCCTTAGAAGTGTAGGCAAATGTCTGAATTCCCAGGAAGAAGGGGACTTGAATTTCGAGCGCCCTGTATGTAGCATCCAGAACTTGTCTCCAAGGTCTACCTTGTCTCTCGGCCATCAGTATCTCTGAAGCAGCTACTGAGAATCTCTCCCATGGTGAGACATCTGTGTCAGGTTAAAATCTAATATTAGAGGTATGTTCAGCTGTGCTGTGATGCTTGGGCCAGATTAAAGCACTTCAAGACAGAGCTGTGGAAATGTCCAAACCCAACTAATGCTCTCATTTGGTCACTAGCATACACGAAATTGTACTAGAAGCAATGTCACACAAAAATATAGGGGTGCTTCGAGACTGCTGTGAGAGGAATCAAGATTTTAATGTTCAGATGTTAAAAACAAAAAGAAGCCTTTTCACTTCCCTGCCCTTGGTTGTTAACTTTCATTTGTTTAGATGGCAGCACACTACACTTCATAAAAATTAACACTTTTTTTTTTTCTTTAAACACTTACAAGCTTATTTTCCTTTCACTTGTACCAGCTGTTTATCTCCTGACTTGATGATTCTCTTTGGAAATGTGAGTTGACATCTGGGTACAAGCGGATGCTGTAAATTGCCAGCATTTCTGTCTACTTATGCAAGCAAAGATTAGTTCCTCCAACTACAGTAGCATCTCTCCAAAGAGTGCTAACATTATGATACATAACAACCATCTTCTTTCACTGCTATTAGCCCTTTCTTTTCATTCAAGTACCTTTTTTGTTCGCTGCAGGCAAAGCAATGCATTAAGGCACTAGGCAATACAAATAAATGCCATTTAAAGAGAAAGCTTCCCAGAAAGTTCACATTATCACTCAGAAGAAGCATTAAGGGTGGGCAGGAATAAAGTACAGATCCTGGAACAGATCAGAGGACACAAGATGGAGAGAATCCTTGGGCTTTGCCTAACCAAGCTTGACCATGGCAGTGGAGGTAATCCAGCTATTTCGGCTCCAATCCTTTCCTGGACACAGCAAACAGGAAAGAGAGGGGCGGCTGCACAAAGTATCAGGTACTTCAACATGACCCTGGTTTGTTCATTTGTCCTGTCAGAGGAAAGGATTCTATACTTGTTGCCGTTTACCTGTAATTTAAACATTTTCTTTCACAGCTTTTATGCCGCCCCGGTCAATGCTCCTTTGTCTTCCACACCCAACACAGGTGAAGCCATCATTCATCCTAAAGGACAACACGTTTGGGCACTGGCCAAGACAACGTGTGAAAGAGATCACACACTCAAAGGTCTCTAGTGAAACTTCTCCCCCTTAAACCAACTGGCTGTTAGCAGGGTGGGAAATCAACAGACGGACCAGAGCTGTATCACGCACAATTCATCTTATTTCAAGTTTTAAAGGTTAAAGCCAACACCTTAAATCACATGAGGAATGCAAGGCAGGCATGGGACAGAAGTGTCACGTGCCCCCTTAAGAGAAATGTATCTCAGACAAGGAACACCAGAGTCAAAAGCAGTTTCACAGATAATCCTTGCAGACAGAAAATCAACCCCGTTTGATGTTTGTCCCACGGCTTTCGAGCTTGGGAGAATCAATGAGCAACAGAGTGGTCTCCCAGACACAAAATAGTAACTGTTTTTCAGGAGCCAAGAAGGGTGTTTTTGTGAACTAAATGAAAATTGTCAAAACTTTTTCAAAGCTTGTATGCCCAAAGCAGGGAAAATGGTGACATTCTTTGCATTTGCAAAAGTTTTCTGCTTTCCTGGGTTCCAACTCGGAAATAATAATCCCAAAAAACCCTCACCAATAATGAACAGAAAAGCGTGCACAAAGCTGGATGGACTAAAACTGGGTGACTGTGGTTTCTATTGAAGCTATTATTTATCTACCATTGGATATGGAGAATAGTGAGGAATAGAAATGAAGGAACGGGGAAGAAAGAAAGCAAGTTGGGTTTCTGCCCAGAGGAGGAGGATGTTATTTGGTTGAACAAGATCAGCTCCACAGAACTGCTGACAGAAGGAAATAATGTGCTACTATGAAGGGTGGAGAAAAATAACATACAGAAGTTTTAGAGGTATAGGAACAACCCCTTCTTCTCTGTCTAAAGGCAGTGTCAGGGGTTACAGCTTGGGACAGACAAGTGGCAGACGCTCTCTATTAACTCCTCTCCCTTCCCAAAGCGGAAGAGAAAAGGAATAAAGGAGAGAGACTGATGGGCTGGAAAAGAAAACTAAAACAGTTTTAAGAAAAATAATCACAATAAAATGAAATAGATACAAATAGATGCAAACTAATATTGAACCAAACCCCTGCTGATGGCAATTATATCACTGATGCTGAAGAAGTCTCAGCAGTAGACAGGAATCAGATTCAGGAGTTTGATTGTGGAATGAGACTGAAGATAGAATGGAATCGAAGTCAGAAGGGACAGAGTCCTCCTTGGACACTGGCCGCTTGACCCTCATGACCCCTCCGCTTTGTATTTAATATGATGCATATGGAATGGAATCCCTTGTTGGTCAGTTTATAGTCACCTGTCTTAACCACTCCTCTTCACAGGTGTGACCTCCTGCTTTGCAGCACACCAACAGAGTACACACAAGCAGTCTGGATCTCGGTCTCCATAGAAGCAAGTACAAGCAAGAGACTTTCTGCACAGCAGCCCTTGGTAGTAATTCTAAACATCAGTGTTATCACTTCCAGAAGCAGACACTATCTGCAAAAATATGCTGTCTGCTTCAGAAAGTGCAGTCATGTAAAAGAGACTGAGCTGAAAAGTAAAATCGCTGAAGGGAATTAGTTCTGTTCCAGCTCAAACCATGACAGGCAGTCTACTACTGTGCTATTAACGCTTGGGAGGAAGGCACGTGATGCAACTGCACCTTCTGCCTACAGTGGGTATTCACTGCCATTCTGGTAACTTTAAAGTGGCAATAGCTCTAGTTGATGCTTCCCCTACAGAAAGGGCTGCTCCAAATGCTCAAAGCTCAGGCCATCGCATTTCAAAGTCTCCTTGCAGCCTTGTTTGTCACTGCAGGAGAGGAGCCAAGTCCTACACAGACATCTGGAGACACTATGGGAAACAAAAATCACAACCATCTACAATTAAATGCATGCAGGTTACTTTACAACATAACAGAAAAAACCAGTTTTGATGCAAGGAGAAGGAAAGCAAGAAGCACATTCTCCTATTAAATTACATAAACACGGCCTCTGATTGTGCTGAGACTCCCCTATCAACACACCAACTTGCTTGTTCACTTATTCCCTCCTGCTTCACACCGTTCTCCCACTCCCTCTCTCCTCCAGAACAGCCTCCCTTACTCATTTAGCTTTTTCAGCCATAAGGGAAAATGTTTCTGAAAAGAAAACAGTTCTGACATTGGGAGCTCTTAAGTTCTTACTTTCTCCAACAGCTCAAGCCACTGTTCCATCTGAGGGAAGGTGCTCAGATGTGCTCAGAATCTTACACAGAGTTGTTTGCATCATGTGTGGTTTGCAGAAGGGCTAATATACTTGTGATTCCCGAAGCCCAGGAGACAGTAAGCTAAGAAATCACCAGAGATGCAGTCTTTTCGTGGACATTCTTTCATACATTAAGCCTACCCACTAAAAGCTTGCTGGTCATACTGAAGATCTTTTGCAGTACCTAACTAGAGATGAGTATGGTTCCAGGTAGAGGATCAAGAAAGAAAACAGCTGATTTTTTCCCAGGAAAGCACAGAGAGCAGGAAGAATCAGGAATTTTTGTTCTTTCCACTGTTTGTTTGCTGTCCTTCTCACCTTGCTTAGAGTTACACTTTCTGACAGCAGCAGTTTCTAGAAGTAGTGTGATGTAGGACTTGATGCTACATAGACCTGGGATTTGCTAATGCACTGAACCACTTGGAGAAGTGAGTTTCGGAAATCCTTTCTGAGCAAAGGCAGCTCTGTCTCTGTCCTCACAGGAGAATGAAGGACAGTGAAGGACAATATGTGAAAAGGAAAAAGCTTTCAAGGAAACAAACAGCCATACCATTGACAGTCACCTGAGCTGGATGCTTATTCCAACTGAGAAATACGCAAGAATATTTCTACTCCAAGAACCTTCTCGAGTATCATAAAGGTGTTTTTAAAAGAGCAAGAGTCCACATACACCTGTGGAAATCACCAAGCTCATTCAACTAATTGGCAGAGAGCCAAGGTATGCATGTTCATGAAGAAAATAAACACATCCAGAACAGGTATTGCTCATAGTTTGGTTATCACTAGAAAAGCAAAAGTCATGTTGAATCTCCAGGTAATGACAGAAGCAGTGTTAAAACAGCCCAAACCTGACAAATCCGAGAGATCTGTAATACTGTAGCTGCACAGATGTTGCTCACACAGGATGGCAAAGAGGTACTGCGCACTAGGAGATGGATGGCTGAATCTCCCCTCTCGTTTCTTTCACATGACAGGCTGTGTTTGTTGTTCTCAGGAGAGGACAACTCCTTGTCCTCCCACAAAACACATACACAAACCAGGTGGAAACTTCTTGCTGACTACGCAAGTTGCAATCTTCTCTAATTTTTCACTACAGGTGGTGGAGCCTCTTTTGTGTCTGCACAGTCCCTACCGCCAGAGACTACTGATCCTAATTAGGTCTGAGCCTCTGTTCTTTGCTAACAAACTCCAGTTTGTCAGAGCACCATCAGAGGACAGCTCCAGGACAGTGAACTGCCTGCTCGATCTGAGGAGCTGGGCTGGATGCTGGCCTGCATGACAGGAGCGCCACTCAGCTCAACACACTGGCTGACCTGAGGGAGGCTGTGCCCTCCCTTGGGAGGCAGCTGCTGCCTGGCAAGCAAAGCAGCTTCCATGAGTCAGGAGACAGACCTTCTGTAGGCGGCTTCTGCCACAGCTGGCCCCTACAGCAACCCCATCTAGAATAGTGCTTGGGGGCCATGTTGGGTTCCATTGCCTCAGCCAATGAGGTGAGCACCAAACACCTGGAGCTTGCTTCTCTGCCAAACCCCATCCCTGTTCCTTGCAGGATTTCAAAGCACTTAGTATGTGAGAGTACTAAAATTAAAAAACATTAAGCATCACTGCACACTGTCTAGTGAGCATTTGGGTTCAGAAGCAACAAAGAAGTTCTCCATTACTAATAAGAAAAATAATTAAAACCCTTGACAAGGCCTGACAGCTCCCCAGCATAGGGCAAAGCACTGCAGGAACAACTGTCCCCATGGGAACTGGCAAGTACAGAGCACAGGAAAATGAGAACTGTTTGAATTAACAGGGAACATTTGCTCTAAATAAAAGCTATTTTGAGGAATTAAAGCAAACAAATGTCAGCTTCATGCAGCGGCGTGTTGGGATGTGATGTGCTGTAATGTGTTGTGACACTTCATAAATTAAAGCTTTTTCTTCTCCCCCAAGGGAAGAGAATTCAAGTGCAGTCAAACACTTGAATTTGGAAGATCTGCAGACTTGACACTTACCAGTTCGTGACTCCACTGATCCCCTGAGTCAAGACACCTTCGTGCCTGCCCTGTGGGCTGCTCTGTCCTCCTTGGTCTTCAGGACACTGCTGCACAAGGAGCATGGTTGGAGCTCACACACAGACAGCGCTGCCATTGTCTCACCTCTGCTGCCAAGCTCCAGATAACACTCATCAATCCACAAGGTGAAACCAACTGATGTCACAGCCAAAACTCTCAGTCTGAGCTTATGCTGATTTTATACCCTACTTATCCAGCCAAACACAGAGTATTGATTTCAGCTGTTTACTGTATATGAAGCCACCAGCCTCACAAGACCAACTGTGGTACGAAAGGTCAAAACCCACCCACTTACACCACCAGCTTGCTTTAGCTGGCATGACTCAGAGATGAAATAGGAGTGTGGGCTCAGGTAAGTGTCATTGATCAATTCTCTGGCACTGGGAGTAGAACTGCACAACAGTAACGCTGTTCCTACATGAGAAGAGCTCAGCACAGGAGCTGTACTGGTCTGTGAAGAACACAATCCTGCTTGCCCAGTGCCAGCACAGAAGCAGTATCCACAGGGGCTCACTGTGTTTCTGTCACATGCTACCCTTTGAGAAGGTCTTCGAAAGTAAAGAAGGAAAGAAATAAAACAATGAGGAAAAGATTTAAGAAAGAAGATAGACCAGATGACCTTCGTTCTAAAAGAATGCCCCCAAACACCCAATCACTACCACCTTCTTCAGAGCGTTTTGTAGCTGCAATGTGGAAGATGCCAATAACAAGCTCACAGCTGTACAACCTAGAGACACACCAAGGGAGTTTATTAAATAGATGTGAAACTCAGAAAGCTGAAAGACATCCCGAAATTACAACACACCAGGACCCAGCAGTGCTTCTGAAGAAGTCAACAGCAGTACTCTGTGAGTTTGGCAGCAGCAAGAATATCCTTTTCAGCTGGAACTTTGCATCTACCCACATAGACAGGCTCATCCATGCTTAAAACTGGAGTCTTTGATCTATTGTCTAAACTCGTGAGTAACACTTTGCTCCCACTTGTAAGCTCAGACCTCTACGAGGCTCAGACAGATGCACTCTCAGAGGTCTCAAGGGAACATTTCAAAGTTCTAATGGTGGTGGCAGCTGCTCTTTATAAGCTGGAGGCAACGACACCTTATTTTTTAAATGGAGGCGGATTCAGATTTATAAATATGAAAATTGGATGCATGCAAAAGCACAACCCCACTTCTCTTTGCGCATACGCAACCCAGGTAACTGAACCGATCAGCCACCAAACTGAGTCACAACTCACTGTGCCCAAGAAAAGACCTTGCTTGCCTCACCTCAATCCAGAACGAATCTAAGCCTTTGCTTTCCAGCCCTCTGAATTTGAATAGGGACAGCATGAATACGCTGACAGGTCTTTTATTATAGCTAGAGGGTTGTAGCAATAATTAAAACCCAAATCTTGTACGTATGCGGCTATCACATTTTCCTGAAGAAATCCCCTGACTTTGTCTTTTTGCAAGATTAGCTTGTCAAAATGATATTTTTTTAACTCACTAAGCGAGCTTACCACCTGGGTTTTCCAACAGAGGGAGCTTACAGAAACTTGTAGAAGGGACGGAAGGACTAGTGAAGTCCTCCAGCCTTCCCTCTACCAGTGGGCCCATATAGCTGTGCAGAACACAGCAGCACGACATTGAGGCTGAGATGCAATACACGAAGGTTACCAATTTCCAGTTTGCTTTTTTTTCAGTCACCACTCACTTTCAGCCTGGAGAAGAGAAGGCTTCGAGGAGACCTTATAGTAGCCTTCCAGTATCTGAAGGGGGCCTACAGGAAGGCTGGGGAGGGACTGTTTACAAGATCTTGCCACAACAGGATGAAGGGCAATGAGTTTAAACTGGCAGAGGAGAGATTTAGACTGGATGTTAGGAGGAAGTTCTTTCCAGTGAGGGTGGTGAGGCACTGGAACAGGTTGCCCAGGGAGGTTGTGGATGCTCCCTCCCTGGATGTGTTCAAGGCCAGATTGGATGAGGCCTTGAGTAACCTGTACTAGTGGGAGGTGTCCCTGCCTATGGCACGGGGTTGGAACTAGATGATCCTTGAGGTCCCTTCCAACCTTACCATTCTATGATTCTACAAAGCCAGGACACCCACACTTGGAGCAGAAATCAACCAGAAATAAACTCAGCACTGGCATTTTGGTCAGGCTGCTGTAGGAGCCCTAACAACTGTAGGTTGAGTCCTTCAATTAGCAGGTGAGACATAACCCTCCACCTACTTCATTTTGACTAATTTCTCGGTTGATCTTTTGAGCTCTGCAAAGAGCACATTTCTCACTGAGCACCACAGGTAGCACATGCAAGTGTGTGAATTCAAAAGGGATATGAATTATTAAAAAGTCTGAACAACTGTGGTTGAAGAAAGAAAAAAAAAACAAAACAGGGGGAAGAAAAGCTCTTTAAACTAAGGAATGGCTATTTTAACAGATTTTAAAAGGTCTTTTCAAGGTTGAAACAAATAGTGAACTAGAAAGACTACACAGTCAGGGTTCTGGCAGACCTGAGATATGGACCCCAAGAGCATACAAAGACCTTAACATTGAGATGAGGCTCATTCTATGTCCAGAGCAAAAAGCTTTTTCCATGAACTTCACAACTTTGCTGCTGTCTTGTCACAAATTTGGAGGGAGAATGCAAAAATAAAGCAAACTCATGTCCTGTTATTTCAGTTCTAAGTGTGGACATTAAGCATGAGCCATACAGACTCATGGTTCAGGCTGTGCTTCAGACAATATCAGCTGTTTTCAAGGTCACAGTGAGGCAAACCTAGTTTTAAATGAACTTAATCTCATGCTCAGGAGCTATTTTTGCATGTGTTATCCTAGAAAACTTCACATCTTTGTCTATAAACTGCTTTCAAAGTATTTCTACCTGATTTTTTTTTTTTTTTTTTTTAAATATAATAGCTTGCTCTTCAGTTTAGAAATGGTAGCATCCTAGTGCCCAGTCCTAGTGCTGCAGGTCTGGGTTGTATCTCAGGGCTGCTTCTTGGACATTATTAGCACAGATATTTGAATTTATAAGGACATTTTGCTCTGGTCACCAAGTAAGGACTTGTCACATTGCTACAGATCCCATCACTAGCATCTCACTTTCAAACCACAACCTCCCATTTGCCCCTAAATGCATTACTTTTCAAGACAATCATTGTTTGTCCCACATTAACATCCACCTCCCTCTTTTGTCAGCCTCCTGAGGGTTTCCAGGCAGCTGCTTAACGCTTTCTTTCTCCAGGGACTTATATTTTCCCATATGCTACCGAGATGCAAGTTGAACTCTTATGTAGTACCTCACACAGCTGGCAGAAGAAAGAAATGTGATGGAAACTTAAATCATTTGCTCTCAGTCTTTAGGATACCTAATAGTTTCTCCTCATTTTCAGAGTATTTGGTTTTGTTTTTTTCACATTTGTCCTGTTCATTCTTCTTGGAAGTTGAAGTTGCACAAAAATACTGTTTCCTGCATCAAGAGAGAAGGGAATACAACCTACATTAGGTCAAGGAAATTGCAGCTGTGGGCAGCCCGGCTGGGGTCCTCATCATGGAAGAGCAGTTGTGCGCTGCAGACAGCTTTACCTGGGATTGCAGAGTGCCCCTGCTAGGTTCCTATCAAGGCAGAGAGGACAAAAAAGTGTCTCTAATAAGCTCCATTTTCCTGAACTGTTGAGGAGGAGGAGATAGAAAATCATTCCTGTAACACTTCTGGAAAACTTGAAGAGGTTATTGCTATGGAAACTGGCCCAGGAAAGCAGGTGTGGAAAAGGGGAACATCAGTGAGATGTGTGGTGCATAGAATAGGAATTTAAACATACACACCTTGGGCAATATAATCTATTTTGGATAACATCAACAAAACCACAGGTAAGGGACAATGAAACGAAAACCTGAGGCTGGATGGGACAGCTGCAGAATAAAATACACATCAGTATATATGGCACTGGAGGAAACCTGGTATAGAATAGGACCAGGTGCTTTTCCCTCCTTCTGAACTAGTGCTGACTTTACAATGGAGCTTGTCTAAAATAAGCAGGAAAGCAACAGAGCTTCTTTTCAGCAGCCTTTAAGGATAAAATAAAGCCAGACTGGAAGAAGCCTTTAGCAGAAGAATGGAACAGAGGAGCTCTGATTGTGCCATACCAATGGCTGTGCCATAGAAAGGAAGAAAAAACCCTACAGAAATGAGGACTGGAACAGGAATAGTTCAGGGAAGAAACAAAAATCAGTTAAAAATAAAGTGACAAACAAAAAGCTCTTTGAAAGAAATCCCACAAATAAACTGTGAACCCATGTCACTGGTCAGTTTTATTACTAGGTATGAAATCTCTTTTTGTTGTGGTGGGTTTTTTAATTCACATCTGTCCTGTTCATACCCATGCATTATGTGTAAACTCACATATTCCCCTCCAAACCAAGAGTGTGGTCCCAAGTGTAATGCACTTTGACAAGCATTCACAGAATCAGAGAATGTTAGGAGTTGGAAGGGACCTCAGGAGAACACCAAGTGTAACCCTTCTGTCAAAGCAGGATCACCTAGAGCAAGCCAAACAAGAATGCATCCAGGTGGGTTTTGAAAGTCTCCAGGAAAGGAGACTCTGTCACCCTCACAGTAAAGTTTTTCCTTATGCTGAGGTAGAACTTCTGGTGTTCCACTTTGTGTCCACTGCCCCTTGTTCTACCACAAGGGACCACTGAAAAGAGACTGGCCCCATCTTCTTGACACCCTCCTTTAAAGATATTTGTAAACATTGATCAGATGCCACTCTGCTTTCTCTTCTCCAGATGAAACAGTCTCAAGTCTCTCTTATGCAGGGGAGCCCAGAACTGGACACAGTATTCCAGATGAGGCCTTACTAGGGCAGAGCAATGGGGGAGGAGAACCTCCTTTGACCTGCTGGTCACACTCTTCTTAATGTACTTCAGGATACCACTGGCCCTCTTGGCCACAGGGCACATTATGTCATGGTCAATTTGCTGCCCACCAGGACTCCAAGGTCCTTCTCTAGGGAGCTGCTTCAATGAGCTCTAGCAGGCTTTAGGTACATATTTCAGTGCTCAGGCTAAACTGAGGCTTGTGCCTGTACAACACATCCATGGAGACTTTACATGACAAGATGGGACACTTTTCTAGTGTAACTCTGCCACTTTGGAGAGCTACAGTTTTTTAAGTGAACACTTTCCTAATGGAGGGCAGATTACTAAGAACGGAGGTGAGTGCCAAACTACGATGTTAAAAGGTCTTTTGAGGTCTCAGTTTCTTCAGGAAAAAGCAGGCCCTTGGGACAGAATTTAACAATGTCCTTTTAAACTTGGCTTGTTTCCTTTTGGGCTGCATGAACATCTGTAATCCCCAAATTCCTGTCGCTATTCCCAGCAGCTGGTGAAACTGAAACTGATCCAGCAGCGGATGTTTGATCCCCGCCAGCACAATGAAAAATGTAACACCATTGGGCATGACACAGCTCCACCACAACACAAAACAAGGCAGTGCACTTGTAAATTTTAACAAATACAAGCCACTTCCGAGACACAGCTCAAAGGCACTGCTGAAATAAATTGTTTGCCTTCCTCGGCCAGAGACATCCTGCAAAGATAACAGTAAAGGGCTTCCTAGAAAGGCACAGGTGACGAACAACACTGCTCTGAGCTGCTAAGGGTTAACCTCAGCAGTGGCAGCATATTTTCATTCAAGTGTCTAAGCTTCTGCTGGAGGGGAATTTTACAAATAAACTTGCAGGCTTTGCAGATCAATTTTCTACTTGGTTTTACCACTCTTTTCTCTCAACCCATTGTGTCTCGGTTTCTTTTTCAGATGCGTTTTAAAGTTTTAGTGCCATTTCTGAAACAATACAGGCGCCTCTATTCCCTCTTTTTCCCAGCACTTGAAACCACATATGGAGCTTCGGTGGCATTTGTATTTCCATCAAGAGTATTTAGGAATAAACAGCTATGAAAAACATTACCCTAGGGCTCCAGCACTGCAGAGCATGCAGTACAGACCTTCACTGCCTGAATACTCAGCAAGCATTTAAATGATAATATTACGTTAGAGTGGCGGCTGTAGCCGTGTAAATAATTGTGCATTGTCCCTGCTCATTGATTTATTTTCATACGTGCACACACAGGCGTCTGAAAAACCACTTAAAAAAAGAATTCCAAACCCAGACAGCGATAATCTAATAAACTCCAAAGTGAATCAATAGACGACTTAACAGCAGAGAGATAAACTGCATTTAATAAGAGTTAGAAGGGATGCAAGACTCAGCCAGCAATACCAGAACCACAGGGACTGAGAGACCACATCAGCCTGAAGTGGAAGGGGAGGGAGATCAGGTAGCACAGCACTACATATATTTTTTTAAATTAAAAAAAAAAAACCAAAACCCCCAGCATCTCCAGATTTCAAAATGCTGGTTACAGAGTAATAGGAGTCAGGAGATTTCTTGACAGACATAAAATGTTAGAGAACCTGGTGAATATTTAGCACAGGATGACCTTCAAAGGAGCACTCAGCAGCTGTTAAATTTAGTTTCTGCTAATGCAGGGCTCTTACACAGATGTATAGCAGTCATATAGAAACTGGATCTCATACAGCTGTGACTCTGAGGTTCCCTTGTGAAAAAGCAGTAAGCATTTTTAGTCCAAAGTTATTTCTAGGGAGTGGTAGCATTTCAAGACGCTGAAAACCGAGGCACAAAATTGAAAGTGATGTGCCAAAGTCTACAAAGAATCAGCGGCAGAGAGCTGGAAATGGTACAAGTTTACTGGACTGCAAGTCCTGTGCTCTCTTTGCTAGCCATGCTTTCTGGTCGCACTGTGCCCCACAATCTTTAGGATAAAGCACCGACTGCAGGGGGTTACAGGTTCTTGCATGCAATGCAGGCAGCACGCTGAGAGAAAGCAATGCACGGCAGGACCACCTCTTGAATACCTATCAGGACATCGTAACATTATCTTTTCATAGTGTGTCTTTGACTTCCGATTTATGAAGCTTCAGCAACAATTCATAACTACCCTCCTCTTAGCTGTGTCAGCAAAAAGACCAAAATTGGAAGAGACATGGGATCAATCTGTTTCATTTCCCCTTCCCAGATTAAGTCTAAACTACCTCAAGCAAATACAGGGAAGTCTGGACAGTGCCAGAAGACTTATATCCTTGATTTAACTTATTCCTACAAATGGACATCTATACACAAACAGCATAAAGATAGCATGACAGTATTTAAGGTACTCTGTTATATTACATTTATTTTTTATTATTAAGCAAACCCTTACAAGGCATTCTCATTCTGATCTTGTGTTACAAGTAGCACTCCCTGATGGATTTTGCTGACAGTGAGAGCCTGAGAGAAACTTGAAAATGTTTAGAGAACACCTGAGTGGATCCATCTCTGAAACCATTTCCTTCTCAGTCAGCAGAAGGAACAGATAGATGAGATGCCACCTGAACTACCTGTTTCTCTCCTGTAACAAAACCCTCCAGAGCTAACTCCTGGCACTTGTGTTCAGTTTTTCCACTCAGCTGCATGGTCAGTCCATAAAAATTATTACTAGAGAAATGCAGTTCATAGATCTTATCAAGAACCTGCAGTTTCAATCTCAGTTTTCCAAGCTGCCCCCAGTGCCAGACTCATTCTCACTCCCAGACTCACATGTATTAAGTTTTCCCAGCCCAAACAACTCTGATCACACCACTCTGATAGGACAAATTTTCAGGGCTAACACCCACACTCGAGGCCCATGATCTACGGTTGTAGCAGCAAGGTAGGTGTAGCAGCACACTCTATGAAGTGTAGGTCTGCAGAACATACACAGAAGGCTCAACCAAGCTTTCTGTAAACTCCCAAACGGACAGCACAGTATATTTAAGAATAAACTTTCTGAATGCAACATCCCTCAGTGTAACTATTCCTTTCCTGCCAAACTTTTGAAGAAAGAAAAGGGGGATCCTTGAAGAAGAAAAATGAGACCCTCCATTGCATCAGCAGCCTACCGCAGGAGTTCCTACAATCTCAGACTGGTGAAAGCTTAGTAAAATAAAGTATCTTCTCATGTCTGATAACCTTCAGGTATTTCCTGAGGCTGAAAAGTAGCACATGGTATCAACATCCTGAAACGCTAGATCAACTCTTTTCAGTCAAGGAGTTTTCTTACATTCCAGTCAACCTCAACATAGCAAAGTAAAAGCATTAAATAATCTCCAGTACCCAGCAAACATTCTGACTACACAGATACATTGCTTAATGCTGCATTTCTACTGAATCACCATGTAAAGCTGTGGTCCTCTCTAACTTTTCCCTATCTCTTCTAAATAAAATTTTCCACTTCCCTATTATCCTTCCAGTGATTATTCTGGTCTGCTTATCAAAGAGGCAGATCAATGTCATCAGCACCGGCACAATTTAAGCTACTGGAGTGTATGTACCTCATAGCAATGTGGCGATGAGCTGGCAAGGAGAACTGATGCCCAACAGCACAGTCTCTTTGCTCTCACACAAAGTTTTCTCCAGTTCACATTTCCTCCTGCAATTGCATCTGGATAGCAAGCAGATACATTGATCCTTACAGCCACAGATAAGCCACAGCGCACGCTGGCTTTCACCAAAGAATATCCTATGTAGATTACTTCCAAGCACAGAGCAGCACTGAGTGTCCACAGATGATTTTATTAACAATACAGATCATGACTTAATCAAAGACAGATTTTGAAGGAAGATACAAAAAGTAGGAAGAGGAGGAGCAAGGCAGACCATTAAAATAAAGCTGGTGTTCCCAGTGTTGGGTTTTGTGGGGTTTTTTGCAAGTCTTCAGTTTCTCTTCTTTCAAACCTAGCTGCAGGCATTGTGCACCAGAAGTGGCAATTTGGAGGTACTGTATGAGTAAGAAGGCTGCAGCATNTGGAGGTGTTCAAGGCCAGATTGGATGAGGCCTTGAGTAACCTGTACTAGTGGGAGGTGTCCCTGCCTATGGCAGGGGATTGGAACTAGATGATCCTTGAGGTCCCTTCCAACCTTACCATTCTATGATTCTATGAAATGCAATTTGGAGTAAATTTTGTTTTCATGCAGAGAGGAAATAATATCACAGACAAACCACCATGGATTTGAAACCACACTTTTCCCAGTTGTCTCAACAGGCAGTCCAAAGACCCAGCTACTTCTTTTCTCACTGGGTCATATCTGAAGAATGCTGTCAAAAAACGTAAGTGAAGATTCATCTGTCCTAGGCATTATCAGATCAAAATCCCCAAAGGCAGTACTATCATCAGATCTGTTTCTTAAATGAGTACTAAAGCCAAGATCAACAGTATTGTGGTGGGGCACACCCAAGTACCTGCCCCACAGAAGGTTTGAATGGGGTGCAAAACTGTTCGCCACCCCCTCGCCTCTGGTTCTGTGGGTTTGGAATGTGAAAGGAGTAGGTCCAGTATCTTACCTCACCCCCACAAGCTTGAACGGTGGAGAGCAAATTGCCACAGCATATATATAAGGCAATGGAACACATTATCTAGTGGGACTTTAAGGGGGACTTTGAGAAGCTTTAAGAGGGACTGCTACCAGGGACTTTGAGAGGGCTTTAAGAGGGACTGCTAGCCACAGACTGCCAGCGTCAGACTGCTAGTGTTGGACCGCCAGCGTGGGACTTGGATTCGAACCTTGACTTAGACCTGGAGTCGGTCCTTGAGTCAGACCTTGAGGGGTATCTGCAAGAACAGTGGTGAGAAAGCACACAGTCCCTGCTCTTGACCGTCAGGTCCTGCCTGCCTATTAAAGGGACCTGCCTCTGCCGTNGCCCTCCCTATTAAGGGACCCTGCCTCTGCCGTAATCGTGGGTACCCTAAGCAGCCTGAGCTTCACCCTGTGCTGCCCCACGATCTGCACTTCAAGGCACTGCTGCGGAAGACTGCCGACAAGGAGCCAAAGGATTATCTCCGAATTCCTACTCCACCACCATGAGTAGCACAGATGTTCCCCAGGGCTCCAGGCTGCCTCTTATTCGTAAGTGTGGCAAAGCTACTTTTTATAGCAAACCTTTTCCAAACTTTCTGATTTTTCTGAATTACTAAATTCCCTGTAAGCATCCTTGTGAAAGATTTTCCTGACCGAATTTCTGAACCCCATCTAATTAATTTTATATAGAGTTGTGGGCGGGGCTTTCCAGAAATAAAACAACTGCATATTTTATAATTCCTGCCTCGTGAATTCCCACAACCGAGTCAAGTATCACTTTATTGACGGAAAGGTCTATGGTTTCCCTTTCCTTGCCTTCATTTTCTTCTCCAGTCTTTTGGGGAAGAGCACAGCTGGTGGGAGAATAGAACAGTCTTTGTTAATACATTGACAGCCCTGCTGCTTTTCAGTACCCTAACACTTTAGTTAATGTTGTGTATACTGAACTGAAAACTGCAAATCAAGATCGCTTCAAAGTAATGCAGGAACTAGCATCTTGTCTCCTGGAGCTGGTTGCACATATTTCAGCCTTGAGAAAGTTAATCGAATAGGCTATCTTATCTGTTGTGCCACGGATTGAGAAAAGAAAGGCAGAAAAAAAACCCCAACAAAACCAACCACCACACCAATCCACAACAAACAGGAAAGCAGGCCCAGATACACAGCTTTTTAACACAGCAAAAACCACCTGAGTGTAGTGATTCCATTTAAAGAGCAGCTCAGTTTTACACAGGTAATCGGAGCATCCAAGCTCTGTTGCACATTGAATCTTCTTCAACATGCCCAGAGTCAAGAAGAAAAACATCGAGAGATAGTAGAGATATTTTGTAGGAAATCCACAGAAAGGAGAGTAAACTACTCAGTCAACACAAAACATAAAGTAAGGAGCTAGACTGACATTGTTACAGAATTTTTCTGTTTGGTGATGATGACTGTACCTGTTAAGCACAGAGACCCATTCTAAAAGTTAGTCAAGGAATAGTCACAGTTCAGTAAGGTGCCAGTCAAGTCTCTCTAAACCACGGAAAACTAACCAACACACTACTTACGTCTTCAGTCAGCACAGGCTAATAATAAGCACACTTGAAAGAAAAGCAAAAGAATTGGTAAGCAAAGGAGAGGCAGACGATGTCCAGATGCGAGCATAAATGCATATGAGATGTTATATACAAAAAGAATTAGGGAAGAGGATTGAGAATGATAGTCAAGTAATGATAGGGGGGGAAAAAAGCACAGAGACGAGCTAATCACTTGCCACTGAAGCAACCCTCACCCTCCTAATTCAGCTAAAGCATAGAAAGAAAAAGGAAAGATAAGGCAACAGAATATTTTTCCCTTTTACCAGCTGCTAAGTATTTTAAAGGTACAGTCTAGAAAATAGAGAAGTGAACTCACATTATTCTTTTTTCTCTGTGCACTGATTCTAAAGATTACCTCAATTCCAGATGCTTAAAAATCTCCAGGTTCATTACATTCATGTATTTTCTCCACAAGACTGTCTTCATTCCAATTAAAGTAATTCAATAAAATTAATTACCTTTGTAATGTGATTAATGAAGATATATATTTTGGTAAAGCAACCATATAAGAAGAGCCTGGATGCAGACTGACTGCTTTCTTGCTGGTTATGTTATTTCACTTTAAAATGGGGAAAGTTTTCAAAACCATTCACAGTGAAGAAGAGTAGGGGCAGGTCAGCATAGTACCAGAGGCAGAGCCAAGGCCACTTCTCCAGGGATTTTGCTTTAGGTTGCCCTGAGAGCACTAGAATTTCAGTCAAGTCTATTTCCTCAACTCAAATGAAGTTGATAGCATGAAGAGCTGTTGTGAAGGTGGTGATAATCATCTGTGGATGCCATTATTTCTGCTCTATTCACTGTTTTTGGTGACTGTGACAGCTCACATTGGACAAAGCTAATCTGGCTTTCTAAGGTTTTCTTCAATTCAAAGGCACTGAACAAGCAAATGTTCCATGTTGTCTTTTGTGGGCAGCACTAGAGAGTATCTAGATCTGCTGTATAAAAATGCCAGGACAATAAAACGACACACTCCTGCTAAAAAAAACTATTTATTGACCCTGAAGGTCATTGGCAGTTTCTAAGAAGGATCTGTTTTCTAGCTAATGTAGACTCAAAGGAAGAAACTAAATACAGGAGAGAAACTTCTCTGTACAGAGAGTCCTTATATCAATTAGCTTACTTGATAGGAAGCACAAAAACATTTGATCATCCATCATTCAAGGGGACATTTTACTTAATAAAAATGCAAAGTATGTTTTTGGAAGGATTTACAGCTCCTTTCTGTTCACTAATCAGCCATTTACTGGTCTTTGCAAACCAGAGAGCTCCCTGATATCCCATGAGGGCAGAACACACTTGAAAGAAGGCAAGATGGTCACTGCTCATTTGCAGCTCAGCTATGCTCCTTATCGCTGACTTCCAGCTGCAATCCAACATCTTTACAACTAAAGCAGGAACAGTTCTCTCTCTGTCATCTTATGCACATTTTGTCCTCTTGAACATAATCATTATCCTTGTAACAAGTAATTGCCAGGACATGGTTGTCCAGTTCCTCCCAGGCTGGTTACCTGACAGCTGACTAGTGAAAATGGAGACTCCCTAAGCAAACAGCTCAACTATCTTCATCCACTGACTGCATTACAGCTGTACCATGCCGGTGGATGACGTGATTGGGTGGCACAGGAAGTTTCATGTAAACATGAAGAGGAATTTTTTCACTGTGAGGGTGACAGAACACTGGAACAGACTGTCCCGGGGGGTTGTGGAGTCTCTTTCTCTCTGGAGATATTCAAAACCTGCCTGGACACATTCCTGTGTGATCTGGTCTAGGTGATCCTGCTCTGGCAGGGGGGTTGGACTGGATGAGCTTTGGAGGTCCCTTCCAGCCACCCACATTCTGTGACTCTGTGATTTAGAGAAGAATTAAGGAACTTGAAACAAGATAAGTTTATCATCTCTTGCTGTTGAAGAAGCAGATACATATGCATAGAAGGCAATTTAAAAGGGCAAATGTGCACTTCATCCAGAGTATTATAAAGTGGAAACTGGTTGCTTGGATTTGCCTAAGTTTTCTTACCCAACACACAACACATCGAGTCCACAGTGCTTTGCCAGACTCAGTTTCAGGAAATGACTGATGCTTCCTTTCTGCAAATCCCCAGAGCTTGTGGCTGCAGTATCAGGAACAGGTAGAGCTGCCATAATCTGACACTGCTGCTGAAAGCAGTCCTCCCCTCCCTACCTCAGTCTCTTCTTATCACCCTTGGGCTGTCCTGGCCAAAAAGCCCATGTCAGCTCCCCAGTCTGATTCACCATAAAGCTGCACAAATGTTTACAGTAATAAAAGAGATGAGTGAGGGAACTAATGGTTGGGGGCAGAAATTACTTCTATCAGAGGCAAAGCTGACAGGAGACATTATCTTGCTGGAGTCAAATCACAGCTAAAATACTTAGTGATGTTTAGGAATTGATTTATCACAGAAAGCAGAAATTCTTTGAGCTCCTTCTGAAGGCAGTTCCATCAGCAAATCCTTTCTGATAGGAGAACTGTTCTGGCTACAGTTACACGCACACACAACTACATACACACGATTACATGGTAGACCTAACCAGGATGGTTGTAGCACAGTCCACAGTTGAGCTTCACCTCCTGAAAAGAAGCAACCTGCTTCGCAGTTGTCAGTGCATTGAACATAAAAGCCGAGAACAGACGGCAGTGTAGCTGTCTTTAATAAGGAAACACTGCAAATCCAGTTTGCTGTCTGTATGATGCGTTTACTTAAACAAAGCCACAAACAAAAATTCCAAAGCCCAAGACCCAGCAGCAGCAACAACCACAACTAAAACCTGCTCCCTTTAGTATCAGCTGTATCATCTCTGGTGTTGGTGACAAGGTGCTGCTGCAGCACTGACTGGCAGAACAGCCACCTTATGTAAATTGAGGCAAGACTACAAGCAGTAGTATGAATTCACTTTCAACCAAAAGCATTCTCTAAAATTAGTTGCTTTTCTGCATTATGCGTGCTTCTGAGGGTGATTATAGTTCATCACAACACAGAAGCCTTAGAATTTCAGATATTTTCTGTCAAACAAAATGGGGCACTACAAAATTAATGGAAAAGCAAAGCTAGGGCTGGCCTGAAGGACAGTTACGACTCTAACTTTCAAACCCAGAAATAATCATACAGCTTATGAGGGCTCAGGCAAAGGAGAACTTTTGCATAAATGACAAATTGACATCATTTCGGAAATGGCCACTACCCTGAAAAGTAAATTCATGCTAGGAAACAAAACACCTCACGACATTTTATAAAGGCAGTGTTTCCAAATGACTCCAGCTGGTGCCCCCAGATAGCACAAGTAAGTTAAGGCTGCAGGCAAAGCTGCTGACTGCAAAGGGAGGTAAGGTTGGAGCTGAACTAGCCGCCTGCAACATGAAACGCAAGAACCACAGAGTTATTCAGATCGGATGGGACCTCCAGAGGGTTCAGCCACCTCCTGAAAGTAAAATTAATCAAAGTAGAAGTCAGATGTATACATAACTGAGAGGTATAATCATCTGTTGAATCTCAGGTCTAGGAAAAAGAAGTATGAAATTTATCAACACAAAGACCGCATGAAAGCAGCAAACCAGTCTAATCATCCCAGGTCCAACCTTCCACAGAGCCCAAACAGTGCTCCTGGGAACTCTGGATGACACCACAGGCTACATAACTGTCAGCCACTTAACAAAAAGGCCACCTAATTATTTTTCTTTTTTTTTTTTTTTCTTTGTTTGTTTGTGGAAAGTGTTGTTTAGCTCCATTAGCACTGTGTCTTCTGCAGTTTCCTGGTGGAACCTATTTGCTCGTACTCTTCCCCCTTGGTTCCCACAGCATTCCTCCTGCACTGCTCCAGGTAGGTGGGCAGCACAAGAAGGGTGAGCTGGGATACAAGTGAGAGGAACAGCTGCTGATAGAGCAGGAAGATAAATAGCTAAAGGAGCTCTTCCATTTCCCAGGACACTAAGGCTTTAAAAGAAAAGTGGCCTTAAAGGACCATGTGAGCTGAGACCTTGGAATATGGGCCAGGTCACACGGACAAGGGAAGTTAAGGCCATTCACAAATAGAATTTTGACACATGAAAAAATGATGAGTGTTTTACCAATGACTATTTTCAGCAGTGACTCTACCTGCATCTGTGTGGAGTGGTACATCATGCATAACAACAGACTAAATTAATGCTATTGCATCTTTCAGAAGGTTGAGAAGATCTTTCCAGCCTCACTGTGCCTTCCAGCAAATGTGACCCTGCTACAGATGCATCATCTGGGGAATCTCACTTTTCTATCACAGTCTTTTTTTACAGAAGCTATTATGCTGCTGATTGTGGCTGCTCATATAAAGGCAGAAGAAACAGCCTGTGATGAGAATCAATAAACATTCTGAGTAATGAATTAAATCAGCTATTTGATCACTGGTCTTCTGAGGCTGCTGTCCTGCCCCAATGGTGGCAACTCCAGAATACATGTGCCTATTTGATTCTCCTACATTCAGGTGGCATAGAATCACAGACTGTTAGAGGTTGGAAGGGACCTCCAGAGATCATTGAGTCCAATCTCCCTGCCAAAGGCAGGATCACTTCAGTCAGTCAGCACTGGAATGCATTCAGGCAGGTTTTGAAAGTCTCCAGAGGAGGAGACTCCACAACCTCTCCAGGTAGCCTGTTCCAGTGCTCTGTCACCCTCACTATAAAGAAGTTTCTCTTCATGTTGACATGGAACCTTTTATGTTCAAGTTTGTACCATTGTTCCTTTTCTTATTGCTGCTGACCACCAAAAAGAGATTGGCTCCCTCCACTTGACACCCACCCCTCAGATATTTATAGACATTGATCAGATCCCCTCTCAGCCTTCTCCAGACTAAACAGCCCCAGGCCTCTCAGTCTCTCTTCATAAGGGAGATGCTCAAGTCCCCTAATCATCCTCGTGGACTCTCTATTGGACTCTCTCCAGCAGGTCCTTGTTTCTCTTGAATTGGGAACCCCAAAACTGGACACTGTATTCCAGGTGTGGTCTCACCAGGGCAGAGCAGAGAAACTCCCTACACCTGCTGGACAAATGAGCACAGTCCAATGTCATGAGTTTTAACAAGTCCA